>OZ024862.1:1572669-1802669 GCA_964017155.1 Oasisia sp. SBJ-2009
CATGGCGACCACACAGCAAACACAGCTCTGTGTCATTTACCTAGTAAAATAAATGATGGCCAATTTCTTTTCTACTCTATATTAAATATTATAGCATGTACCTTAAATTTTGGTGGAAATAATATATAATATTTAGGTCAAGGTAAATGGGCCGTGACTGATCACGTGGCATGGTCAATTTGGCCATGAACTATTCTTTAATTTCCCAGGTATGACGGCCATTCACCAAGGCATTGTGGCCAACATTGCCAAAAGCAGCTGCCATCCAATCTGAGGTTTGTTATGTGCAAGCCAACATATTTGTATTTTCCAGGATTATGAGTTCAATCCATTCAAGTTGTATTTACGACCACTTGGTGAGGTCAAAGGTTAACAGAAAGCTTGAGATGTGGACTCGTGAATACAACTTACATCATGCGTTCATGAACTCATATCTACTGTAAATGTCAGCACATCACCATATATTTGTAACAACCACATTCCCTGCATATGTGCATGTTTCAGTGATCTACTCTGTAGTTTGTTTTGGTTTACAGTTTTGAAATCAGGTTAACTGCCGCAGATCCTAAATGGACAGATGATCTTGTTTTATGGGTGTTTACATCATAAACATTTATTTAAAAAAAACATATATAGGCCATGGGAACCAATCATAATATGCATACAAAATTCTTGTGAGGTAAATATGTACCATGTTGTAGCAAGGACTAGACAATGCAGTGTTGTCTCAACACTTGAGCTGTAAATACAGCTCTTGTGCCTTGTAGCAGTGGCCTCACTTGCAGCTCTACATGTTAACTGTACAGGCTGCCTTAGTATTGTCTAACAGTGCCACACTAATCCTCCCTGACATGTCCCTGCCCTGCCCTGCCTCCCGGGGCTGAGGAAAAAGAGACAGACACAACTAGACCTGTCACTGTCAGAGCTGACTACTGGAGACTGGGTGTGGCAGATGCAATGTCATCATTTCTGCCATTAGGGGCCGCCAATAAACCCCCTCCCCCATTGGAAACCTAATAATCAGAACACACAGGGGTCAAATCCGGTGGGTGACATTCCAGGTTCCTCCCATAAAAATAAAGTACTGGCTCACAGAGCATACATATGAGAGAGCCCAAATGTGTGCCTTTTCTGAGACAAGACATTAATGTAAGCTGAAGGTTACTTCGACCCAAATTTCTATAACTGAGCAAGTAAACCTTTATTCTACAGGCAATATATGTGAGAATTGTGCTTTACCACCACCAAAGGAACTGTTATTCCTCATGGATTCTGGTCTCCAACTACAGACTCAAACTTCAAAGAAACTTAACTCTAAGCAGTATACCAACTACCAAGTCTTAGCCAAGAATCATTTTGTCTTTAGCCTCTCACTGCGCATGTATGCCCTTAAAGTTTATCAGTGAGAACATGATAAACCTCAAAATGTATCAATTCCAAAAAAGTCAACCTCTACTCACTGTATATTCTACTATTTCGTGGCTGGGATATACTTGAAACGCTGCAAGGACATAACCAACAAACAAACTACTTGAATGTGTCATCATCCTCCATTAATCAGACACCAACCAAAGGACAGCGATGATATGACACATTATGGCAGACAGAATAACAAATACAGGCCATCTGCAGCAGTCAAACAATAGTGCCTGTCATCATAAATACGCACCACACAATTTAATTTGTATGACGAGTTCGCACGCTAGCAAAGGGTTAAACTACAGTTCATTATTCACCATGAGATCCATTTACATTCATTTACCCGGAGCTTTTCTCTTGTGAGTCAGTATTCCTGACTAGGTTTCTATGCGTGAGAACTGTGCACTAACAGGTCAGACGCACTGAATCGTATCAAAATTCATATTGTGTAGACAATGCGCTCCTTAATCTTTTTGACAAAGGTCACAGATCTGGCAGTTATTTACGAATCCCGAAGGAACAATGGGGCCCCAAGAGGATGGTTGGTGACCACGCCGGCGGGGGACAAAGCCTTTCAGTCGACTGTAGGCCGTATCACAGGGGGCAAATATTCACACAAACAAATGCGTATATTTATAGCAATGACCTACAACCCATGATGTTTGCCAAAACCCACGACATACATCACTTGGCAGACACAACCGATTCTGTCGACAGCCATCGGCATATTATCATTCCATTGTAGTCTGTTAACATACAATTCCCGGGATAAAATATCATCGATTAACAAAAATGCCAATGGCTAAATGTCCACATATATCACGCCACAGGCAAAACACCCACTAACTTTGCATCACGCCACAGGTTAAAATGTCAATGAGTGAATGCGAACTGTCTTTTCCTTTATCAATAATGATGGTTTATCAACTTCTCTCTCTCTTATCACCAACCAGTCATGATGTGTTTAGTTGTATTATCATTTTATTATCACTGCACTGGGATATGCTTGAACAAAAGTTATACAACAGTAGCTGATTAAACTGAACCTATCACTAATAGCAAAAACAATTTATATAAGGTTTTATTTTGCAAACAATAATTCTATCTGTGGATCAGCACTACGATCAACAAGTTGATGTTGCAGTCAGTAACACTCGACTCAATTATGATCTTACCAAAATGCTCAATGCAGAAATATATTAAGATGACACGTTATGTGACTGCAACGTACATCGGATGTATATATAACTGAACATTTTTCTTTCACGAAGAACTTAAATATTTCCCATGCCGTGGTGTGACAAGTGAGCTCAAAATAAAGATCTTCTGAGGTCTGAGACACAGAGAGGATCTGACCGGCCAGTAACACAAGATCAATGCTGTGACAGTTGCCCTTTATCTTAATGTCATCAATGCTGTCTGGACTCTGGAGAGCAGGCTGTAGTGGACAAGTTGCCTGTATCATGGACATGTTGCACTGTGGCATTTTGCCTCCCCGACAGATGTGGGAAGGAGACAGCACAGAACTGCTGGAAACTCTACTTACTGCTTCGCCCAGGCATCTGCTGCTGGAGTGGCTGCAATGCACACCGACATCTTGCATGTTCTCTCGGCAGTTTTCAACGCCCCATACCTGCGAAACGCAAGAGACATTGCACTGATAACACGCAACATGCAGTCTACGTCTACTTGCCTGGCAAATAGTTCTGTATCATCATGGCATCATAACAACTGAAGTCTAAGGATCAACAAGATCTACTCAAGCAGCGGGGGTGTCATTGTTACAAGCACAATTGTCACACATACACTATTCATTATAATTATATTCTCTGCTGCGTGTCATAATTTAATTTACTCTAAAAATTAATATACCAGGTAAGAATCAGCCATATCAAACTGGTCTTACAATAATGTTTTTCATCCATTTTCTAAGTAACAAATAAATAAAATGTACTTCATTTAGAAGCATATGCGATCAACGCTGCAGACACTTATACGACATGTTATTCCTAGTCTGACACTGAACTCTTGACCAGCCAGTAGCCACAGTGACAGGAGTTAGTCCCTAGTGGCCTGTCACTGACATACCATAAACAACTGCAGCAAGAGATGAAACACAAATTAACTACAGCTACACTTTATATAATTGGTTGTAGCACATTAAAGGGCACAAAGTTTGAAAAAAACACGATCACATGATTTGTCTTTGGTAATGGTTTTGTGTACACAAAGAAAACACCAACACACATTACACAGAACACTGAGTGCACTGGAGACATTTCTAAAGATAACCTATTTTTCGTTACACATGTGGGCGTTTCAAGGTCAAGATTCATTCAGTTGCAAAGGACACACGAAGCACATTAAAAGGAAACGTATGCCTCTGCACAGCCCACTGAATAAATTAATATTTCATTTAAATCTTGACAATATCTGTGCTGCTGACTAATACAAAGGATTTGGCACATTTCATAATGTGCACATCTGTTCGGATAATTAATCACACACAGTTCCCTGGTTTACATTAAATGTCACTGAACAGACACTATTTATGTCACCAGCTCTGGGGGCACGGCTCAATTCATTTCACACGCAATCTCACTTCAGCATCAGACAAAAATCACATGCGGTCCTGACGTATTACTTCAGGAATGTCATTCCAAGAAAGCTGCCTTAATCAAAGGCTCATTCGTCTAACAAGCTGATACACTGCCAGCCACAAATTAGTGAGTGTTAAGTCCTTCACCAAGGGCTGCTATTTCAAGTCTGGCCTTGTCACATGGACTGATGACGACAATATGATGGCGGCCATCCCGTCCTCAATCCAAGCCTTCACCACAGATCACCAGGTGTCTAATTAAACAGACCTCCAGGAAGCTAATCCCAACTAGTTGCATGGATATTAGTGAACTGCCACTGCCGCATAATTAGAAACTGTCATTCCTATAGTTGGTCAATACTTGATTAGGTCCAGTTGTCCGAGGTGGTGGGGGAAACGGACAGGCTGAAAACACGAGGACTTTGTGTTAACCTTGAGGTACACACTTACATGGCATGCACTGGGTGTACTTGTGTGTGTATCTAGGGCACAAACAACATCACCTAGACACACAGCACTGGCCTAAATAGAACTGGATCACTGGTTTTAGGCAAGTCGCCAACTATGTACTACAAATACTTATTATCCCACACATCAGCCACCTAACAACTCAAGCCACAAACTACCAGTTTTATAACATAATTAATCATCACATAAGATGGCATCAAACAAGAAATATCAGAAGAATGCGGGAAAAACAGCTGAAAAAAGTTTTGATGACAAAGTATGAACAACATAGAGAAGTAATTTCTACAGTAGCCATCACTCTGGGAAGAACTAACCTCACAGTACAATACACCACACTGCCTTCAGAATCAGATTCACTGTGTATGTTTTGCACTCACTGGTCATGTCATGTCACTCACTGGTCATGTCATGTCACTCACTCACTGGTCACGTAATGTCACTCACTCACTGGTCACGTCATGTCACTCACTGGTCATGTCATGTCACTCACTGGTCACGTCATGTCACTCACTGGTCATGTCATGTCACTCACTGGTCATGTCCTGCCACTCACTGGTCATGTCACATCACTCACTGGTCATGTCAGGTCATTCACTGGTCATGTCATGTCACTCTCACTGGTCATGTCATGTCACTCACTGGTCATGTCATGTCACTCACTGGTCACATCATGTCACTCACTGATCACATCATGTCACTCATTGGTCACGTCACTCACTGGTCACGTCACTCACTGGTCACGTCATGTCACTCACTGGTCATGTCATGTCACTCACTGGTCATGTCCTGCCACTCACTGGTCATGTCACATCACTCACTGGTCATGTCACGTCATTCACTGGTCATGTCATGTCACTCTCACTGGTCATGTCATGTCACTCACTGGTCATGTCATGTCACTCACTGGTCACATCATGTCACTCACTGATCACATCATGTCACTCATTGGTCACGTCACTCACTGGTCACGTCACGTCACTCACTGGTCACGTGCCTCCACAACAAGTCCTTTCTCACTCACACTGCAATGTTTTTCCCATTCCAAAATCAACACAAGATATGTTGCTCCCTGTCAGGTGTTCCTTAAAAAAAGCAGATTAAGTTATTTTCTTGGGAGGTGTAAAGCATTTAAAAAAGGACTATGATCTCATAGTTAATGGAAATATACTAGATTGCCCTGAAGCGCAAGTGAAATAACGACCTATCCCCTGTGTGCAGTCACTGATGCCCCCATTTTATCAGGCCAGCTAACAGGTGCTGCGTGTGCACCATAGATATGTGGTGTGCACTGTCACTGTCAGTGAATAAACGACTGATAGCTCTACTCTTAAAGTTCAACTTAGACACTGACCATCAAGGAGAAACTGTGTTTGTCTTCTTATTGTTGGTCTTGATTAGGATTTCCCGTAGTACTGCACAAGTTGTTATATTTTATGTACATTCAAAGCAAACTATGTTTCTGGCAGACGGCAGTTCTGACAGATGCCTTCCTTCAGCATAACACGAGTTACACAGTAAGATAGAGAATATTCAAACAGCACACTCCAGATCATACAATGTTTGACACTAGTGGAGTCTGCTTGAGTCAATGGGGCAGACTGCTAATGACAAGGATATAGTGTTACAAAACACAGGCCATTTATATGAGAAACTCTTCCTGCTGAAGACATGTTTCTGGTACACTGAGTGCTGCTCTCTCATCTGTCTGTCTGTCTGTCTGTCTGTCTGTCTTCCCGTGCAAAGGATAGCAGTAATCTCATTAAGTACCACACAACAGTCACACTGCATACATGCATAAATCTTCATCAGAATGTGATTGCAACACCACAGCTGCCTGAGCAACGGGACACATGCCAGGACAGATCTACTTGATGGCCCGAATAGATGAACAGAGACAGTCACAGGCAGACAAATATTATGGAAAACACAAAACACATGCACTAATGTAAGAGAGGGAGACAGATGCCTGTCGGTTCACATCCAGTACTACAAGGGCAAGGTCTGCTCCACATAAGAAGCTGACCTTTGGAGCAGTGAATTCATAGGGCATATCTTATGATCAACCTTGTAACGTGTGTGGCGTCATCAGTCATGGCTATGCTGAACTAGTGTCATTTGGCGTTGATGTAACGGGATTTGTAGAGTGGGTGTTTGTGAGCCAATACTGTGTACATCTACTAGGAGTGCCTAGAATATGGCAAGGAAGACTTGTTGTGTGTACATCTACTAGGAGTGCCCAGAATATGGCAAGGAAGACATGTTGTTGTGTCCACACAGAATCTACACGAGATGACCTGAGACCAGAAAATGCTGAGCATGTGACGAGTTTTGAAGAAAGCCCAGGGGGGCCAGGCCGTCAACAGCACTCCTTGACATGAACCGCTGAAGGTCACAACTCAATCTTCTGCGATGGATAATCAAAAATTAATGATCAACAGCTTCGACGAATATAACCTGAGCGCTGTGCACACTGCATCCTACAATGCTGACCATGTTGTGTTACTTGCTGGGCCACCAGAATTCATAATAACCACATGATGATGGCGTTGCACAGAGCCAATAATAACCAACAGCTGATCTCCTGCCAGTGTGGTCCACTTCTTGTCCAACTCAGCCAGTGGCCAATGTTAGATCCTTCTGTACACTTGGCAATTTAGAAAAGGTCACTGCCTCTAGATGCACGTAACCATGACCACACCCATGGCTGTGTGGTCAGAAGCCAACAATGAGACGTTAGGTGATAGGAAGAAATACTGATTCACCTCCACCTACTCACTCCATTCTCTTGAACTGGTCAACAGACCTGACACAGAAATATCACAGTGCTTATTACTCATATTACCTTTCTACCAGGCATGGGAAGGCGTAGGATGCTGGCTTCAGTGTTCATTTCAAAACAGAAGGCCTGGGAATGTCTGTCTACTGACGTCATGGGTGGATACAGCAAAGGGCAAACATGACCAGTGGTTTCATACACAATGCCCAGCTAATCAACATGGCAATATCACTAGCTCTGTGTGGGACAATCAAGAACTCAGATCTGAAATGGCCAAGCTCTAAGGCCAACATCACTTGATACTGGCTAGCACTCAGATATCCAGCATTCTGATACCCATTGGGACTGCAGATTGTGTGGTATCTTATTGTGCATGTGGCCCCTGTAGCTATCTAGCCACAACCTATCAGGATGATAAGATAGCAGACACTTCAGTCCCACCTCTCTCCATGTCACAACTCTGACAGACAAGGGAGGTCCCTCAAGCCCTCCCTAGGTTCACTGACAGAGAGGTCCCTCAAACCCTCCCTAGGTTCACTGACAGTGGGGATTCTCATGAGAGAGGACCCTCATGTGCTTCAGAATCCCTCCAGAGACCAGCCCTGGGTCTACAGTCTCCTGCTGGACTCACAGTGGGATGGGATTAGCCCCAGCCTCTGACCATCTGTGGACATCTCCAGGTGGTCAAATGCTACATAACACTGTTGGTTGCCTCCTCAGCATTCTGGGGACCACTCCTTCCTTGTGCCTCTCCTGGTTCCTCCTTCCCTGTGCCTCCTCCTTCCCTGTGACTCCTCCTTCCCTGTGCCCCCCCCCCCCCCCCCCGCCTCCTCCTGCCCTGTGCATCCCCTGCCTCCTCCTTCCTTTTGTAACTAAGCTACATAAACACATCACTTATATTAATGATTATATGTAACCAAAACCAACATGAGTAACATGGATCTGGTTGTGGCAGTACACGTCCATGTCCATGTCCATGTGTACTGGACTAGGTCAAGAAGCTGGTAACAACTGGACTAGTGTCTACAGGTGGCTTGAGGGGCCAGGTGGGGGAAGGAACTACACCCAGCCAAATGTTGCTAACCCAGACGCCAGGCAAAGCATTCCAGCTGAGAAAACCCGGAGAAACAGGTGGTGAGAGACCAGTGAGAGACCAGTGAGAGACCAGTGAGAGACCAGTGAGAGACCAGTGAGAGACCATAGAGAGACCAGTGAGAGACCAGTGAGAGACCAGGGAGAGACCAGTGAGAGACCAGTGAGAGACCAGGGAGAGACCAGTGAGAGACCAGGGAGAGACCAGTGAGAGACCAGGGAGAGACCAGTGAGAGACCAGTGAGAGACCAGTGAGAGACCAGGGAGAGACCAGTGAGAGACCAGTGAGAGACCAGGGAGAGACCAGTGAGAGACCAGGGAGAGACCAGGGAGCGACCAGTGAGAGACCAGGGAGAGACCAGTGAGAGACCAGTGAGAGACCAGGGAGAGACCAGTGAGAGACCAGTGAGAGACCAGTGAGAGACCAGGGAGAGACCAGGGAGAGACCAGGGAGAGACCAGTGAGAGACCAGTGAGAGACCAGGGAGAGACCATGCACATCAAGGGCTAAACCTGGTAGTTGTTAGCATGTTTTTGTATTCCACAGACCCGCACTCTCTGGGCCTGAAAGACAGAACCTGGCAATTGTACTGTATAATCTCACACATGGTCTAACTTTCTATCTGTACCCACTATATTACCTTCCTGTAAAATCCATAGTTCCACACATCCTAACTATGTAAGTATCAGTACTGGCTCCCATGTATATTGGTAGCCCTGTTCTCACGTTTTCTCCATGAGAGCTACCCTTATGTAATGTGAGTGGACAATCACATTTGAACCACAAAACTTATGGACAGTATCTATTATGGCACATTCTACTGTATGGAAGATTGTGCGAATACAATATTATGAAAACACAAACTCCCAATGATAGTTGTGACAGCTGCTATTTGGTACTGTCTGTGGTTAATATAAAATTTTCATGTTATAAATATCTAATAGGTCATTTGCCTATCAGTGGTGTATGTTAGCAGTGCAATAGTCTCACCAGATAGTTAGTTCACAGTTTGAGCAGACAACTAATGGTGGAAACATCGGACCAAAGGTTCACTGTGCATTGACGTCAGCAGGACATAAATCAATACACAAAGTATTGGCATGGCTCGGCCACTAAGTAACTTACTACTACAACATTATTTATGTTTCAGCCATACTGTAGAATCTTATTTGTGGCATTCTAGTGTTTGTTATGCATTGTCTCCCTCCACTGGTCCACATTCAAAGCGTTCTCCTTGGATCCTGTTGGTTTTGACAGGTCATTGATGGGATGGGCCACTGACCACAGACCAGACAAAAGACTCCATGAGAAGTACACTTCGGCCTTTCAGCTCGATATAGCACAATGGTCTGACTCAGAGATCACGCTGTGACCAAAGAGGGGAATTACTCTCTGTGTACTAGTTAAGCCGACTTAGCTTCGCTGGAAAACTACCAAGGCAAATAGTGGCTGAACTTGTGAACTGGTTTCCTTTGAAATCACATGTAATAGAACAAGACACAGCTGAAAGCAGCAAGGCCAAGGGCATTAGCTGTCCTCAGTAGTGTCTACATAAGTACACAGTAAGCTTCAAATCACTCTTAAACTATGTACAGAAAAAATATAAATAGGCACTTGAACATCCTATAGTAAACAAAAACAAATAACTTATTTAGTTATCTAAGGTGAATTTTTTAATGATTTGCATATACTTTTCCACAATTGTGTCCCATACAAAAAAACAATAAAGTACATTTTCTTGGACTTTACACCTAACGCAATAAATGTAACGAGAGATAATAGTATGAAGAATAGAGGACAAAAACGCATGGTAAAGAAAGGGTTAACCTACATTGCCAGTCTACTCAGACATCCAGGATGACTGCCTAAATAGTGGCTCAGCCACTGCTGGGCCATTGGGCTTTGGCAGCACATCCCATTCAACTCCTGCCTTGCTATTACAGTCAATATGACCACATTGAGGAAGGCCACAGATGCATTATTAAAACTCACTATTTACACAATGGCATGTTGACAGTGGCACGGATCACAGCAACAGCTGGCTAGTGAATGGCGTTATTTCAATGATTCCTCTGTAATTTGCTATATATAACTATATATTATAACTACAACTCTACAAGTCAGTTCCACAGACAAAAACTGGTAACTCCAGTGACAGCTATACCAATACAAAATGTGGTGTGAACTCTCTGGGTAATTTTGCAGTTGTTATCTATTGTCTACCAGAGCAAGACATGCCAAAGTCTATTATAACTGATTGTGGTGTTGAAATTATACCATTCCCAGATTTTTAACTGCTGTGCCCCAACAAAATAATTATTTCACCACAAACATTTGGAACCTGAAAATGTTTGCACCAACATTAAAACCGAATATGTGAAGGTCGAAGTGACTGCAAATCGTAAATATCTATAAAATTTACTCTGCCAGATTTAAATGTCGAAAAAAATACCATTTGAAGTTATGCATGTCACATCTGCCAACCTTACTGAGTCTGAACACCTTCTGATTATTCATAAGACAAAATAAAGATGACAAACAACTTGTCACAGATTACCTTGCCTTGGATACCCTGACCTTCACATGTTGGTATTGCTGACAGGCGAGAGGCTTCACTGAACTCTTTGTACTGGTGCTCTACCAATACTGAGCCTTGGGGGGGGGGGAGTGCTATCAGACACTGAGGTCACTGTTGACCAGAACTCCAGGTAGATGAAGCAGTGAGATGCCAATGATATTGAGCTGGCTGCTCTATTGGGAATCACTTGCTCTCTGATGTGAAGGAAAGAACCCAAGACTGAGACATCTGACTAGATCATGTGCCAGAATCATGTGCACCTGGGGGGGGGGGACCATGAAAGGGATATGGTTTAACAATGTGGCAAAATTTCTTAACTCTTGACTGTAATGAACTGTTTTTGCATAGATATGCGATAGCGCTTGGATCAATACTTTGACAAGAAGTAGGTCTACCGACCTAGTGTTCACGGTCCATGGAATTGAAAACACGTATAATTTTATCATTTTATTATTAAATCCAGTTATCTGTTGAAAACAACATTATTTTTTAGTAATAACTTACAATGTTCTTATAAATAAATAAAAACTCTTTTCATACTGGATCTTGATGCACGTTCTTTGTAATCAGTGTTTCTTCTGCTACATGACGAGTGAGTTGAGCCTCACTGTTTCTTCCATGCCACCTCACCCAAGACTGCTGCCTCTGAGTTATACTGCCTATGTCACTGCTAAATATTTACAAGTAACGCTACAAACACATTTATATGCTTACTTGAAGATTTATTTTGTTTCCCCACTCTACGCCAGGGAAGAAGTCAAAACACACTTTATAATGCTATTTAAAAAAAGTTTCGGATATAGATGCTGTTGCCCATCTTACCCTGCCACCTCGCCCATCATTTGACGCCAGGATCCACAGCTCGTAAAAACATTTAGATAATATTATAATGCTTCATGAAAAACTATGCAATTGTAGTCTAATATTAAATAGTCTGGACTCTTGAAAAGCATAATAATATTATTAGATGTTCTGTCAGAAAAAACCTAAATATTAAGTATTATTTCCAAATATGTACATACATGATCGCCAATTTCAATTTATATCAAAGTAATGTTATGACATTTTTTAACAAAAGGAAACATTCATTTATCATCATCATGTGATGTTTTCCAAAAAATCCTAGTCCCATTGAACAGCAATATTTCTTACACAATTATATCTGGCCATAAATCTGCCTTGCTGCCTGACAGGCAAACACACTGCAGACATGACTGATTGCATATTGCCTTTATGCACTCCAATGTACAGAATATGCTCCATTGATTTTGTTTCCAGGAACCACTCCGAAGCCACAAAATTGATGCTGGCCTGCACGGAAAAACATGTGCATTTTATGGAATGCTGGATGTCAAGTCCAATGTCACAACTTTTGCGCGACTTAATCTACGTGTTTGATGCGACACACAAACCTTCAATTCCACAGCTAACCACCGCTGGCTTTCAAAATCAAGCGCAATTCAACGCCTGCCATACGATATTTTTAGCACAGTTCCAGGAAGTCGCCGCATTACCAGGAAAAGTAGAATTACGCTAAGGCTGCTTTCCTGCCTGGCGTGTTTCCTGTGAAAAATCAGATATCCAATAAAATTGTTATAATATAACACAATGTCTGACTCCAAGTGTTTGTCATTTGGTTGCTCTAAATTACGCAAAAAACCTCTGAGAAAAGGAGAATGAATGTCACTATGGCACAACCATGACATTTTGGTTCAGGTTTTGACATTTTGTTCCAACCATGACAGAATTAAAGCTCACAAGAATTGTTACATTTATTCAAATGACGACACATTCCTTTAATTTTTTTATCACAAATGTATACGTGGCACATCACTAATGTAGAATCTTGCACAGTAAGTTTACAACGGTTTACCTGCTATTAAGTCATGGCAAAAGATCTTATATCTGTGCATTGTTGACAGCCATTTACCCTATTATATGTATTTGGATTCTTGGAACAGCAATCTGACTTCCATTGCAAATGTCTTTGTAACACTATAGAAAATAGGGCAGTGAGTGTAAAGAGGTACAGAGGTGACACTGTGGGCAGGTACCTTGTTACACACAGGCCTCAGTGCACACAAACAGGTGCACTCAGTTGTAACCACAGGTAAATGCACATAATTGTAAATGTCCTTATCGACCAACTCATGCCAAATGTGCCTGAGTGACATTTACAAAGCAAGCAGTCACAACAAGCAGGCCTGGTTCTAAAAATAAGACAACTAAATCTTGCAACTGTTTTTTTACTGATTATACCCCCATTGCAGTGTTTGCATTAGGGTTTTTCAACTGGGGTGACCTATCCCATTGTCCGTCCAACAACACCAGCTGCAAGGGGCAACCAGCTAACTGTGGCAACTTATTTATGACATTTTTTTATTGACAAAATGTACATAGTACTGTGTGCACATGTGATTCGTAACAATAAGAACACATACACAAACAAGTTGAGGCTCATTGGAAGTGCTCTCTGGACACACAAGTACCAGTCACATACAAACACATTACACATGTTTCACTGCACACATTCCATCTGTTAAAAATAAACAGTTCAGCTTGTTCAGATATGAATAGTGGCAATTGTGTGTGTGTGAAAGCATTATATGGTGCATACTTAAACTTAGAATTGACACATAATATTATAACCAAGATGAGACAATGCCAAATGTAAGCAACCAAACTTCCCCAGAGGGTACAGAGAGGTACGTTGCCATGACACGTCACTCTAGTGAGAGGTACGTTGCCATGACACGTCACTCTAGTGAGAGGTACGTTGCCATGACACGTCACTCTAGTGAGAGGTACGTTGCCATGACACGTCACTCTAGTGAGAGGTGCGTTGCCATGACACGTCACTCTAGTGAGAGGTACGTTGCCATGACACGTCACTCTAGTGAGAGGTACGTTGCCATGACACGTCACTCTAGTGAGAGGTACGTTGCCATGACACGTCACTCTAGTGAGATGTACGTTGCCATGACATGTCACTCTGACGTCATAGACAATAGAACTACAGCTGTAATCCTATTTTGAAGCAATGTTGCAGGCAATGCAAAAAAACAGCCATGACCTTTTCCAAAGTCACAGCAGTTGCTATGGCAACGACTTCGCCGTCCATCTGCCACACGGGGAGATTATAGGAAGAAATGAATCACGCATCAATCCGTGCTTATGAAACATTTTTTATGCTCTCAAAATCTGTTGACACTCGACTCAAATGAGGCAAAGCTACAGAAAAATGTTCCCTGCTTCCTTCAAACACAACATTATTATGTTGCTCATTTATGAATTTTATATTTGGTGGTTACTGTCACTACTCTGTCGGTTACACTTGTAAACAACATACAGTACCATGTACCATGCTCAACTGCCGTTAATAAAATGTCATACTTTATGGCAAACTGACAACACTTATGCTGGCATTGAAGGTGGTCACTGCCAGGGTAATTAGTCCTCAGGGGGGGTTTTTATGTCCCTAATTGAAGCGGGACTAACATTTAATGTGATATCCAAGTCCATAAAGTTGAGAGCCAGGTTTTTAACCAAATAATGATACCTTGCATCTATCTGGATATTGAAATCGGAACTCTAAAATTCCAGCCTTTCTAGGTGGATGCAGGGCTTTGTGAAGGATACATTCTTTCCTGGCTCACACTTGTTTTGGTGAGCACATGAATGTTAACTCATATATATGCACACAAACAAGTCAGTGGAGGTGTGTTTTATGACCAAAGACCTATTTTGCTCCTTCATTTGTACCCGTCTGCCACCCATCCAGTCACTGACACATTGGCAGTGTGTAGTATCACTAGTATGTGTACCAACATGTTACAATGCAACTAGATATAAAACAAGACATCTATGTATGTGTCAAGAAGTCTCTCTGGCTGGTGTAGCACATGAAAACAAGTGTTTGTATCTGCATTTGCTTAGGAATGACTGGACTGAAAGGGGGCACCAGCATAATTATGGCAAACCATTAAAATACCACAGTAATTTCATTCATCAGTCTAAACAACTTAAAACACAGACACAAATTAAACTGTCAGTTGTTATTAGTTCTCAGGACTGAATGAGGTCAATGTTAGTTGGAGCAGACAGTGTAAAAACAGGTACAAACTTGGTCAGTGTCAGTACATTACAAGCAGAGACCTGTGTTAACAAAAGACCCAGATACATGTATCAAATGACACAGTAAGTAGGTCAAAGCAATCTGTGCACAAACAGGTTGTCATGACAGCTGACTTTTACAGTGCACTTAGGTCCTAGGAGGCTTTCTAAGCATCACTCAGGTTGTCTCCATCCATCAGGCCCTGTCAGGGGGTGATCTATGGCACACTGGCTCATCCATAAACTACCAGTTCCGGATGTGCATAAAATCTATTGCTCGTTTTAAACCGTTGATGTGGTACTCGGATAAAGAACTGTTCTCAGAGCTCAACACAAGGTCTGAGCTAATGCATAACATCTATGGAATAATGCTTGAGAAAAGTTCATGTTGGGATTCCTACTTGATGGCTTCTCTGACTGGCAATATCTCAGGTCAAAGTAAAAAAATCAATATGGTGTAATTGTTTATAAATAATTTATATCTGAATCTGGACTAAGGATAGACTTAGTAATAGTACAGGTTCTTGTTTCTTGTTACCTTTCTCTCTCCCTGCCTCAACAGTTCTAGCTTGCAGTGTCACTGACATCCTCTATGTCCACCTATGTCCACTGATTGTGTGTGGACTTGTGGTGTGTGGTTTAACCACACCACAGTAAGCCCCTCCTCAGTTACAGTCTCCCTCTTCTGTGGACATCTGCTCTCCCTTTGATCCATTTTCAAATAAATGCATATGATATTTACAGTGTATTTATATATGTTATTTTTCACTGTGATTATCAGACAACATTTCACAAAATAATATACGACACACGCTGTTGAAAATGCCAATACAACATCTCACATTCCTTACACCGCAACTTAACACCAGCACAGATGTTCTCACAGCTTTTTCTGCAGTGGTGACAGACCTACATAGGCTACATTTACAACCAGGTTATCTGACAAACGACAGTTTCAATAAAAATAGGCTGAAGAAGTTTTACCGAGAACTGCAAGCATTTTTACTTTGGGAACAAATGGGACAGGCGCTGGATACGAATTAACGAGGGAGCATGTGACTGCCAGTGTACAAACATGGCCTGCCAAACACTCGGAAGTGAAGCACAGTTCCCACATAAATTAACACACGTAGACTGGGTGCAGTGTTTAGTGAGGGCCAACGTCATGGGCCACTCAGCCATTCATTTCGCTTCGAAGCCACACCCATGTGGTTATAATGGAGCGGAACACGGCATTCAGCACAACACAGGCAAATATGAATAATAAATAGGACTGTGTCAACAGCATATCTCAACATTAAGGTGAATGTCACGTGGAACCTGGCGTGAAAAGGATATGCCATATACAGTGTAGTGCAAACACTGATTACAACCCACGAATAATGGCAGCATGCATCTAAAAAGAATACATTGACCGACCAAATAGCTGAACGTAAAAAAATACTGTGCCATGGTGCTTGGCATAAATTCCTTTCATTCTGAATGCTTTGATACCCAGACAAATGTAGACATAAAATACAGGTATATGGAAATAGGAACAGCTGTCCCTATTCCATTACTGGGACAAGAGGATCATCTTACCATCTAGACAATTATTTTGGTGCACACATCTATGAATAAAACATGAATACTTGCAGCTATAGTCGCGTCCTATCAACGCAAGTGTAATATAAGAAATTTAGATGGCCCTCACTCAGTAGAATGATTGTGCTCAATCATCTGTTTCTGGCATCTGCTTCTCCAGTTCACATGAAAGATTCCACACAAATGAAACTAATTTTGTCGATATACATGCCACTTTTTCGTCACTCAAATCTGCATATTATTTCTTTCACATGAAAGATTCCTCGGAAAGGACACCGATTTAATCGATAGACATGCCACTTTTTCATCACTCAAATCTGCATATTATTTCTTTCACATGAAAGATTCCTCGGAAAGGACACCGATTTAATCGATAGACATGCCACTTTTTCATCACTCAAATCTGCATATTATTTCTTTCACATGAAAGATTCCTCGGAAAGGACACCGATTTAATCAATAGACACGCCACTTTTATATCACTCAAATCTGCATCGCAATTCTCAAGATTACTTCCGCTAAATGATTACTCTACACTTTTCACAATTGAGTCTGTCTTCAATATTTGTGATTTGCCATAACAGCTACCAGCAATGTCAGACTTCTAAATAAAATTCTCTTACCTGACAGATCATTGCTTGATGATGAAAGCCATGCCACACAATTGGTGGTAAATGAAGCTATAAATGTTTACATGTGCTTCTGAATGGAATGCCTGACATAGCAATTTCCAACCATCAGAGTATTATGCTAGTCTTCTAGAATATTCTAAAGCCACTTACTATATGTAGCACAAACATATATCACCTGCCAGGCATGTTATTATGATTGTTCAATGCACTGTGGTCTACATCGACTACATCGACGTGTTTACTGACAAATTCTCACCTGCAATATCTGGTCATACCTGGTACTTAGGCATTCTACATCCATGAATGGGGTAATCTCGGCCCTACATATAACACCACATCCTTCCTTGCTGATTGCTTTATATAACCCTGTCACCGACACGCACACAAACACAACTACACACACATACACACTATCACATACACACCACTGATTAAACAACATATGCAAACCATCTGGTAAAAAATCAGCAAAAATCCACAAATAAAAATGCAGAAACGCACATGTCATATATGGAAGGCAAAGGGTTAAGGGAAATGTGCCGCAGGGGGTAGAGGCTGTGTTGTTTGAGCAGTGACCTACATGGCTCAGCAGTGCCACATGACATATGGTAAGAGTCAGCATGACTCACCCACATGTGCAGGTATCCCATGACTCACGCAGGTAACTGGCGTGTTGCCCCGGCAATGAACTGCTCATCAATATTTAGCAGTAACATAATAAATGGTACTGCGTGCCAGTTACCTCGCAACCTATTCTGTCCAGAATGCACTGGTCAGGCTTCCAGGAATGACCAAGCCAGTGATCACCCTGCCAGTGACACTGACATGAAGCCAGGACTAGCCCCAGCTTTGTGGCTGCCTCAGCCTTGGATTGGGACCACTCACCCTGATTAGCCCAATTTCATCGCAGTAAGCCCCTTTAGTCAGAGAAGATAAGGCTGCGAACTTTGTAATTATTATGTCCATGAGTCCTACATCTTGGCACATTGCACACGCAATCAGGCTAATGCTCCATGTATAAATTCTGACAGTCACAAGCAGATGAATACCTGACGAGCCTAATTTTAAAGGTTCTTCCAAATGCTGTATGTAGACTTGGCCAGTAAACTGACCACAAGGATTTAGGTGCAACTGATGATACCTTATTACTGTCACATGTAAAGGTGATGATAGATTTGTGTGGCATAATATGATTCAATTCATACGCAGAGCAAATATTTATTGAAAGGACTTGGTCTATATTCATGAAAGTCATGATCATAAATTCATAACCAAAGTAATACTAGCTCCAAGGTGAATTTAACACAACAAAATGCAAGCCTCCCAGTGATGACTTCAATTCAACACTGATTATGTAACACTTGAACAGCAGATATATTCAGCAACACTTCAGATGATTTGATAGTAGTTACACAGAATTACCATTAGTGAAGCATCTACAATTTTGCTGCCATATTTATAGAAACATGTCTACATATATTTGTGTTTTTCAAGAACGTGGAAACCAAAGACTCTTGAAGGCAGATGCCTGTGTGTTGGGAGAAGGAATTACTGGAGCCTGATGAGAATGATTCATTGCCGCAATAAAGACAGCTGTATGTTGAAACTAATCAGACACAACACATGTGCTTAAGCAATGACTGCAGATGCAAGAATGCACATAAATGCATGCACACACGCACAAATACATGCATGCACGCACTCAGCCACACATGTGACATGCAACATACCACAACTACACTTCATCACGTGTGTGCTCATGCATGCACACAATACAGTTGTGCTAATATAACTGCAAACCTTACCACACAATCACACAGATGTACTACATACTAAACATGGAATGAAAACTGCTTATTCAATGTAACAATCAGCCCTTGTAAAAACAAAATTCATTCAACTTCAGGGAATATTAGCCTTTTGAGAACAATGGCTAAATCTATTATCAATAATAATTTTATCTACATGATCAGCATCTAATCACGCATCTATTTTTGACATCTAATTCTATAGGCCATGCCGCTCTGCCAAAGTCACTTTCCGAAGGTCACCTTCACAGCCATTTTTAGACAACAGTCGCTGCCTTTCTGTGGGCACGTCACAGACAGGTAGACAGGCGGAAAAACAAATCTATAACTACTGCCTGGCCAGACAGAAACATGACTCACAGTCACAGCAACACAATTAATTAACGCTCAATCAGATCTTCTCTCTACTCTACAATCCAGTGTCTATTTTTAGCACTCTTCAGTTAAGCATTTTTGACACATGCTAGTAATCCTAATTAGTCCTATTGGCAATAACATACACATCCTAAGTTGGTTGAAAAAACAGTCTTACTACTGACAAGGAGAAGGCAGCCGCAACAAAAAGATGAGTTTGTATCATTCACTGATAATAAATTATGCAAGCCTCTAAAGCCATGTGGTTAACATCAACGTTTCAAATTAGACAAAGGTCTGACTCATTCCCCAGGTGAGAGAGGTCACATGATTTATGAGGAACATCTGCGCTGTTATTGTTTCAATTTACAACCAGCGCACCTTAATTTGTAAGGCCAGACAATAACGACTGAGTTAAATTTAAGAAGCACCTGCCAGCGTGGTATGAACATGATGAAGTATCACTGTAATATCACAGCTACAGTCAGCACCTGACAGCAGGGTATTGTTCATGTGCACCACGATTCAATCTTAAAATGTTTTGGTAAGTTCGTATCTCACATTCACTGCAGCCATTCACAGAGAGTGTAATATTAACCAGTTAGTGTTGACCGGTCATGCCACTTGCAAACAAAAGATCCCGATGATTTTAATAAAGACAATATCCACACAAGTTACCCTCCATTATAATTATCCCAAAATAACTTAAAATGAAATATGGGATGTTTAACAATTTAAGAAAATCCTACATTTACAAACGAGATAATTTTGTAAAATATTGTCTACACTAGCAGATTTTCCCATGTAGTGTTGCTGCATTAATAAATTATGTTAGAATTCCAACAGTTCTGGCTGTTGTAGAGCATTGTGGGCTGAGGCTTTGACCTTTCCCTCCCCAAAACACCATATATGTGCATCTATGACAAAAACATGTAGATTAACATATACATGTACAAAGAACATCATGTCTGGCAGTATTGTTTCCCATCAAACAATGTGTCATACTTGTGTAATCACCCTGTGCCAGTGTGAGATCACTTCACAGTTGATCACCTCCACAGACAGACATGACACGCCCACGCCCATCTGCAGAATTCAACTCAACATGCTGTGGGTGTTTTTTAGCATTACTTTTTATAGTTCTAGCCTTCTAATTGATCTAGATTGCAGCCTACACAAAGGATTCATGTGGCATTGGTGTGTATAAGGAATCTGCTGCTGATGATAAAAAATAGTGGTCGATTTCTTCATGTGCAGAAGCAGCATTAAACATTCAAAATTGTCCTGCTCTAAAATGGTCATGACATATTTCAAAAGTAAAAAGAGATTATGTCACTAACACTAACGGCCTTCCATAAAATGGTGTTTATTTTCACAGCACAGCACAGCACAGCACAGCACAGCACAGCACAGCACAGCACAGCACAGCACAGCACAGCACAGCACAGCACAGCACAGCACAGCACAGCACAGCACAGCACAGCACAGCACAGCACAGCACAGCACAGCACAGCACAGCACAGTGAAAAGCCTCCATGTGACGATGTTACATAAAATTGTAGTCTCAAAGAAGTAATCGTGCATTCGTCACATGTTTTGCTGACAGCAGCCGTGCCAGCCCAGCACACATAATAAACCACAACTCATGACACGACACGACAGAGCCGCTGCCAGTGAGAGCAGGCACACACCTCCAGTGATCTGATTCATCAAGATATTGACACCGCTGGGACACAACACGTCGCCTTGCGCATAGTCAATATGGATGTTGATGAAATTTTATCAAAATGCAGTCGGCTGATGTTGTAAATGTAACAGAGTACGACACTATGGCCAGTTGGCAATATCCAGCAGGGAGCATTAAGTTATTTGTCCTGTCGTGATCAGTCTTGTGTCAGGGTTCAGCCAGCACCAGGGACATACAACGCTCTAACATGACGTAGCCACTTCTCTCACAGCATTGATCAATGGCGGTGATCCAAAAACGCATGTGCATGATCAATCGCCTACAAAGCCAGCTAAGGTCCTCTGTGGTCTTACTGGCAAAATAGCTGGTAATTTATCACCGCTACAAAATCTATAGCCACTTTCAACATTGGGATAAATGCAATTCCGTACTTCTGATTCTAATAAGGAATCAGTATTTTGATATCTCTGCTGTGAATCGTCAGAAAAACACTGACAAAAAATAACACATGTCACCCACCCGCCATCAGAGTAGTGATACTTACAACCCTATACTCACGTGTATCCTATTACCAATACTGCACAAACACGTGCCAAATTCTGCGCACATCCGTCAGCAGACAGAAATATCAAGATAAAAACAGAGTCGTACATTATCTTTGGTCCTACAACTATTCTATTTGCAGTATATGTGTGTCGTCAGCCATCTTTAGTTACCTTTGGCATTGATCTACATTTACATCAACCAGAGTGTATAACTTTAGTTCACCATTCACCATTTGTGAAGCACTACACATCTCTATACAGACACAACATTAAACCATTTCAATTCAATTAGTATCACACATTAGAAACTTAAATATCACTGCTACAGTCCTAAATGACTGGACACTGTGGACACGTACCTTCCGTGGTGGAGATTTCTTTTCTGACATGTTTTCCACCATCGGTCTGGTTGTGTTTGACTTCTCATAACACTGATCCTAAATCTACAGCTGGCAAAATTTGATATGGTAATCCATGCACGTGGCCGTTGCATCTTAGGCAATCACCATGATCAGGATGACACTGGCAGGTATCCGAGAGTGTCCTTAGTTTAACTGGTCCTTGTAACTGCAACATCCAATGTCTGTGTCACCGTTTCCATCTGCAAGAGACCACAACGTTTGGTTACACAAATGTCAGAATATTCAACAAGCGAGCTTTGTCATTTCCCTACAAACGTCTGAGGGAAGAGACTGGGACCACATACCACAACGTCATCAAGTCTGTAATCATTCCGACCCAGGTCGTAATCAATGATTCATAAATGTGTCACCTACAGGTGCTTGCCGTCTAACTGGTGACACTCCCGAAGTGACGATGATGACGCGTCGTCCAAGTGAACTTTGCAAGAAGCTGCACAAATGCAAGTGCAACACCTCGCTGTGAACTGATGCCAGTGTCATTGTCAACACACACACAGCACACATCTGTCTGTCTTCTGCATCGCATAACACCCATGCACGCTTGTGACATGCACACACACCGCATCACACACAGAGTGTTGTCAACTACAAGTACCTGGTAGCCACAACCAGACCGTGGATCACATAACAGCACATCTTCAGAAGGTCTTGTCAGTGTGAACATAATGACACAGCGGAATGGGAACATTCGGTGAACATGCCACGATTACTTACATGCTCGGATCCCAATAAATAAAATAAGATCCACATTGATCACACAATGATCCTTTACCAATGTCTCGGTCATGAAAACGTTGTATTTTTGTCAAATACAAGCAGTACAGGTGATCAGTTGCACTGGTGATCACCAGGACAAGACAGTGCTCAGGCACAGTAGTCACTGATTTATGAGTAAATCCGCAGTGCACACTTTATAGGAGCATTAACCCAGCCATCCAACAGCAAAGTAGGCATTCAACAAAAGAAGCTAGCTCTGGCCAAACACTCCACTTGTCAGATTCACACGAAACACCTCAGCCAAAAATACAGCAATATATTTTATCACAGATATCATACAGAAGATAATATTTATTGAGAATGTTAACTATCATTGTTCATGTATTTCGAGATTCAACACGCTTGTCATTGAATTTTCAATGTCGCTATTGTAGATACAGTTAATGAAATGTCACTGTTTGTAAAGCACTGGTGCAGCGATATAACTGTGGGGGCGTAGATAAAAAACCTGTCTGGTTGGGAACAAGTACAGCGTGTCACACTCCACACTTTATTGTTTAAAGTTAGCAGCCGTGGTCTGTGTCTATAGGGGCCAGTGTAACCCACACCAGAATTACCAGTAACCGCAGTTACTGGGTGTGTGCTTTGTGTAGACTTATTAACCCCTTCCTTCTAGCAGGCCATCGATCAACAGTCCCACTGTTGCGGCATAAATTCCATGCCTACTCACAGGCCCCAAATGTAACAACCACAACCTAAATGTGGTGAGTCCTAGACGGCCAACTGTGTGTGGACTACAGCCACGTCAACATGCCATGTCATGTATATAGTGGCCTAGCCTTGTGAACCTGAGCCTTAGTTGGCCATGAGCAGCACTGGAAACAAGGAACCACACACAACACTCAAGTTAAAATGTTCTCAGTCGCATTACGTCGTTAGCATGTGAAAGCCAAGCACTGGGGCATGTCCCTACATGCAGGAGGGGATATTTACGCATCAAAATGAACCCTTGATGAATTTTATATTGTGGCCACGCTGGTCACACGGGACGCTGAGTTTTGGCAGTCAGCACTCTGCATTCTTGGCTCAGGGCCAGTGTGCCACATGCACCTTTTGTTACTGCGTCTGCAGTTTCCACCATATCGAAAAACAAATGTTTACCTCTACATTGCTGAACCAAACATAAGCAATGTTAACCCTTTCCGTCCCACACATTGTCACGCCATTCAAGGTGGACTATGAAATTAGGACAATTAAGTGGTGTCTGTCTAGGCTGACTCAAGCCAAGTCCAGTGAATTCAGGGTCGGGAGGCTGATGAATGTAGACATGGCTCTGACATCTAAATCTTCTCGCACACTTGGTTAAATATTGTAAACAGCAACCAGACCAATATATCATTTAAATATAACACACTCTGAATGGAACGTGGAGGCTGTTTGTACGAATACTGATTGCTTTGGCCCACTGCTACACATACAGAAACCTCCTACCTCCCTTGGGGTAGATGGAGACGTCTACAAATGATAAAAGTTGACTATTACTAAGTTGCCATTTTTATCAGTGGATACTGTTTACATAAGAGTGAAACATGACATGATAAAAACTATCTACTCAACATACAAAAACTGCAAGCATTCCAGTGACATAATATGCATGAGATATACTGATAAAATTTTGTACCGTACTGTGTATGTATTTAACAAAGTATTGGCAATGAATTGAAATTCCATCGTTACATAATAATTCAGTGTATGGAAACTTTGTTTTCTTGGCATTTGTAAAATGATTAAAAATCCATCTGTAGCATTGTTGATATGAAAGACACAATACAGTTAACCATTTGCACCAACTGTCTGGGTTTGGACAGTGACAGATATTGAAATGACTCACAACAACATCTTTCATTGACATACCTCAACTGGGGCACTTCTAATGAGCCTAAAGAAATCATGTCTAAGGCGAGATGAGACACGTCATAGTTTACCTGAGTGTCATCTCAGTTGCTGCCCGTGGCTAAGCCGTTGACAAACAGTGGCTGAAGGTCATGAGCCCAGGTGCACAATGCCCACAAGGTAGTGGCTGGCTATCACAAAATAAACATCCACACCACACTCCATTTAATCTCACTCGTTTCACTAAAACTTGAACTTGGCACTGCTGAAATAGTCACGATAGTGCACTATTGCCACAGCAGGTTTTTCATGTTGCTGGTTTGGTCTCTAATTTCAGTGTACTTTTTGCTCGGTTTGTGTTACCAAAAACGTATCGGAAATGAAAGACCGACCAAACTGTGTGAACCTGAGCAGACAAACAGCCATGAAGTGACAGGAGTCAGCAGGTTTGTCCAGACCTGTTTCCAACCCCCAACATTAGCCCTACACTGTATAATTGGGTTGAATTTATGACCTGCATACAATCTTGCTTTTTACCTAATACAATTATGCTTGTAACTACTATACTAAAGAAGCTTGCGACAAAAAATAAAATAAAAATTATGTATTCAACACATCAATGGCTTTTTAGTATAAAATGGAAACATACACACAAAACGAACACATTTGTCATTCAGTGCTAAATCAATCACGACTGGATAGGTCTAAACAAGGTTGTCTTGTGACCACAGCCAATCAATCAATGATTGAAGTCAACTTAAATCTGTTATGCTAATTGTATGGTTGACTTCTATAGTGATCGAACAACATAGTCAGACACAGCTCAGCCATTCATGAGAGCTGCCAAGGAAAACTAATCCGTACCAGTCTTCCAACTAACCACTTATAAGCTACAATTTTATTAGTTAATTAAAAAGAAATTCTAATAAGTTTACACCCAACTGAGTTTGTAAAAATAACTTCACGAAAGCACATGGTACACATTACCTCAATCATGTCCATGATGATAAACATAATAAAATCTCCAGTTATACTCACTCAACTCACTGTATGAAACCGATAATTTTTTTTTACCAGGTAAACAAATGAGATGATACTCACAGACCCTGACTCTAGATGAACCGGATGATGAACTACATCTGGACCGAATGAGAGAAAGACGCTGATCACAAAGACCTCCCTTGTGTACTGTGTTCTACCACGTGTAGTTACAACAATTGGAATTCCACAGAATGAAAATCGCGCTGCCGTTGACATTTCCATGTGGCACGGTAAATATAGCATGACTTGTGGTGGGGTCAATTACATTATAAATACCAAATGCAATTAGAACACTCCAATAAAATACCACTTCCTACTACCAATTCCATGTCAATATCACATGTTGTCAGAAAAAACATAAACTCAAGACCAAAAACAGCATATTTTGGAGCAGCTGTAGTAATTCACTGAGGTTACACAATTTCAAACATTTCCAAAAAATTATTGGATGCATCGTAAATAATTACCACTTAGTCTAACATTTGTATAACGTAATAAAAAAACCAAATAAAACGTACAACAAACATTTTCACTAATTCCAGTCATATTGTACTAACTATGGAACCAGTGTTAGAAGTAACTGGCCCAAAAGCATAGACTTAGACCTGCTTGTGGCTTGTTAACTGGTAGTGCCTTCTTCCTTCTGCTAGGCCGGGAGGTGCACACAACTTGGCAGCGTAACTTGCCCAAACCATAGTCTCCCTCATGGGCTGCCAAGCACCAAGCACCAACTTTGCCTGCACGTGGGACAATTACCAAGGGCAACCTACCTGTACTTCAACAAGACTGTCACCTGAAATGGGCCAATGAAGTGTAGAAGCACGAGAGATAACGTGGGACACCTAAATGCAGAGAGTTGTTTACTAATGCATTATGTAAGGATGTGTCCCCTTGTAGACAGGTAACTGGGATGAACGCACACTGCCAGTTGCATCCTAAATCAAATGTCATCTTAGTCACCGAGTTATATACTGACTGTGACACCATATCTTATCAACACTGCTGTTTGCTGGTGGTTTATTGGCGCACTCAAAACCAAACTGTCTACTAATTCTCAGCTAACATATATAGTAAACACTGCTCTAATAAATTTAACTTATACGATGCAGCGGGATTGTAATAAAAGCTCTTCTAAAGATTACAACCATAGCAGCTTTATCAGGAATAGACCAGAAAACAATTTTATTTCTAGCAGGACTGTGGAAAATAGAAAGCGCACACGACTTGTCACTTCACTCTCTCGACATTCTGGGCATGGGAAGTAAATGCAATTAAGTATCTCTCAGCAAGCACAGGTTTCAAGGTTGCCATGGAGACAGCCAAAGGAGCATGTCCAGCTATCAATCAAACTCACATTGTACCACCCAGAACGGGATTGGAGAGCAGCTATCTTTGCTTGTTAATCAAGATCAAGCTTTCCTATTAGATAATAAGTATGACAAGTTGGTTGGCTGTCTAGAGACCTCCTTAACCTAACAGCAACTGTAAGTGTCATTTGCTGGTACATCATGGCCATCTTCTGGTTTGATTTGAAGTAATCTGATAGCGCCTTCTCATTAGGGCTCCCGGATCCAACCACACCTCTATTGGACTGCCAGAGTCAATGGCCTCAATCTCTCAAGTAAAGGTTCAAGGTGACCCTATTTTACAGGGCCGGACAAAAATAGCACACCATCTGTCCTTTTATGTGTGTCTACTATTTCATACACAGCTGTACTTGGAAACCACGTAGAACAGGCAGAGTCCACAACACTTTAGTGTCATGACATGACCAGGGGAACGTTTCAAATAATAAACAATTATCATGTATTTTTTATTTCCAGCTTTTATGACTCATGAATGTGAGTAAACATGAACACATTACGGTTGAGATTGCAAACTTGAATCTTACTAGTGTACAATTATAGACATTATAAGTTCGCATAAATTTAATCATTAGCACTAGCTTAAAAAACAATTTATGGAGCTGTCTAAAGCCACTATTTTTTCTTAATTACTTCATAATAATGGAGTTTACATTTTATTGAGTAGCTTATTATTTGAAGTAAGGACTGGCTGTTGCTTAGCTTAGCAAATGAAGCAAATTGTTATTTATTTATTTCAAGAACACTAGACATGAAAATTAGGAGTGCCTTTAATATTACTGGAATGTCAACATTTCTATGTGGCGCATCCACATCCTACTTGAGAAATGTATATTACTACAATAGACGTTGATTTCATTTAGTCACACACGTGTGTCCATTACTGGATTGAGTGTTAATTCATCCAAGTTGACAACACATTGATAAACAATTTGTCCCACTGTCCCAATGTACTGCTATAGTTGAAATGTCATGTCTTAATTAAAATGTGTGACTCCAACTTCTCTCAGTACATAAACACTAATTACCAGGGGTAGAACTTCCCACTAGTCCGCTAGTCCGTACACTAGTAAAGATAAGGGCGGACTAGTAAACCTGCCTAATAACTAGTCCGCTTGTCTAGTAAAGGTCAGTGTGTCATCCACCCCATCCTACAGTAGTCAATCAAGTGTTTGTAGTCACAGTGACCCTAACCCTAAGGCTGGGGAATGTAACTGAATCCACTGCCAGTGAGCAACTGGCTACAGCAGCTTCATTTACTGATCAATGACATTTTCTTAGGCATGGCCAGTGGACACCAGCTATGAATTGTCTGGGCATTATTTGTAAGATTGACGGTTTTTTATGTTTATAATTTTCTAGTGTGATATTTTTATTTTCATTGATACAGTCCAGTAGAGCAGTTTTTATAACACCGTAATGTGAGGTAAATTTCCAGAATGACTATGGAAAATTGATAATGGTATGGTGTTACTACGGGGCAATGAGTGCAATTGATGTTCTTTTTCAATCACGTAGTGTTTTACTACAAATCATATCTTTACTTTTTCATTAATTACTTTTGATATTTCTGTATTATTTCTTTGTTACCTTTATTAGAAATGAATTGTTAGTTTATCAGGGTTGCAACTTATACCGTTTTTAGTTTTAAATCAAATCGTAACGACTTACATTTGGGTTTTTATATTTTGCCGGACTAGTAAACCTTTTGGCGGACTAGTAAACTTTTGACTTTACTAGTCCCGCTGTCTAGTAAAATAAATGCCGAAGTTCTACCCCTGATTACTGGTAACTAGCTCTGTATTGCTTCATACAAATTGCACAGGCAAACAAACACTTGCATCCACAATATTCTATTTCCTGTAGTATTCATTCTCCAGCTTTCTCTACACTATTTTTCTATTGCCCATGTTTCCTAGTCTTCTCATTCTGCACACATGTATTACCTGAACTTTCTGAATACAAACTGCTGTTAGTGTCAAATTATATCATTTATTTCACTGTGACAACACAATTAATGCACATTTAATGATGATAAATACACTCGCAAATAAGAACTTAATAGAACACTTTTTTTCTGATCTACAAAACCTAAATGCTATGAACATTTATACTCTTTGTGAACGAGAGGTAACAGCAATTATGGAAACATTTGAGTAGAGAGTGTTGGAATGCACACGTAAGCTGTGCGGTGTACTGTGGGAGTCTCCCAGGTTTCACAGCTGCATGCGCAAGACAAAGGCAGTGCATTTCCCAAAACATGTTTGGCAGGATCAACTCATTCCATGCCTATAAAAGTACCACCAGCTGCATGTCTGCTATTTACTGGCCTTTTATGCCTCCAGCAAGTCTTGTACCAGCTGAACCAAACTAGCCACATTAACCCTTGTGCTGCCAACCTCAAGCAACTGACAGATACCAGACAGAAGTCCAAGACATTGGCCAAGCTGCCCTATGCCCAGTGCAAGCGCACGTAGAAACAGCCAGACAGAAACATCCAGCCGGGCCATTCCGTACTTTCTCTCTTGATTGGCAATTGTGGTTATTTATTATTCAAACGCGTTAATTAAAATACCACATCCTACCGATGTCGGGCCCAGTTTGTCATGTGATGTTAGTTGGTTTTAGTTCAGATGTGCAAACGATATGTTAAGTTCTTCTAGTGGGGCTGGAAATCCAGGCATAAATTATTGTAATATATGTTTGCCACACTATTACCATATTTATTATTATTTATATTATCATGAATCATTTAATACGATATACATACAATCATGACTATTATTCATTGTACTTGCATAAAATGCATGAACGTTGAGACAAAGATTGTAATAAATCTCGAACAGAATAATACATTCTGTATGAGTCAGACGCCTGAGTGAAAAAACCGAGCGCAGGCTGAGTAGCCTACATTATCATAGGTGAATCACTCAAATATTTTATACACGGCGCATTAATAACAATTTCAATATCACAGCTTCTTAATCTTCCATTGCACTGCATTTGAAACGCAATCCTCACCGCACTCGCACAGAGAGACAGGATACATACAAATATGCATCACGTATCCAATAAAAAGACAGAGAAGACAGACACTGCCTGCAACTGAATCGATTGCATTCAGACAGACATGTACTCCGCCCATGCACTGCGCCATCAACCACCCTAACCGCACATTGCACAATAATGCCATTTAAAAATTGCCTCTGAATGTGTCAGCACTTGGCACTGGAGGTTTTGAGTGCGCTAAAAGGCGAGACAAGGCGCACAAATGGCGGGGAGCTGGAGAAGGCAACACAGACACTGATCAGTGACTAGAAATCTTCACAATCTGTCGGAAACCACGCAGCCATAGAGCGTCTGTCTATAAATGCACGACATGTTTACCAGTGCAGAAAAAGCACTGTGACTTGGAATTATCTGTTCATTGTGACTGTATCTTTGTATGCATATTTAAATATTAATTAAAATATGACATTTGCCAAGTCCCAATGATGTGGTTAACTATGAATGTGCAATATTTCTAAACATGAATTATAACATTATTGTTATCATGTTGTCTGTACAATGCTGTCGTGTGCAAGCTTGTGTCCTGTGGAGTGTTGTCATGTGACCTTTAGTCCTTGTGCGTCACCAACAGGTACAATCCACAGTCTCAATATTCAGTATGTTATCAACAAGTCATACACTTCAGAAACAAGTTTGAGTTATGCAATACTATATTACATAACTCAACAATCAAAGCTTCATTACGTTGCTGCACTTAGGCCGAAAGTGCTGTGTACATCAATGAAATTATGGTATTTTTTCCACAGGGGCATAAACATTATTGTTGCCAAGAACTACCAACAGTGTTGTTGGATGCGGCCTAAGGCAAACTCTTCCTTGTCTACAACTCTACATGTCACCTCATGATCTGAGATTCATACTCAGGGTGGCAAAGTTAAATCAAATGCCCAGTTATGCCAGCCATGCAAGTATTCCAGATGCAAACAATTGGTTGACTTGTGAAAAAAGAGTGCAGTAGTCAATATGGTTTTATGGTTATATCATCGGATTCATTCGAGGTACCGAATGACATTTTGAAATGTCAGCAAATTGTTTTCATCTCACATTGTCCATGTCTTTCGGATGACACACAAAAGGAGTTGGTCCATTCTAGCTGGGGTCTGTGTCACTGTCAACTGACAAGCTTAAAAGATCCCACATACAGGGTAGATGTGTAATCTATTGTGAAATGTGGATCTATAATCACAGAGGATTCTATGTGTCTAATCCACTGATACATTGCTCTCAACAGCCCAGATTTGTTTCCCAGACCCAGCAGTCCATTATATGAAAGTCACAAGCAGTGCCACAGACAGATGAGACAGCAATGTCTGTGCTGACTCTCACAGAGGTCACCAGCAGGTTAAACTGACAAAAGAGTACAGTGAGACGAATGCAGCCATCTCAACAAGGTGGTTGCCATGGAAATGACAAAGTATAACTTAGCAAAGGAATCAATCGGTGTGCCTGTCGTGCCCATGCAATCCATCAGGTGTTGTGACAGGTCTTACAGCCTAGTTCCTGTGCACAGTGGAGCCTTTAGGTATTCCAAGAAAGACCTCAAGTGAATCAGTATTCTGGTAATGGATAGATAAGCTGCAAGCACACGCACACACACAGACATCCTGGACAGTTTGTTTTGGCCATCCTCTGCCTCATCAAAGTGTGAAGATATCCCCTCGGAAACACCTGTTCTTGCCAACAGTGGGATGTGTTTGATGGAAGCATTAATGTGGTGTCATTATTAGATTACTATGCCTCCACATGTACAGTGGTTAACCCTGTTAGAGTTAGCCAGCTGGGCGATTTGGGACTACTCATAAACAAAGTGATAAATTGCTGTACATCTGGCACATGAAACGGAATAATATTCTAATGCCATAATAAGTTATGCCACCAGGGAACCATCTCTCCATGGTCATAAATAAATAACATACTTTATTCACATTGTTGTGGTATTCAAAACACGAATAACCAAAATATAGAAACCGCAGTCTAAATGCACTGTCTGATATTTATAAAGTTCCCGTTGACATAATGAGTTCCTGATGGAAAAGTCCAGGACGACAACATACGTCATGTTGATATATAATTATAGGACGCTGCAGATATGTACGATAATATCAGTCAATAATACATAATAAATATATTATCGATATAATGTGACAGGATTTATATCACACGGGCTTGCGTTAGTAGCAGCGACATGAATCAGACATTTCATGAGACACATGAAAGGAAAGAGCTCAAGATGAAAGCAGCCTGGATGTGACAAGAGGCAGGGATCAGTGCTGAGCACGTGATAGCAGGAACCTCTCGCATGCCACGGGCAAGGTCAAAGAAAACCCGTCATGAGATCTATCATATTCAGCAGGTCTATTGTGCTGCCACAGCCCCATTTACACACTTTGAATATGGCCAAACTAGTGACAACCAATGCAGGGACAATGTCAAAACTTTATTTATTGTTACAGCAAGATATCTGACTGGCTAAGCCGTGGCTTACGAGGGGATGCGTGTGTGTGCACAGACGTGATGTGGCTGTCTCTGGCTGTATGCCGCGGCCCACAATAGCAACTGTACAGAAACAAACTGGCACCTGCAGTCACGAGAATCATTACCACCAGCGACATCTAATCAATACGGTTGCCTGGCAACGACAAATTCAGAGGGCTTTGTGTCATTGAATAAGGGGATATGAGAGAGAGAAGCCAGGCGTAATCACTGTCAGCATCTGAATGTCATGATGGGTGTGTGTTGTGAAGCTGTACACTGAACGCCCACGGTCTTCACATAGCACACATAACGTGACATTGTGCATGACACAAATGGAAAATGTATGACATCGTATAGTGCAAATAAACTGCAAAAAGTGGATGTACATGAAATAACTTTGCATTGCACACAATACAGAAATTATACACTTGCTGGAGCATGTCTGTAACATATAAACTCAGTACTATATTTACATATAGTGAGTATAATTTGTACCAAATACACGTTAGATAGATGAACAAACATTCATCCAGTTGAGATTCTGAACCATGTCTGAAGTGTCTTCATATAGAACCATAAGAAATGTCAACACTTATTAGAGACATGACCTTTCTGGTTCCAGCTGTTTATATATTATATCATCATCATCGTGCTGTCGGTCGCGAAGCGACAAAGACTGCTTCCATCACTTGACTCTTGCTCTCCATTTGTCTCTCTGCTGTGAGAGTGATGTCCATGAGTCGATCTTTATGTCTCTCATCTTTAGGTTTCTCTTGATGGTATCTTTGAACCGGAGACGAGGGCGCCCTCTCTTTCTCTGACCAGAAGACAGTTGAGAGTAGAGAACCTGCTTCGGTAGCCTGTCTGGTGACATCCTCATGAGGTGTCCAGTCCACCGGAGATTCTTTCTGATCAGAAGATCTTCCATAGATGGCAGCCCTGTTCGTTCTAGTATTTCCTTGTTTGTCACTTTGTCCATCCAGGTTATCCTCATGATCGAACGCAGATGTCGCATCATGAAGGCATGTAGCTTTTTAACCTGTCGTCTGTACACTGTCCAGGCCTCAGCTCCGTATAGGAGGGTGGACAGCACAATTGCACGGTATATCTTGCCTTTAACCCGCATGGACACATGGTGGTTGTTCCAGAGTCTCTGGCGTAGTCGGCCGAAAGATGCACTAGCCTTGGCCATCCTCCTCTGTATTTCGTCGTCAATGCATCCGTCACTTGATATAGTGCTTCCGAGGTAGGTGAATTCTAGAACAGAGTTCAGCTTGTTTCCATCAACCATGATATCCTCCTCTCGGGTTCTTGTAGAGTTGGATTGGTACAGCACCTCGGTCTTCTTGATGTTAATCTTCAGGCCGAACTTCTTTGACGCATCGGAGAAAGCATCCACTATTTTCTGCATCTCTTCAGCAGAGTGTGCAACCAGTGCACTGTCATCTGCGAATAGCAGCTCTCTCATCAGTATCCGAGTAGTCTTGGTCTTTGCTCTGAAGTGTGCGACGTTGAATAGGTCAGCGTTCTGTCTGGACTGTATGTAGATGCCATCCCCCATGTCTCGGAAAGCCTCGTCGAGCATTGCTGATAGGAAGATGGAGAAGAGCGTGGGGGCCAGTACACAACCTTGCTTGACCCCATTTGTGACACTGAACGATTCCGAGACTTCTCCTTCAACACTAACTTTTGCCATCATTCCAGTATGTAGTGCCTCGATCATTGTTGTGAACTTCTCTGGGCAGCCATACTTTCTCAGTAGCTGCCATAGCCCGGTCCTCCCAACTGTATCAAACGCCTTGCTGAAGTCGACAAATACCATGTACAGTGGTCGGTCCTGCTCAATGCACTTTTCTTGTAGTTGTCGGAGACAAAATATCATATCCACGGTGCTCCGGTTACCTCTGAAGCCACATTGTGTCTCCGGAACTACCTCTGGTGTTATGTGAGTAGATAGTCTGTTGAGGAGGATCCTCGCGAAGATCTTGCCCGCTATGGAAAGAAGATAGATTCCTCTATAGTTCCCACAGTCTGTTCGATCACCTTTCTTGTAGATGGTTACAATGCTTGCATCCTTCCATGCTTGTGGTACAGAACCCACCTCCCAGGCATTGGTGATTAGTTGGTGCAGTCTGCTGAACAGATTTTCCCCTCCGTGCTTCCATACTTCTGCAGGAATTCCATCTCCTCCAGGTGCTTTGCCATCTTTCAGGCCGGCGATTGCTCTAGCCATCTCATCCATAGTTGGAATCTCATCGAGGCTTGTCTTGATAATGCGCTGCGGGATGTTGTCCAGAGCTTCGTGATCTATGTCGCCAGGGACGTTGAGTAGCTTCTGGAAGTGTTCACTCCATCTTGCCACAACTCTCTTGCTGTCAGAGAAGGTCTCCATTCCATCTGATGATTTCAGTTGAACAGATCCCTTCTTTTTGGGACCCCACACTTCCTTCAGCCCATTGTAGAAGCCCTTCATGTTGTTACTGTCAGCAGCTCTCTGCAGCTCCACTGCCTTCCTTTCCCACCAGTCTGACTTCAGTGCACGCGTGTGTTTTTGTAGCAATCTGCAGGCATCTTTGTATGCTGCAGTGGTGGACCTGGTGCTCCTGGTTTGCAACACTCTCTGGTGGGCTTGGTCTCTTCTGTTGAGATATATTATATAAACACTATTTTAACTGTATCCCATAAAATATATCTGCAAATACTCAAATGTTTCAAAAAAAATTACTGATTACCTCAAGCAGTAAATTAGCATTAGCATATATTACAAACTAAACAGTGGAGCCATCATGTTCTCATCATAACACTACACATCAGTATTAAGTATAAAGCAATACTAATATAAGTTAAATGAGTATACTCTAACCAAACATTGTATTTATCACAATTAAATATATGTAATGGTATAAGAATAGCTCTATTTTCTAGAAAAAAAAGATAGCCTTGTGTTTCTCCAATCACAAAACATAAAGCCAGTGAATGACCATCCTCCAAGATGGCAGGCAGACCAATCATTATTCAACAATCCATTTTGTAGCTTATATTTTTGAAATGGTCCCTGACCCAGCATAGCAATCAATAATAGCCTATTGGAAGTGCACCTAATGAGCTTCACTTCCACCTGGCCCAGCCTTCCCACAAACACTGCCACCCAAATAAGCAATTACTATTAACCCTCTTCCGCCCACGGCCACACATACACAGAGGACACGTTTCAAAGTTACTGAGCAGTGAGCACAGTGTGGATTCACAAAGACTGCCATTAGCCTGCCTTTAGGCAAACACTGACAAATGGGAATAGAAAAACACATCCAGTTGATTGTCCAGGGCCACTGTCTTGATGCACCTCTCAGTCTGGTTTCCAAGAATTTAGGACAACAGAAAATATCTTATTTTATTAGTTTACGGTTGCACTATCACGTATACAGATTTTTTAACAGGAGACATTCTCGTGAATCGTGATAAATTGTCACAACAACCTGGAATGCATGGCGTTCAGTCAAGCATCACGTTTGACAAATTGCAAGTGAGTTTTTTGTCCCCAGACACATAACGAGGTAACGAGATGTCCACTGAGAAAGATTTCATTTGTAAGATTGGAACGTGTCAGCAAATATTAGTCAATAAGCTTCACAGTTCAACACAGAACTCATGTTTATTTAATAATGTACACAATTGACAAAATCACTAGCCAAATAGTGTAGTCGATTTCTGACTGTTTTTTGCGTGTTTGGACAAGTACTTAAAATTTCACTTCCATCCAATGTGATAATATAAAATTTAATTTGAAAGCATTTTTCATTGAATATGTCCTGTAAATCGGCGACACATCATGCAATGAAACCTGGCGTATATTAGCTAAAACACCACGATCTGTCACCATTTTGAATGTTTTATTCTAGTTCATTTATCACAGACCATATCAGACATCAACTTTTGGTTAAAACATCCAGACTGTCTGTTGGCTAGTTCCATGGCACCTGCCATGTGGCGCTAGTGTACATAATAATTTATTAATAGCAGTACCTGCAAATGTTGATCAATGACTTTTCTTGGTAATCCTGTAAATAACAAATATGAACATAAGGCATATTAGCTTGTGGGCTACATGGTCTTCTTTTACCCAGGTTATTGTCACACTATTCACCTACCAGGTTGCTATGTGCCAACTGTTGCCAACGGTACTAAAAATATACAATCCAAATGACTGAGTATACAGACTTTTAGTAAATTTACTGTTTAACTTGTAGAAAGGAGAGGTTATGTGAATAATTTATGTAACCTAAGGATTAATCAAGCAAGGCTGACCAAGACAACACCTCAGGCTCTACTCAGTAGTCACAATATTAAGGCATGGATAATATTGCTCCATATTTTAACGTATTTATAAAGCAGCTGGGTAATGGCATTATGTTATTGCTAAAGGTTAAACCCACATGCTAATGTTGCCGATGAGAAACACCTTACTAAACAGGTACCTGAAGAAAATGGCAACAGGCAATGGCAGTTTATATAATCAGGAAACAAATCAGTTATTTCTGATAACATAGGTCAGGTAAAATCATCAAAACAAAAACGGCACAGAAGCTGTTATCTTGAGTAACCTAGTTTAGCGAACAAACTGAACAACAGTGTGGTTGATTCATAGCTGTTGACATGGTTATTTATGTTAACTCTTTCACATTCATGCCCTCTGGCTGGCTATTCCAGGTCATATTGTGAGAGCTCTTTGTGGCATTCACTTGAATGTGAATGGGGGAACTATAATTGTTCTCCAGCAAACCAGTCAACATTAGCTAGTTTTACCATACTAATTAGCTCACAAAGGTAAAAGTAAGTTCTTTTATAGCACAGATCCAATCCCCAGGATTGCTCAAAGCGCTTTAATATGTACACTTTACTTCCCTGACAGACCTGTTCAATCAGACACTGTCTCAATTTATCTGGAAAGCATCCAGCCATATGCTACAATTAATGTGCGATGGCTGCTCGTACACATATCCACCACTGTCTGTAGCCAGGTACTCATTTATACAGCTGAGTGAACTGGGGCAATGTAGAATGAAACAATTATTAACTCAAGTCTGCTTATTCAACTACGTGTGGTTGTAAATAAGTAAGATAATTTAACTAGAATTGCATTATTCAAGTGTCAACAAGTTGTAAATAACAGCCTAGTGTGAGTACCTTTTGCATGACCTGGTTACTGCCCTTGTAGGAGTATTGCTTGGGTGTGGCTCCCAACCAGTCAGACAGGAAATGCTACTCATTTTACTATCTCCGCTAGACAGAACTAATTTACTGAATGTTGTTGAACTGTTAGCAAAGTGACCTAATTCAACTGAGAAAGAATAAGTCATTTTTATACAACCCATTAGAATGTCACAGAGTAATTCAAAGTCAATCACACTCAAAGGAACACAATGTCATTGTCTCTATCTTCAGTACACCAACTGAAAAGCTACACAAAATGTTAAGATAAAATCCATCAACAATTGAACATTGTTTATTTTTGTAGCCTACACCTGTTGTTGTCTCTCTACTACTGATCTGAAGAGTCATCTACAAGAGAAGCCACTTCAAAAGGCATGTAAATAGTTAAAATAACAACGATAATAAACTTTTAAACTTTAAGTAAGATAATAATTTAGATAATTTAGTCACTGTCTTATTTGCATGCACATCTACACAATTGTGCACTTTTAATGGGAATTCATTTCAGGATAAATCAAATACACTACATTTGTTCAAAGTAAATTTACATATTTATCTTTTTAAATACTTGATGTCATATGATCACAGCATTTGATCTGAATGAGCTTTAGAACATGATTGCTGTGGTTAGAGTAGCAAGCTAATTTGATGAACCAGATAAGGATGTTTTAGGACACTTTTCACATTTGATATATCTTAAATGCATATCTTTAGCACGGTTAATAGTTACTACGAACAGACCAATGAGACGGTCCCCGTCAAGGACTGTTTTTCCATGTTTATACTAAGGTTGTTGATATTAAAATGCTCATCAAGTGAATACGATAATTAGGCATTTGAGTGATTTTTAAGTTTCCGCTCAGTCTTGCAAACAAAACCTAGTTTTCTTTTTTATATTTTGAATTGTCAGAAAGTGATTTGTCTATAAGATTAAAGAGTTTTATAGCCATATATAATTATAGGAGTTTACCTTTCAAAAGAATACTAAAATGTTATTAATATACACATGTCAGTCATGTGGCTTTACACTAGCCAGATCGAGGTATGTGAGTGATCAGCATTACAGCCATCAGTATCACGGCACAACTAGGTAAAAACTAGACAAACTTCATTACTGATTAGACTTTATGCACAGTGTTAGTGTAAGCAACTTTGTCCTGCATTTAATTTTTAGTTTGCTATGCCTATGACTATGACATGTGTGAGACAGAGTAAGATGGTTACAACTTACAATAAACAGTTATTTATGGTCACATAGTACTACCGCACAACAAAAATAGTGTGCGCTTATATCATCAATGTAAACATTGTTGTTTATACATATGCATAATTTAATTAAACGATTGTAATAAATGTATGTAATGGCTTCAGTAGAATAATTATACAGCAGGGTCCATCCATTCCAGCGACTTTTGTCTTGAAAATGATCAAGAGTTGTTCACGGACCTCACGTGCAAGTTCATTTGCAGCACGTTGCATCAACAATCATAACGTGCGGACTGCTGAAACATTAACCAATGCAACAAGCATTTAAAAATGATACAAAATAATGAGTACACTTGAATATTATTATGAAAATTATAACATACCTGGAATAATATACTCTTCCGTGACAGAATTTGACTTTACGCGGGCGTGAAACTAATTTCTATTTGTTAAAGATTATCACGTGATATTTCCCCCAAAGCTCTTTGTTATCTTCGTCATTATTGGCACAAATATATCTCGTTTAAATCACGTTTATCCGTTTAGGAACGGAAATCAAATTTTCCCAGACAATTTATATTGCATTAAAAATACATAACTATGATATGTATCAATAACCTTTGAATTATGAAAGATTTTCTAAAATAACAATTTACCAAGAGCCACTGCGACAAACAAAATGGCAGCGCCCGTAAAAGGCCAAACAAATAGCAACCTTGCGTAATAACATATACCATGTTTGTTTAGATTATGCAAAACTTTTCACGAGTGGATAAATATGGATAAGTTATTGTTATCGAATGGAAGGTATTCGTCCTTCCTTCAGCGACGTGGATGTCTTCCATCTTTGGTATCACAAGTTTCACGGAAATTACAACAGAAGGCTTCCAGCAAGGGAAGCGGAGTTGACAGATGTACACAGACATTTCGACCACGTTCGCACCCGGCTCGCAATCCAATTTTACCTTCTTCTATAGGTTGTGAAAATTGTGCAAGACGACAACTATCCACACTCTCAGGAAATTATATGGTAAGGACTGTGTAAAGTACACAGAGTTGCAGACACACCAAATTGCTGACAGCTATCTTACTCAGTTATTGGGTACATGGTCTATGGTGTCGGAGAGTGGAGTTTGGACACCGTCCAGTGTCAGTCGCAGAAATAAGCAATGACAGCGTCACTGTTTATATAATTAATCTTGTTATATTTACCTGGTTCCTTGGAAACTTGTTTTTTATATGTGAATTTTTGTTTTCTTGCATATATGTTTACTATTATTTTGAAAGTTATTAATTTGTTTATATAACATCAATTTATTTATTTTATCCATTCAATTTTTTTCTTCAAAAGGTGTTCATCTACATGTATAAATTACATATTTATTATACAATCATATATAGCTCATAATTTTAACTGTTATACTTTTGCACTTATGTAACTTATATAACCTTATTTATTTTGTATCTACTCATTATTTAACATATGTTCCTTCTAAAGGCTTTTTATGTGTATCAACCATATGGGTTTTTACCTGGAATAAATGTATTCATATTTGTAATATTTTACGACTTCCTGGTGCTCTTAGTCACGTATTTGGGGCCTATAAGTATCCTTGGCCTGTGTGTTTGTACCAGTTTGACCTGTGGCTAACACGTTTCTATGCAGCATACCTGTTACATAATAGAGACACCACAGGCAAGGAGTTTTCTGCTCACAAGTAAAGCATCCATGTATTGTTTCCTATTTTATTCTGGATGAAAAAATGTAATATTACTTTAAAATATGACACCCTATGCATGTACATATTATCAGTTGCAATATGTGTTAATAAAATAATAAATGTATCATAGGATACACAGCGCGTTGTTAATTTATCCTTTAAATACTATCCCCTGGTAATAACTAATATTTACTGTTTATTTTGCACACATGCCAAACCATTAAGCATCATTAAATACCATTTTTTTTACGTCAAGGTCCATATTTAAAAAAAGACACACATTTGGTACTCAAAGTTCTATTCTATTATGTGAACAGATTTTTGGTGTTTGCCAATACCATACATTTTCTATGTAAGAATTATCATTTAAACATTAAAATCTATATACAGTTGTAAAGAGAAACAGTTTTATAATATAGATCATCATCCTTGTACAGCCATAGTGTCCCATAGTTGTGCCGAGAGCTCAACACGCTGCTTCCACATGTACGTGCTAACAAATGCTTGGCAAAAATGTAATGGGTTTATTGAACATCATCAAATAAACTGCTTATTTTTCACAGTTTGGTTATCGGCTAACTGGGAAGAATAGAAACTTGTGATGTCAAGATTTCTACAAAAGTGGTACTGTTCAAACAATTCAAAATTAGCGTCTTTAATCATCTTATTCAGCTTAAATAGCAAATTATAGGCATAACATTTGTAGTTTCAACTGTTAGTTTTTATTGATCAATGCATATTCCCAAACAATTTCCTTTTGTTTCCATTAAAGTAGTATATTACTATTAGTGATATCTCATTTTCTGACATACCATAATGTTGAATGTTCTGTTGTTAGACTTATGGCAGGCTGAGACTACTTGAGAAAGAGGCACGCGCCTTTGCAACAATACTTCAGAGATCTCAGCTGACAAAGACAGAAGATGTGGCAAGGTTGTGTGGCCTCGGTATGTGTCAACAGTCTCATCTATACGTGTCAATAGTCTCATATGTATGTGTCAACAGTCTCATCTATACGTGTCAATAGTCTCATCTGTGTGTGTCAACAGTCTCATCTATACGTGTCAATAGTCTCAACTATACGTATCAATAGTCTCATCTGTATGTGTCAACAGTCTCATCTATACGTGTCAATAGTCTCATCTGTGTGTGTCAATAGTCTCATCTGTGTGTGTCAATAGTCTCAACTATACGTATCAATAGTCTCATCTGTGTGTGTCAACAGTCTCATCTATACGTGTCAATAGTCTCATCTGTATGTGTCAACAGTCTCATCTATACGTGTCAACAGTCTCATCTATACGTATCAATAGTCTCATCTGTATGTGTCAACAGTCTCATCTATACGTGTCAACAGTCTCATCTATACGTATCAATAGTCTCATCTGTATGTGTCAACAGTCTCATCTGTATGTGTCAATAGTCTCATCTGTATGTGTCAACAGTCTCATCTATATGTGTCAATAGTCTCATCTGTATGTGTCAACAGTCTCATCTATATGTGTCAATAGTCTCATCTGTATGTGTCAACAGTCTCATCTTTCTCAGCCATTTGTTTCACCTACATTTTCCAGATATCATAAGGAACCTCAGATCATCCCAACAACTTAATTTTCGTTCCTGAAACTAAATAAACAAAGTATTGGCAAACATGCTTTCTCCGTAGCTGCATCCAAAGTGTGGAATCAACTTTCTATCACTAAAAATCTAGGCTAGCGCTGTGCCTAAAATCTGTTTAGCCAATTTGGCTAAAGGTCAGAAATTAGTTTAGCCAAATGAGATTCTCTTTAGCCATTTTTTTAGATCAATTAAATTACCCGGTTTAAAAGTGCAAAACAAGACATAATATAATAAAAAAAATTCTATACAATATCCACAAGAAAAAAAATTCCTATTTTAATTCACTAAACATTTATATATTTAGCTAAACATATATAATGCAAACAAACATCCAGTATAATTTAACAGAACATTGATTAACAGTAAAATGAAACCTGAACAACTGTTGGGAATTTTGCAAAATATAAAGAAACAGCACCTAACACATACTATTAATGTAATAAAATTTACATTACAAGTGTGTATAACATAAATTGAAAGATACACTTTTATAACAAGGTAAAATAATTAAGAACCACCTACTCTACTCTTGCTGCCCCGCAGTGATTCAAACAGTGTATTGATAATAATTATTTCCTATCTTAAAACTTCATTTGACTGCTCAGTAATTGAATACAGTAATTCACCAAATTAGTTAACTGTGGCTGACTGTAATCCTGGCCTGGGTGACGCAGGCTATATTTAATAAAACACGTTTTTGACATGCAATTTTCTATCTGTAATGTTTCTGGTGGTGAAACTTGTCAAACATACATGAATTACAATCTATATTGGCATTTTATTGAATAGTTACCAGATGATGACACATTGATTAATCATTGACAATGCCATGTGACTGCGCCGGCGATACTGAGCGATAATATGGAACCTGTCCAGTACAGCGTTGTACTTGCCTCAAACTTGTAATTAGTGCCATCAGGCAGGTCCCCATTGTCTAGTAAACACAATTCTTGATTGATTTAAGCTCCCCTATTGTCTGTGAGCATGGCTAAATGGAGGGATTAGCGACCTATTGTTTACCCAGCGGGTCACGTTACGCTGACTGGTTATTTGGGTCAGTTGAATGTGCTATCGTTTAGGCAACTTTAACAGAGCTGGGTGTTGAATAATGCAGTAATGTATTGCTGATAACATCAATAATAATGACATATATAACGTTTCGCCAATTTGGCGAAGAGATTTAATTTATTTTCGCCAAATAGAAAACCGTTTCGCCTATGGCGCAAATGGCGATCGACAGCGCTAGCCTAGAAAATCACCTGAAACTATAGCCACTCATCATAAAAAATCCAGACTTATTTGTTGGGAAAAAATGCATTCCAACCCTGAACCTTCATATCATAGCATAAGTTACTAACATATTATATAATGTAATGGGTGATTATTTTCAAATGTCTGGAATCATTGTCATAGGTTTGTCTTTTTATCATATTTGTCGTGTAAATGTGTGACCTAATCAAATGTTGAGACTCAGAAACTCACATAAAGTGTGTTTGATGAGTGAACCATATCACAGCAGTGAGACACTTCGACAGCCTGAGAGGAGAACATGTGTTTTAGTCAGTGAGCTCGCATACATTTTATATGCACATTTGTGAAATTATTGCCATGATTTAAGTACTTTACCAATGAATATACACCTAAATGTTTCCACTGGACTTCCCTTTATGTTGATGTTGTGGCTGTTTGTTGTGTTTCAGACAGTGTCAGGCTGTTCAGTACATCAAGGGTGCTTGCTCAGTACAAGAGCGACGGGGACCGAGATGACAAGGAGCAGAATGAGAATGAGGAGTCTCCTGAGGGTGAGTGGAGGTTATCTCCTGTACGAGTCTCCTGAGGGTGAGTGGAGGTTATCTCCTGTACGAGCCTCCTGAGGGTGAGTGGAGGTTATCTCCTGTACGAGCCTCCTGAGGGTGAGTGGAGGTTATCTCCTGTATGAACCTCCTGAGGGTGAGTGGAGGTTATCTCCTGTACGAGCCTCCTGAGGGTGAGTGGAGGTTATCTCCTGTATGAACCTCCTGAGGGTGAGTGGAGGTTATCTCCTGTACGAGCCTCCTGAGGGTGAGTGGAGGTTATCTCCTGTACGAGCCTCCTGAGGGTGAGTGGAGGTTATCTCCTGTACGAGCCTCCTGAGGGTGAGTGGAGGTTATCTCCTGTATGAACCTCCTGAGGGTGAGTGGAGGTTATCTTCTGTACGAGCCTCCTGAGGGTGAGTGGAGGTTATCTCCTGTATGAGCCTCCTGAGGGTGAGTGGAGGTTATCTCCTGTATGAACCTCCTGAGGGTGAGTGGAGGTTATCTCCTGTACGAGCCTCCTGAGGGTGAGTGGAGGTTATCTCCTGTACGAACCTCCTGAGGGTGAGTGGAGGTTATCTCCTGTACGAACCTCCTGAGGGTGAGTGGAGGTTATCTCCTGTATGAGCCTCCTGAGGGTGAGTGGAGGTTATCTCCTGTATGATCCTCCTGAGGGTGAGTGGAGGTTATCTCCTGTATGAGCCTCCTGAGGGTGAGTGGAGGTTATCTCCTGTATGAGCCTCCTGAGGGTGAGTGGAGGTTATCTCCTGTACGAGCCTCCTGAGGGTGAGTGGAGATTATCTCCTGTATGAGCATCCTGAGGGTGAGTGGAGGTTATCTCCTGTATGAACCTCCTGAGGGTGAGTGGAGGTTATCTCCTGTATGAACCTCCTGAGGGTGAGTGGAGGTTATCTCCTGTATGAGCCTCCTGAGGGTGAGTGGAGGTTATCTCATGTACGAGCCTCCTGAGGGTGAGTGGAGGTTATCTCATGTACGAGCCTCCTGAGGGTGAGTGGAGGTTATCTCCTGTACGAGCCTCCTGAGGGTGAGTGGAGGTTATCTCCTGTATGAGCCTCCTGAGGGTGAGTGGAGGTTATCTCCTGTATGAGCCTCCTGAGGGTGAGTGGAGGTTATCTCCTGTATGAACCTCCTGAGGGTGAGTGGAGGTTATCTCCTGTACGAGCCTCCTGAGGGTGAGTGGAGGTTATCTCCTGTACGAGCCTCCTGAGGGTGAGTGGAGGTTATCTCCTGTATGAACCTCCTGAGGGTGAGTGGAGGTTATCTCCTGTATGAGCCTCCTGAGGGTGAGTGGAGGTTATCTCCTGTATGAGCCTTCTGAGGGTGAGTGGAGGTTATCTCCTGTATGAACCTCCTGAGGGTGAGTGGAGGTTATCTCCTGTATGAACCTCCTGAGGGTGAGTGGAGGTTATCTCCTGTATGAACCTCCTGAGGGTGAGTGGAGGTTATCTCCTGTACGAACCTCCTGAGGGTGAGTGGAGGTTATCTCCTGTACGAGCCTCCTGAGGGTGAGTGGAGGTTATCTCCTGTACGAGCCTCCTGAGGGTGAGTGGAGGTTATCTCCTGTACGAGTCTCCTGAGGGTGAGTGGAGGTTATCTCCTGTACGAGTCTCCTGAGGGTGAGTGGAGGTTATCTCAGGGTTCGCACGGGGCATGGAAATCCTTGAATAGCATGGAATTTCATTAGTTCAAAATCAAGGCCTTGAAAGCATGGAATTTTATAAAATAGCATGGAAAACCTGGAATTTTTAGTTTTCAAGAATAAAATGGCAGACGGGCCGCGAACCACTATAAGTTTCTTACATTCCCCCAGGTGGCACCACTTGTTTATACCTAGCGGACAAAGATAGAACCGTCGAAAAACCCGTTATTTGGGTAAAGTGAAACCCGTTTTTGTGGCCAGCTGCCTCTGCGTCTTTTTGAGTGTAGTGTAAATACAGTAATTATCAGTCGGAACATTTAATACTGTGAGAAAGGAGGCTAATTATGGGGAAATCGCGGTTTTAAGACCATTTGCTTCAGCGGCCAGAGTTTACTGGTTGACTACGTCGCGATTCAAAGGACGTATTTCGCGCGTCGTGTCGCGTGTGTCAACGAAGTTTCGACATGTGCGAAGGTGCCATGAAAAGTCACGGCGGCGGCGTAAAGCGATATAGCCAACATGAAAACATCTACCTGGGGTAGTTCTGACTGAGACACTGAAAGAACGTGAAGTTTACTGAACTGAAGTTTACTAAACAATCTGTTTATCGCTCATTCCATGTGCACGCGCAGTGACACATGCACCGCTGCGCTTGCGACTGGCACAAATCGGAGTGCTATTTTGGTTTCAAAATGCAATATTTGTGAAATATAAATATACCTGGGTATGCTGATTGATCATGTCTAGGATTAGAGTTTGAGTAAGGTATCCAATATAGGCATATATGTAGTTATAATGGGAAAATCGAGGTGGGTCCGACTTCTGCATAAGTGCCTTGTTTTGATTCAATAAAGTTTGATTTCTTGAAATAAATAAAACTCAATATTGTCTGTTTACTTTGAAGTTTGTGTACTATTACTATTAGAACTTTAAGATATTATAATGAATTGATTGACGTTTACTATAGTATTAACATGTACGAACAGTATTGATGAGTAACATAATTTAATAGATTATATTATATAAATATACTATGGAAATGTTACTAAGCTAACTGAATTCACAATTGCTGTCCTGGGTTAGTTCAATAAATGGATGTAAAATTAAGCAGTGTACATTCTGCATCTATTGTGGTCAGTGTACTTGTAAGTCGATAATTAGTTAGCATGGAAATTGTATTGAGAGAGAGCATGGAAAAGCATGGAAATGGCATGGAATTTTATAGTTGCTGAAGTGTATGAACCCTGTTATCTCCTGTATGAACCTCCTGAGGGTGAGTGGAGGTTATCTCCTGTATGAACCTCCTGAGGGTGAGTGGAGGTTATCTCCTGTATGAACCTCCTGAGGGTGAGTGGAGGTTATCTCCTGTATGAACCTCCTGAGGGTGAGTGGAGGTTATCTCCTGTACGAGCCTCCTGAGGATGAGTGGAGGTTATCTCCTGTATGAACCTCCTGAGGGTGAGTGGAGGTTATCTCCTGTATGAACCTCCTGAGGGTGAGTGGAGGTTATCTCCTGTATGAGCCTCCTGAGGGTGAGTGGAGGTTATCTCCTGTATGAGCCTCCTGAGGGTGAGTGGAGGTTATCTCCTGTATGAGCCTCCTGAGGGTGAGTGGAGGTTATATCCTGTATGAGCCTCCTGAGGGTGAGTGGAGGTTATCTCCTGTACGAGCCTCCTGAGGGTGAGTGGAGGTTATCTCCTGTATGAGCCTCCAGAGGGTGAGTGGAGGTTATCTCCTGTATGAACCTCCTGAGGGTGAGTGGAGGTTATCTCCTGTATGAACCTCCTGAGGGTGAGTGGAGGTTATCTCCTGTATGAACCTCCTGAGGGTGAGTGGAGGTTATCTCCTGTATGAGCCTCCTGAGGGTGAGTGGAGGTTATCTCCTGTACGAGCCTCCTGAGGATGAGTGGAGGTTATCTCCTGTATGAATCTCCTGAGGGTGAGTGGAGGTTATCTCCTGTACGAGCCTCCTGAGGGTGAGTGGAGGTTATCTCCTGTATGAGCCTCCTGAGGGTGAGTGGAGGTTATCTCCTGTACGAGCCTCCTGAGGGTGAGTGGAGGTTATCTCCTGTACGAGCCTCCTGAGGGTGAGTGGAGGTTATCTCCTGTACGAGCCTCCTGAGGGTGAGTGGAGGTTATCTCCTGTATGAACCTCCTGAGGGTGAGTGGAGGTTATCTGCTGTATGAGCCTCCTGAGGGTGAGGGGAGGTTATCTCCTGTATGAACCTCCTGAGGGTGAGTGGAGGTTATCTCCTGTATGAACCTCCTGAGGGTGAGTGGAGGTTATCTCCTGTATGAACCTCCTGAGGGTGAGTGGAGGTTATCTCCTGTATGAACCTCCTGAGGGTGAGTGGAGGTTATCTCCTGTATGAACCTCCTGAGGGTGAGTGGAGGTTATCTCATGTATGAGCCTCCTGAGGGTGAGTGGAGGTTATCTCCTGTATGAACCTCCTGAGGGTGAGTGGAGGTTATCTCCTGTACGAGCCTCCTGAGGGTGAGTGGAGGTTATCTCCTGTACGAGCCTCCTGAATGTGAGTGGAGGTTATCTCCTGTACGAGCCTCCTGAGGGTGAGTGGAGGTTATCTCCTGTACGAGCCTCCTGAGGGTGAGTGGAGGTTATCTCCTGTACGAGCCTCCTGAGGGTGAGTGGAGGTTATCTCCTGTACGAGCCTCCTGAGGGTGAGTGGAGGTTATCTCCTGTACGAGCCTCCTGAGGGTGAGTGGAGGTTATCTCCTGTATGAGCCTCCTGAGGGTGAGTGGAGGTTATCTCCTGTACGAGCCTCCTGAGGGTAAGTGGAGGTTATCTCCTGTACGAGCCTCCTGAGGGTGAGTGGAGGTTATCTCCTGTACGAGTCTCCTGAGGGTGAGTGGAGGTTATCTCCTGTATGAGCCTCCTGAGGGTGAGTGGAGGTTATCTCCTGTACGAGTCTCCTGAGGGTGAGTGGAGGTTATCTCCTGTATGAGCCTCCTGAGGGTGAGTGGAGGTTATCTCCTGTATGAGCCTCCTGAGGATGAGTGGAGGTTATATCCTGTATGAGCCTCCTGAGGGTGAATGGAGGTTATCTCCTGTATGAGCCTCCTGAGGGTGAGTGGAGGTTATCTCCTGTATGAGCCTCCTGAGGGTGAGTGGAGGTTATCTCCTGTATGAACCTCCTGAGGGTGAATGGAGGTTATCTCCTGTATGAGCCTCCTGAGGGTGAGTGGAGGTTATCTCCTGTATGAGCCTCCTGAGGGTGAATGGAGGTTATCTCCTGTATGAGCCTCCTGAGGGTGAGTGGAGGTTATCTCCTGTATGAACCTCCTGAGGGTGAGTGGAGGTTATCTCCTGTATGAACCTCCTGAGGGTGAGTGGAGGTTATCTCCTGTATGAGCCTCCTGAGGGTGAATGGAGGTTATCTCCTGTATGAGCCTCCTGAGGGTGAGCGGAGGTTATCTCCTGTATGAGCCTCCCAAACACACTACTTCCTAATAATATTCTTGTCTATTAGTGTTCTCAGTACTGCTTGTACCCAGTGGAGATGCATTTTTTTCTACAGTTCTGTGTGGTGTTTTTTATCGTCCATAGTTTCCTTCAGAGAAATGTTTATTGTCTTCATTTATGAAATCTGGCCAGTCCATCAATGTATGCATCTGATTGGCAAATCACTGAATGGTAATTTGTGCAGATGTTAATTTGTGCAGTTCATTTCACCAGTTCTTTGTAGGTAACTATTTACAACTGTTCCTTTGAAAGGGGAAGCATTTTCTAAGTGTTAAATTTCTGCACTCTCTTTGTGTACAATAATTGCGAATATTTAGAATAAAAAAGAATATCATGATAAAACTATGTGGTGTGTTATTTTGTCAATAACTTGTGCTGTGCCACACACAGAGGAGCGGATGCCGTTCCTGGCCCGTCTCATGCTCATGGTGTGGCTGGGATTCCTCCTCTACGTCGTGGTGCGTCTCCAGGCAGGAGAGGACTCGGGACTCTACAAGTTTGTGTCCTGGAATGAGTTCGTCCACGAAATGCTGGCAAAGGGAGAGGTACCTGTCCTGTACAATGTCCTGTACAATGTCCTGTACAATGTCCTGTACAATGCTCTATCTGTGTTGGCTAATCTTACTATAAGTATTTTTGATTGTTTGCATGCTTGTGCGTGTGTGTGTGTGTGTGTGTGTGTGTGTGTGTGTGTGTGTGTGTGTGTGTGTGTGTGTGTGTGTGTGTGTGTGCGAGTGAATGTGTGCGTGCATGCGTGCTTGTGTGTGATCTTGGTAGCTAAATGTTTTCGGGATTAATCTTGAATGCGTCAGAAGAGAGAATATTATTGATTCCAGAGTATTTGACAAATGGCTCATAAAAGTATAAAATCATTAATACTGATGGTGTCATGTGATGATGTCACGTGATGTGTGTCATGTGATGTGTTTGCGTCAGGTGGAGGAGATCGTGGTGCGACCGGAGTCAGAAATTACCTTTATTAAGCTGTACGATGGCGCCGTCATCAAAGGTCAACAGGTAAGTGAGCATGGTTGCCAGGATGTAGATGTAAGAGAAGTGTCATTACTACTATAAAGTACTGTTTTTATGATGGAAATCACACTTTGATTTACAGACAGTTGGAGGTGCCTCTTAGAATTACTGTTACGATGGATCTGTAAGATGTATGCAATGAATAATGGTTGGGCAATTTGCAAACTTATATGTGAATGTATATTTTACTTAGAGGTATAAAAAACAAATGTTAACATATAATGTATTCCAAGGAGCACAATGTGTGCTGATGTATCATTCCAAGGAGCACAATATGTGCTGATGTATCATTCCAAGGAGCACAATGTGTGCTGATGTATCATTCCAAGGAGCACAATGTGTGCTGATGTATCATTCCAAGGAGCACAATGTGTGCTGATATATCATTCCAAGGAGCACAATATGTGCTGATGTATCATTCCAAGGAGCACAATGTGTGCTGATATATCATTCCAAGGAGCACAATGTGTGCTGATGTATCATTCCAAGGAGCACAATGTGTGCTGATGTATCATTCCAAGGAGCACAATGTGTGCTGATATATCATTCCAAGGAGCACAATGTGTGCTGATGTATCATTCCAAGGAGCACAATGTGTGCTGATGTATCATTCCAAGGAGCACAATGTGTGCTGATGTATCATTCCAAGGAGCACAATGTGTGCTGATGTATCATTCCTGGGCATGTTTATGTTAGTCCTGGTGGAAATATTCTTCAATAAAATTAATTTATGATAGATATTATATGAAACAACCATGATGTGCTCAGGCGTAACATGAAATTTGTGTTAATATAAAGGTTTGTGTCAACAAGAAAATTCTCCTGAAATGGCTATGAATTTCTTCAGTTGCAGAGCTCATATCTATTTTCATTTGATAAATGTTAGATGGTGATTTAAAAAATGATCACAGTGTGTATAGATGAGTTTCTGTGCTAGATCTTATTCTGTAACTCCCTTGATGTAACATAGAGTGCTTTTAATTTCTGTGTTTTTAGGTTGGGCCTGAGGTGTATTCCATGAAGATTGTAGATCCTTACAAATTTGAAGACAAATTGCGTAAAGTTGAGCGTGAACTTGGCATCAAGGCTGAACAAGGAATACCTGTGTCATATCAGAGGGAAAGGTGGGCAGTTTTCAAACTTTAATAAGTTTAGTGACATTCGTTGAGTCTGCGGCACATTGAAATTGTCGTCAATAAGAAACCTAGATCTCACAATAGAAGTGTCAATCCCTTTGTTTACTTTAACACATAGAAGTGTTGGTTAGTCTAACACATAGAAGTGTTAGTTAGTCTAACACATAGAAGTGTTAGTTAGTCTAACACATAGAAGTGTTAGTTAGTCTAACACATAGAAGTGTTAGTTAGTCTAACACATAGAAGTGTTAGTTAGTCTAACACATAGAAGTGTTAGTTAGTCTAACACATAGAAATGTTAGTTAGCCATAGTTCTACAACGTGGCATATCATAGTTTATTGTGCTAGTATCATTTACAAAGTAAGTTTTCTATGTCCAATAATGCTTCGCACTTCACTCAAAACATATTTTCTTACATTGTGCATTCACAAAATCTTTTACGTAGAAGTTCATACATAGATGTTTTAGAAGTTCAGATGACATCTGAGTTTGTTCAGCTTTTCTGTTCTTATGACATTGTGTATTACAAACAGCAAAAGTTGTCACTAAAAATGTTCAATTTTTGCTTTCAGTTCTTGGGGCCACATTGTTTTCATAGCCGTTGTGGCTGTAGCCATTTATCTTATCTTCAAGAACCTGGTGAAGATCCAGCTACCAAACCCAACAGACATGTTTGTGAGTTGTTTATCACTGAATCAGTACATGTTTATGTTGAACATCTTACACAGTTTAGGTGAGAGATTTGTTGTGATACCAGTGAGCACTTTGAGTGGGACTGAACATAGTGAACTGGGTGCGGAATTCTGCTTCATTATACAATTATTGTAATATTTTACGAAAACTAGGACATTTCATTGTGTATGTGGATTGTGCCATTTACAGCAGTACCTTCTACTGCGTTACTCAGCATTATCCTTATAAGAGACGTGCTAACAACTGTATTAGTATCTTAGGCTACCCTGGCAACACAGGTCTATTGTTGTTTGTATTTGTATTTTTTGTACTTTGTCCCACTTTCTGTATTTATGGGAACATGGCAACATTAAAAAGCACATTCCAAAAACATTCAGTAAAACTACTATACCAGGTGACCTCCACAGCACCACTGTGTAGATGAATGTCTATTTGAATGTTTCGTGTTCCGTTTAAATGTTTCTGTGCTGCAAACAATGGATTAGATTTACCAAATGCAATTTTGTGGGTATTGTAATGTCACCATGTTTATTTCACAATTAAGAATATTGTATCGTAACATCTGTGACTGAGAGGACTTCAACGGGAACTGACTCCCTGTTCTACACAGGCCAGTGAGAGGAAGGCCAAGTTCCAGAGAGTTGACCTCACATCAAAGGGTAAAGGGGTCAGTTTCAAGGACGTGGCAGGCATGCACGAAGCCAAGATGGAAGTGCTCGAGTTCGTTGACTTCCTCAAATATCCGGACAGATACACAGTGAGTCCAGCACTTCAGCACTGTTTGTGGAGTGCAAGCTATTAAAATTACAATACTTATATATACACTGGTCCCAATACTTATATATACAATAGTCCCAGCAATTATGTAATTTAAGTAGCATGTTGAAGTATTATTAATACACATATAGTGTGAAAAAATGGTTGTATAAGGAGAACTACATAATATAAAATGGTCGCTGTGGTATGTAGTATGCATTGATTATGTTTCACGCAAGCCATAGGCAGTCCAAGCTTTGGTTGAAAAAATGTACAATAAAATATGCATAAATGTGTTATGGCATTATTCTAAGGATCCCAACGACAACAAGTGTGTGCACTTTACTGTGTCATCCTTATGTGTAACGTACTCTGTATTTATATTTTATGTAAACATATTAAATTTTGTACAGAATATATATTACATGATATATATTCTGTGTCATGTACAGTGTACTACAGTCAGCTCAGGATTTATTATTATGTTCTCGTCATATGCCTTGATATCACTGTACCACACTGCTGGTGTTGTGGGTTGATGTGTAATGGGCGTAGTCTGTCAGGTGCCCTCTGTTCCCACAGAACCTGGGGGGAAAGGTTCCCCACGGAGCCCTCCTCCTCGGTCCACCGGGGTGTGGGAAGACACTGCTGGCCAAGGCTGTGGCCACGGAGGCCAAGGTGCCCTTCCTGGCCATGGCTGGCTCCGAGTTTGTCGAGATGCTTGGTGGTAGGTAAACTTCATTGTCAGCTGTATGGTTGGTAAATGGACTCAGGAATGATTGCGCATGCCACTGAATAAACCTGGGTCTTTGTAAGTGTTTTCTGCCTTTTAAAAACAATAATTTGCATTAAAATGACACTTGGAGACCTGCTGTGGCTAGAGCCAGGGGAACTCAAACACTGCATGTTTTATAAAGTGACAGTTAGTGCTTTTATAGTACAATATCCAGTCCTTAAGACTGCTCAGAGTGATTTACTCCCTGACAGACCTGTTCAGTCGATTTGTCTGAGACGCAGTCAGTCCTGCTGTAATTAGTGTACACAGACTTCATTCACCACTGTCTACTCATTCATCTGCCACCACTGTCTCTAGCCAAGTACTCATTCATATGCCACCACTGTCTATAGCCAAGTACTCATTCATATGCCACCACTGTCTATGGCCAAGTACTTTTATTCATATGCCACCACTGTCAATAGCCAAGTAGAGCAATGTAGACTGAACACACTTGGCCCAGATTTGAAATGGTAGCCCAGGATTCAAATACAGATTCTCTCGATTGAGTGTCTGGTGCTCTATTGACTGTGCCACGGTGCTCTGTTTGTTGTGATGTTGCCATGGATACAGGGAGTGTGGGTGGCTTGCTGTAGGTCTGGGGGCTGCCCGAGTGAGAGATCTGTTCAAGGAGGCGAGACGTATTGCCCCCTGCATCATCTACATTGATGAGATCGATGCCATTGGCCGACGCCGGGGAGGAAGGTAGATACATGGGGCTGTAGGCAGCAGTAGACATATAATGTCTTACACAAGTTCCATTTCGGCTCCTTTGCTTTAAAATAACAATTATTTTTTATTTCGGACCAATTCCATAAAATATGTATGTACATAAAATACATGAAAAAATAGACAGTGTAAACTTAAAAGATTAAAGGTACAAGTAAATATATATATATATATATATTATATACATACGAGTCATTCTATTAAGCGTACACTCCCTATTAACTATGCTCCTTGTATCAGATTATGACACCATGAGTTCATGACAACAATCTTCAAGGCCAAACATGACTATACAAGTCAAGTCTTGACTGTTGAATCCATTGTGATATGATTCTTACTAGTGTCACATTATATTCATAGCTCAGTAAAAAAAAAGATTATCTGGAGGGCAGTGAGGAGACTATGTGTGTTTGTAGTGGGGACATGGAGGGCAGTGAGGAGACTGTGTGTGTTTGTAGTGGGGACATGGAGGGCAGTGAGGAGACTGTGTGTGTTTGTAGTGGGGGCATGGAGGGCAGTGAGGAGACTGTGTGTGTTTGTAGTGGGGACATGGAGGGCAGTGAGGAGACTGTGTGTTTGTAGTGGGGACATGGAGGGCAGTGAGGAGACTGTGTGTGTTTGTAGTGGGGACATGGAGGGCAGTGAGGAGACTGTGTGTGTTTGTAGTGGGGGCATGGAGGGCAGTGAGGAGACTGTGTGTGTTTGTAGTGGGGACATGGAGGGCAGTGAGGAGACTGTGTGTTTGTAGTGGGGGCATGGAGGGCAGTGAGGAGACTGTGTGTTTGTAGTGGGGGCATGGAGGGCAGTGAGGAGACTGTGTGTGTTTGTAGTGGGGACATGGAGGGCAGTGAGGAGACTGTGTGTTTGTAGTGGGGACATGGAGGGCAGTGAGGAGACTGTGTGTTTGTAGTGGGGGCATGGAGGGCAGTGAGGAGACTGTGTGTGTTTGTAGTGGGGACATGGAGGGCAGTGAGGAGACTGTGTGTTTGTAGTGGGGGCATGGAGGGCAGTGAGGAGACTGTGTGTTTGTAGTGGGGACATGGAGGGCAGTGAGGAGACTGTGTGTGTTTGTAGTGGGGACATGGAGGGCAGTGAGGAGACTGTGTGTGTTTGTAGTGGGGACATGGAGGGCAGTGAGGAGACTGTGTGTTTGTAGTGGGGGCATGGAGGGCAGTGAGGAGGAACACACCCTCAACCAGCTGCTGGTGGAGATGGATGGCATGAGCACGAAGGAGGGAGTCATCATGCTCGGCTCCACCAACAGACCTGATGTACTCGACAAGGTACATGCTTGTTGCAGTTGCCACAGCCACATATTTACCCGTGCATGTGTGCTCATGTTTTGACAACAACCAGGCTGCTAATGATCACTTAATCACTTTATTCATCTACTCCACTTAACATATGTATACTATTCAAATAATTAGACAACAATAAACAAAACTATGTCATTACATATAACCGCTAATTATAGTTTTGATACATTCAGTTAGAGAATGTTTAACAAAAAAGGTTGACTTTAGAATGACAATATAGTCAGTTGTATGGTTACAAGACTGTGAACTTCATATGTGTTTTACACTATTTGAACCTTTCTATCCCAGGTATTCAGTGTCGAATATCTTTGGCTATGTGAACCAGGTCCACAATGTTATGCCTTTATAAAGCTGGATGTATTTTCTTTCCAATTGTGTGACTAATTAAACTTTTTTTACACATGGTTCATTTCAGTAGAACACATCACAACCATCTCACACTTTGTTGCTTTTTTCAGAGTTTTTTAACATACACTAACTTTATTTACAAGTTTCCATTAAAAATTTCTGGTTGAAACACAAAAGCGACTTTATATCAAAATTAAGAAACGTTTGTTCTTGTTTTGCTCTAAAATCTTTCACTGGACAAAATGTGGATCAATAATAATTACATAAAACAGCAAATTACAGATCAAAACAAACAATTTACAAGTAACTTTTATACTACATTACAACTGAATGTTACCGACTCCAGAGCAAGATGTACTGACCACTACTGACCACCACTGACCACCACTGACCACCACTGACCACCACTGACCACCACTGACCACAACTGACCACTACTGACCACCACTGACCACTACTGACCACCACTGACCACTTGTACTGACCACTACTGACCACCAATGTCCACCACTGACCACCACTGACCACTTGTACTGACCACTACTGACCACCAATGTCCACCACTGACCACCACTGACCACCACTGACCACCACTGACCACTTGTACTGACCACTACTGACCACCAATGTCCACCACTGACCACCACTGACCACCACTGACCATTTGTACTGACCACTACTGACCACCAATGTCTACCACTGACCACTACTGACCACTACTGTTGGTTGCAGGCCTTGCTGCGACCGGGCCGCTTTGACCGTCACATAGAGATAGACTTGCCCAACCTGGCAGAGAGGAAGGAGATCTTTGAGGTGTTTCTGCAGCGACTGCGCCTGCTGAAGGCGGTCAGTGCCTACTCGGACACACTGGCCGGCCTGTCTCCCGGCATGAGTGGTGGGTCCAGGGCACAGGCTGTCTTCCTACATTTCTGTGTATTTAGTCTGTTCCAATACATGGAATTACTTATTCAGTCATTAGCATGAAGTTTGTTGAATGTGTTGACTTGTGGTTAGGAGCCCAGGATACAGTCAACTTCAGTGGTTCTTGTGGACATTTTCTTAGTACTGATGGGGATTTGAAGGACTGTTGTGATTCCTCAAGTCATAATTAATGTTGTACTAAATGATTAGATCATGTTGATGAGTTCCAGTACTGAAAATAATCTTTGGTGGACCCAAAGATCCAGTGGTTTTGATCTACAAAATCTTACAGAATCACTCCACTGGCTGGTGCCAAATGCTTGCTTTGATACAGGAGTAAACATCACAGAGCCCTGGTCTGTGTTACATTTAGGCACGTTATTATTCATAAGAACCCTGCTGTTTTGTTGACATATTACTGTGTTACTCCAATCTTTTTAGCATGACATGGTTGTCTAAGTTAATGATCTTCCCCAGGCGCTGACATCGCCAACATCTGCAATGAAGCCGCCCTCCACGCGGCCAGAGAAGTGAAGCACGCAGTCGAGATGGCAGACTTTGACTACGCCGTCGAGAGAGTGATTGCAGGCAAGTGTTCTCATGCAAAAACCAATGTACATACACATGCACACGTACACGCACGCACACACGCACACACGCACACACGCACACACGCACGCACACACGCACACACGCACACACACACACACATTTTGCTTCCCTTTTTACCCCTCTACAATTACTAGAACATGCCGCGGAGGTTGTCTTGAACATTTAAATATATCCACCCAAATGTCCTGTTGCAAATGGAGAGATTTGTATTTTTCCCATTAATAATAATAACAAGAAGAACATTTATATGGCGCCATAAATCTAGATAAAATCCATTCAAAGGTGCTGTGAGTACGTAAATATGTATACATATATGTGTATATGCAGAATATTAATAAGTTACATATGATTAATAATATTACAATTGTTATAAAGTAAACAACAATACATAAAATATGTGTAAACAATAATAGTAATAAATATAAATAAATAAGTTACAGCCAAAGGTGATTACTAAAATAAAGGAAGGGTGTATTGATAACAAATTAGTGAAGACATTGTGCAAAAACATGTACAAGATAATAAATGCGTAAATAAATAATAACAATTAATTCAGCTGACAGATGTCTACACTCCATACACAGACCGCAATAGATGAGTTTCCAACAGTCATTTAACAGTCACTGCTGTGAGCCCCCCGTGTCCCCATGTAACATGTGTGGTGGTTACAGGCACGGCCAAGAGGAGTCGGGTCCTCACCCAGCAGGAGAAGAAGGTGGTGGCCTTCCACGAGGCGGGCCACGCTGTCACTGGCTGGCTGCTGGAGCACACTGACAGTCTGCTCAAGGCAAGGCTCCACAGTCACTCAACTCATGGCTCTAGACATCATTGAGTCAATATAAAACAAAACAATCCTTGCAGCAATTAGATGCTGGTGCTTGGCTATACATAAGGTTTAATAATAAATAAAAATATTAAGACACTAATTTAAAGTTAATCTGTTAAGGAGACAATACAAATGAATTGGAGAATGCTGCAGTGGCTAAAGTATTCAGCAATGTTCATTATTTACACAGAACTGTATGGATGGCTTCTCTGTGTCACTTCCCAGGTCAATGTTCATCTTCTCTCACTACAGGTGTCAATTGTGCCCAGGACCAACGCAGCCTTGGGATTTGCACAATACACAACAACAGACAAGAAACTCTATTCTGAGGTTGAGGTAACTAACGTTTACACATCGTAACAAACAACTCCCAGCTGTGTAGATTCTGTGAGAAGGAACAACTGCCAGTCTTCTGCTGTAATTATTCTTCACCTTTTGGATCTGAAGCAGACCCGTAATGTAACGAAGTACTTTTACTTCGTTACTTTACTTAAGTAGAAAAGTTTACTTTTCTTGAGTAACGAAGTACATTTTTGGGGAAGTACTTTTACTTGTAACGAAGTACAAATGTGAGTACTTTTTCTAAATGTAACGAAGTACTCATAATTTCTTTATTAAATTTGCGAAGCTCCTAAAAAGTTCCGCGAATGATCTGTGTCAGAAGCACGTGCGGCCCTCTTTGCCGTCAGCATAGATTTATTTTAAAATGTCACAGGAAACAACAAATAGAAATAATAGATAAGCAGAGACAGACGTGTTAAATGTCCCGGACTGGTCGGATTTCTTTTGTTACGTGATGAATTCGGTGAGATAATTGCAATCTTAAGGTCTGGCGCTGAGCCTGAATTAGGTGTCAGCAGGACCACAGCCGGCTATGCCAGTTGCCCCGACTGGGCCGCTCAGAAAACAATAGCCAAGAATTATTTAACTCCTTGTTTTGACCAGACAAGTAAAAACAGCTGCCTTACTATCTTCTTGTGTCTTGCCTGGTGTTGATATAGTTTGTTAACTTTACATGATCCTTGTGAATGTCACATGCTAGTTGTATAACGAGAGTTCCCCATTATCGCCCACCGCAAATCTGCCAATCTTTATCATCTGTAGGCCTATATATCTGTAATATAGATCAGTGTGTATAACTTAGTGAAATCAGTTTCTATACATATTTACATTAGTCTTTTGAAATAAATGTTGCAATTACACATGAAGGCATAATTATTATGAAAGGAATGTTGTAACCACATGGTCTAGACCGTCGTCAAATATCACAAATGAAAAAAATTCTTCACACGTCCAAGATGACAACAATGTTAACAACCCTATAATAACGTGTATATCTTCTACTTATTAATACGATGGTTGCTGTAGTCGAGTTAGTAATCAAACATGATGTAGGCTATTTACAGCCTGTGTGTAGTGCTGTTTGTACTGTGATAGTTATATTTCACACTGTTAAAACATTTATCTATTATGCAGCGAATAAAATATTACTAAAGAAAATTATATCAGCTTGGTATATATGCTAAATGATATTGTGAATATTTTGTTTTATTCACATTAGTTGGCTGCATCGGTCATTTTAGATCATTACAGGAGAAAAGTACTTTTGTGTTTACTTCAAGTACAAGTTTTTACTTGTACTTCAAGTACATTTTTCTAGCAGTACTTTTACTTTTACTTGAGTAGCTTTTTCTAGAGTTACTTTTACTTTTACTCTAGTACAAAATAAATGTACTTGTTACAGCTCTGATCTGAAGTTGGTGCAAATGTCAGAATAATTTAGAAGCATTGTGCTAGAAAATGTAATTTGAAGACAAAGTGTTAAAATGTAATATTAAAGTTATGCAAGAAGAGAAAAGTAAAAATGTCATTCTTAGGTGTATCGTATTATTTAAACAAGACTTAAAAGTGCACAAACCCAGGTGGCAGGCGGCCATGGAAGCTGTTGACTTGTTGAGCCCAACAGTTTATTTATTAACCTCTGTTACCTAATACACTGATGCCGGGAGATGTTACAGTGTAGTGACATGTTGCAGCTGATGGACCGCATGTGCATGGCCCTGGGGGGGAGAGTGGCAGAGAGCATCATCTTCAATCGCATCACATCGGGTAAATTCAACGTTTTTTGTCATTTTGACATATTTTCATTCTGATAAAGTCAAGTATCATACATACATGGTATCACCACATAAAACAAACATTTTCTCGCTACACAATTTAAAGAAATCTAAACACAAATATTTGTATATTTTGTGTAGTTTAAACAGTGAATATCCTAATACTAAATATTACTGCAAGTTTTACTAATGTCTGTGATAATATTGTAGGTGCCCACGACGACCTGCAGAAGGCCACCAAGAACGCCTACGCCCAGGTGCGCCAACTCGGGATGAACAGTCGCATCGGGCCAGTGTCGTACGACGTCGCTTCAGGGGACCAGAGCGAGTTTCGAGTGAAGCCGTACAGCAAGAACATGGCTCGACTCATCGACGAGGTGAGAGTCTCTCTGTGGTTCTTGTTTAACACCCATTTTCACTATTGAGGAGTCATACTCCATTCTGATCTGGAATGTCTGTAACTTTGACAGTCCTTGGGACTTCTGTTCAGCATAAGTTATAGTTTAATTTTTTATATAAAGAATTGGTAAAATGGCTAACACGCCACACCATTACTTGCTTGACCAGGAGGTCCAGTCATTGTAATGACCAGTGTGTTATGTTTGCACGCACACCAACAAAATTTGATGTTTGTTCAGATGTTTCTGCACATTTCACACAAAATTAAACTTGACATGAAAATGATTACAATTAACTAGATTTATTTTATTCTCAAGTAATGAAAATGGCTTGACTAACAGAGTAACTGGTGGACAGTCAGAATTAGACTTACTTTGAAGCGAGTAATTGACACGTAATTCAACCATCTACTGCTAATCTTGACATAGATGGATCACAACATAGCATAGATCAACTGATTGCTCCAGAGTAAGAGTAATTCTCACCGTCCACTCAAGGCCTGGCTCCATGTAATGTTGTTGTGATGTGTTGCAGGAGTCGCGCCACCTGGTGGCCCACGCCTATAAGATGACAGAGACACTGCTGCAGAAGAACAGAGAGAAGCTACGAGTGGTGAGTCATCTATCTCACTCAGTGACAGCTGTACGGTGACACAGTGTCAGGTGTAAGGTGACACGCAGTGTCAGGTGTAAGGTGACACGCAGTGTCAGGTGTACAGACAGATGTGTCAACTCAGCTGTGTGAGCTTTCTTCTGGTGGATTTCATTCTAGTTTTTGTAGGGACAAGTAAAACACTTATGGGGCTCTCAGTGTACCTCCATAGAGGTCTCTATCTCATCAAGAACAAATACCGTGGAAATTCCTCTCCACACAGGATGAACACAGATGTTTGTTTTGGGTCTGATAAAGTACAGGGATAAAGTATAAGGGCCAATTTAAGGGGCTTTCAGCACTTCTAAAATATACTACAAAACACAAACATTCCATTAGTGTTGGAGAGCACTGTCACAGGGAATCCACATAGCCCCGGACATTTATTAATTTTGGCAAGACCACACTTGGATAACACATCATAATCTTACGGTCAGTCCTGTGGTTTACTAGTTGTTTTCCATAATATACAAAACCACAATAACATTTTGAAGTTGGCAATATTATTCCGTGGTCACTGCAAACACATTGTGTGTTAGTGGACTGATTGTAACTGCATCTACATTTGGGCCTACCCAGGTACTCTGTATTTGGGACTACCCAGGTACTCTGTATTTGGGACTACCCAGGTACTCTGTATTTGGGACTACCCAGGTACTCTGTATTTGGGACTACCCAGGTACTCTGTATTTGGGACTACCCAGGTACTCTGTATTTGGGACTACCCAGGTACTCTGTATTTGGGACTACCCAGGTACTCTGTATTTGGGACTACCCAGGTACTCTGTATTTGGGACTACCCAGGTACTCTGTATTTGGGACTACCCAGGTACTCTGTATTTGGGACTACCCAGGTACTCTGTATTTGGGACTACCCAGGTACTCTGTATTTGGGACTACCCAGGTACTCTGTATTTGGGACTACCCAGGTACTCTGTATTTGGGACTACCCAGGTACTCTGTATTTGGGACTACCCAGGTACTCTGTATTTGGGACTACCCAGGTACTCTGTATTTGGGACTACCCAGGTACTCTGTATTTGGGACTACCCAGGTACTCTGTATTTGGGACTACCCAGGTACTCTGAGATTCTGTTGTTCACAGGTGGCGGAGGCTTTGCTGGAGAAAGAAAGTCTGTCATTCAAAGACATGGAGCAGCTGATTGGTCCGCGACCATTCGGGGGTCAGACGGCCACCCCGGTCAACTGGATGAACCCCGACCTACCACGTCCACCTTCCTCGACCTTGTAATGACACTTGCACAAACTGTCCCCACGTTGAGGGTGGCCAGAGATACCAGAGCTGTGCTTACTGCGAGAGTCTGGACTGTGATACATTGTCCACGCTGTGGAAAATATATCTACGTAAATAACTATGTATCATAATAATCTGATATTGTTTGCCCATCTCAGATGTACATGTATTCAATTGCACCATTTTGAATTGTTTGGAGGAAATATAACTTGATACCGTATGGGTGTTTTTTCTGATGTGCCATCATTTATATTCACCGACATGAGCAGTAACTGCCTAACAACAAATATTACCAGTATTTAAAAATAAACGCACAGACACAATGATTTTTATTATAGCCGCTTTATTTGTTGAACATCCTGAATCAACGATTGCTTTTATCGCCATGATTTTAGTCTACATTGAGTGCCGAGTCAAAACCCCCCCACCCCACACCACCCCACCCCACCCCACCCCACCCCACCCTACCCTTTACAGTGGCCTCTCAAGTGCCATGTGCAAGTTGTTGTTCTCCCCAAGTGATCAACAACATCAACAACAACAACAACTGTGTCTGGCTGTGGCGGGTGTCATTTAGTTCAGTGTCCAAACAACGCACCCAAACATAAATATGTGGCTAGAATATTGAGATTCTTACCAATAAGTTGGCGTAGATTTGTTTTGTAAGTTTCACACTGGACAGGCTCTGCTACCAGCAGTGTCCTCCTGTGATACGTGGTGATGGAAACCAATCTTACGTAATGGAACACATCTTGAACTACTGAAAGTTACGCGACCGTCCCTCATGTTTCTCACAAACTAATTACATACACAGGTTATGGTCACTCTAGGGTCTGTCGTGGTCACTCGTGAGCCCATGTTCCTGTGGTACAAATGTCATCTAACCTAACAACAACCTTGGAAAACAAATTGTTCTACTACAAAACTCCAATCTGTTGTTCTTTCAGTGTGCCAGGAGAAATTACTACTGTCAATATGTGACCATTCACCACAAATGAGTCTGGTTGCAGCTACTATAATAATGTTCTAGTTATCATTACCGTGAAAGTGGAGAAAGGACACTTCAATGATATAGGGCCACCTTAAAGATGTGCAAACTTGTATCATTGTCACTTTGTCCTTGCAATAGCAGTAGTTCTGCAAAGTCCTCAGTTTTCACTTGTTTCTTTTTCAACTACTCTACCTTAAAAGCATATTTTTATTACATTTAGACAAATCTCAGCAACTTTTTAAAACAGTTATAATGGTTAGCTCATCACTCTGTATTAGCCACATGTTTGTGGCTAGAGTATTGGCGAGCTTGGTTTCTAGAGTTTTCCTTCTCTAGAATTAATGAGTCCACCCTCAACTCAACAACAAAACTTCAGCAAAATTTTCTCCCTGTATCTCAAAATGGCTTTTGCTGCAATGAGACTCATTTTGGAAGGTGACATATTGGCAGTGCAACAGTTTCCCATACGCAGGAGCACAATAAATGCAGACTACGACTAAATCATTGACACTGCACATTTATCAGGTGCAATACAGTAGATACTTCTGAGCGTCAAAGACAAAAATGACCAGTGAGACTGGCTCCAACTACAAACACCCTGAGGAAGAACTCTCTCGGACAACCAGGGAACATCAGTGACCCAGTCCCTAGCTAACACACACAGTGCTCTAGGCTATGCAACATGCATTGGTCGTTGTATTCTGCTGAAGCAATATAGCATTACGGTTGGACACAACTGACAATCCCAACAATTTACGACAAACTAATTTACTCTTTTACAACTCTACACAAACACTTTCCTGCAATGCCTAGAATTGTTCAGGATTGTCACTTGCACGCTGCATGAATACGGAAGAGTGGGGCAACATTTTATTTGATTAGTTAACTTATTTCATTCCAGTTGTAATTTAACAATTATAGTTGTTCAGTTATTCCCAAATTTGTTGTGTTGTCAACATAACTGTATCAATGTATAACTATTTAGCAAATAATTGGGAAGTGTCATCAGTTATATCGTAATTACTAAAATTTCTTATCCACCTCCTGTAACTGAGCCACAATGATCAGATATTGTAACACTGAGAAACCAATTTGATCTGTAGAGTTTGGGATGGTGAAACTTGAAAGTGAGCGTAACCTGGCAACATCAGCGCATACCTGTCTAAATGCAACTGGTTATAGCCAATCTGTTGTAACTGCAATCACCACAATGACGGTGCATATTCACACAAAATAATCACATTCTTGGTTGCTGGCTGAAAACACTGTAATTATCAACTGCTTATATGTGGATACCTAACAATAATACGTGCCAAAAAACAACATAGACTATTTTTTGGTCATTACTCATTACGGTTATTACAATTATGCATTGGTAATCATTACTAACATTGACCTTTTTTGGTAGGTATTTGGGCATCTAAAGACAATGTCCGAATATGTATACGGTTATTACAATTTTGCATTGTCAATCGTCACTTACATTAAACCTTTTCTAAAACTCGTACAACTCACAAATCAACCTAGAGACCTGTGAGGACATCACGGTTCTCAACACCTTTGGACCCAATAAGTTCTACTTGCAACTACTAGAATCACTGACTGTGAAACACACATTTTAAGCACAATCATCCCGCTGCAAGTCTAACTGCTCTAGCGACGCCGCAATCTGATTGGCCAACTCCTGTGTCCCTGCGCACAGCACTCGACGTGACATCAGGTCCATAGGGCCACCTACAACATGTACGATAACATCATCCAGATCGGCATAAATGTTGTGTGGAGTCAGACAGACACACGCACGCACACCACACACACACATGCATGTCACACACTCTCACCACACACACGCACACGCCACACACACAACCGCATCCACACCACACACACACGCCATACACACGCATGCACACCACACACACACGCCACACCCACACACGCACACCACGCACACCACACACACCACACACACAAAATGGCAGGCAGAGACAACAAAACCTTTAATTGATCAACTTTTCAACACTATTTTCTGCAGCTGGATGCAATATTTGTTTGTGTGTCTACGTATGTACATTATTTCCCTTCTTTCAACCAAGTCTTAAGAAAGAACCAAAGAAAGGTTGGTTCCCATCAGATTTTTTGGCATGATTGCCCATTTAATTTTTTTTAACAACGTTGGATTCCAGCGGACGCATAAAATAACTGCTTGTTCCTCTGTTATGAGTGGTGTTTATGTTACATCAGAATACCACACAATAAGTGATTCTGGCACCCATTTTGACCCTATCCTAGTATGTAGGGGGTCACTGTTGGGTTTGATTGTATGTAGAGGGTCCTATTGGGTTTGATTCGATATCACCAGTGTCCGTGGGGTTTGACTGTGTGGTTTGGCAGAGTAGGGGTGACAGGGGCTTGACTGGGGATTATATCGACTGTGTTGGTTAGGCTGGTGTGACAGGAAGTTTGATTCTACATAAAAGCAGTTGTGACAGGGTGTAGGGGGCAGCTATGGCATTTGACTGTATTGGGGTGACAGGGGGTTTGACTGTATTGGGGTGACAGGGGGTTTGACTGTACTGGGGGTGACAGGGGGTTTGACTGTATTGGGGGTGACAGGGAGTTTGACTGTATGGGGGTGACAGGGGGTATGACTGTATTGGGGATGACAGGGGGTTTGACTGTATTGGGGTGATAGGGGGTTTGACTGTACTGGGGTGACGGGGGTTTGACTGTATGGGGGTGACAGGGGGTTGACTATTGGGGTGACAGGGGGTTTGACTGTATGGGGGTGACAGGGGGTTGACTATTGGGGTGACAGGGGGTTTGACTGTACCTGTAGTGTCTACCACAGTGCCACCTGCCTCGCGCACTAGCAGATCCCCGGCGGCAAAGTCCCAACAGTGAGGGCCTATTTCATAATAGGCATCTGCCTTACCACTGGCCACCATACTCATGGCCATTGCTGCCGTACCTAAGGATCTTATCCTAGAAGGGAACATATACAGTGGACTTACACAGGTGATACAACGTCTCATGCCACCCACACCCAGCCCAGCCAGCACCACCCGCCACACAGTGCATCACAGTGCATCACAGTGCATCACAGTGCATCACAGTGCATCACAGTGCAACCAGACAGCTGCAGATGTATTCACAAAGAGTTGTTACTCACAAATGTACTTCCTAGAGCCAAGAAAGTACTGAATGTTTATCAATGTTTCTTTATTTGTAGTAGACTCCAAAATAAACTGCCCCTGGCATGAATATTACATTATAATTTGTGTCCAGTGTCATTTCAGTAAATCTGAGTGAATGGCAGCATTTCAAAATATTTAATGTGGCAAACATTTGTGTAGACATACCAAAACTGTTCGTATTTTGATATATATAAAACAACAAATTGAATGCAGTTTAGGATGATTATTCCATTCATGCTTTATCGTACAAACCATACAACTGCGTTCCTTAAACTGATGATGAACTTACAAAGGGAGGCAGCGCACCATTCCAAAGCGGGAGGGTGACGGCAGAGGCTGGGAAGAGGAAATTGTCGAGAAAGAGGGAGCTATTTAGAAAGGAAATTCATGTAATTACGAGGAGCAAGCCACAAGCGGAATGGAAATTGTACATGGTTTTTGTTTAAGCAGGTAGAATGTACCTGTTCAGTAATGTACCTTCACACCAGTTTTGACTTTTGCATAAACTACGTTTAATATTATTAATTTATTTGTAATGTACATACCAGGAACCAACACCACAGAACAGTGATTTTGAAGTGGCGCTTTCTCTTAAATTTATCATAATATTTTGACTTATTATCATGTGATATGTGCATGAATGCAAACACCTAAATACACAGTGGCAGCTGGTGCAGTGTGGCGGGATGTGGCGAGGGGTGGCGGGGTGGGGTTAGTAGCAACTGTCTGCAATGTTACCAACCTCCCGTATCTATGACAACGCCACCAGCCTCCCGCACAATCAGGTAACCCGCTGCTATGTCCCAAATGTGAATGCCGAACGTGAAGTGAGCGTCTATGTTTCCTGACGCACAAAGACACATGTGCAACGCAGCCGAGCCGAGCGTTCTTAACCTAAAAGGCGGCCGTCGGACGGGGAGAGACAGAAAAAAAGAAAGCAGTGGGAATACTTCCCCAAAACAGTTCCACACAGGGATATTATTACAGGACGGGATGAAATACTCCGGCAGCCAAGAGACAAAAATACGACCATTTGTTTCATAAAATCATGTCATGTAGAATAAACTGTACCCATTCTTACTTATTGACCAGCCAAAATGTGTTGTAATGAACTTATATTTTTTTTTAAATATAATTTTACAATTATCTGTGTTCATCTTGAATATCATTTAGAATGGCCTGGTTGATGCCCATACATAGATAAAGGTAAAAGTAAATATTTTAAAATGCAGTTCATTAAAACATGTTTGGTAGCCAACGTATGAGAATAGATACAGTGTATGAAACGCAACATGAATTCACTACATATACAGTAGTTTCTAAATTTAAATTATCTTGAAAATAGCCTTCAGGTCATAGTTCAAATGTGGCCAACAGGTCATAGGTCAAGTGCGGGTCATCACATTGTGGGTGATAGCGGCTGGTTAATGAAGCAAGCTAGTGTGCAACTCATTGTCATCTCACAAGAACTATGATAGAGACGAAACAATAACATACATGCCAAAGTTGCAGCATTAAAAGATGATTACTGGAGACATGCTGGTATATTTAGAAACATCATAAACATTTTGTCGCATCTTAAACTGAACAGTTTACCTGTTATAATGTCATATGTAATAATCCAATTTTTATACCTTCGTTAAAAAATACCGAAACATTCACTCTATGAATTAAAGATATGTTTATTAAATATGCTCAAGTCTGGATGTTTTGTTGTGACCATAGCATAAACTAAACTCTTATATCAATCAACCATAATCAGATAAAGACGACAATAAAATGGTTTACATAAAAGTTCACATATGTGTGGTTCATCTGACCCTAATCTTACACTCACCCGTGAGCTTGCTCTATGACTTTTCTCATGCTTCGGAATTTTGAGTCTAACACCTTTGAGTCTCTGCTGGAGCCAAACTCTGCACAAACTAAGGCGTGGCCGAGATCTACAACCAGTAACATGGTTACATCATTATTTCATGACATTCACAGCATTAATACTTAAATGTATTATTATATACAATATATACAAGAGATAATACTTTTAGAGGGTTGAGATTTTACTTAAATCCAACTCTACAATAGTTGAAAAATTATGAGAGGAAAATTACATCAAAAATGTATGTCTACGTGTGACACAATACTGTCACTAAATTCATTGGTGACAGTGAAGGAATTCCACAGAGTTATTGTCATAGTCAAGATCTGATTTGTTACACTGCTCTTAGCAAGGCATATTGATATATACACCATAAAAGAGCCATTTAACCATTGCAGTACGACAGTCTGCTTGTACAGCCGTATGGTGTGTAAAACCTGAATGTGACAGGCCACATGGACGATGTCTCCTACTCAAATTGTCTTTACGCACAATTCTCCACTATGTGGAAGGACGTGTTATATATTGCCTATAAGGCTGATGCCTTAGCATTGCAATAGCGCTAATCATGGTTTATTGCCCTTTAGAATTTTTTCAAGATTTGTGCATTTTTTATGTAACTGACTGCAAAATCCTGCAACTGCAGTAATGGTGGATCACATTACTTATGTCCACAACGGCAATTTACCAAGTAACACCTTATTTAGACAGATTGTTTTGACAATATTAGTAATGCATTTTGTCGGACATAGCTAGTGATGATCGTAATAAATACAGCCAGTGATAATAGACTTTGTAAACATTACCGACAGAGGCAAACCTACAACTAACAGGGGCAGTATATTCAGTCATTATGGTAATTGTGAATGACGTATTTTTCAGGGTTACAATTATGAAATTAAAATATTTCCTAACTACGTAACTTGTTGAGTATTCAACTTCCAGAATATATATATGATGGTTGTATTGATACAATGGGTTATTGCAGCTGAACTCTTTAGTTGAAGTGATGCATTTGGTTTGATGTAAAGTCACTGGGAATGCAGCATTCAGTGATGAAAGCGTCTGAGGGCTGTAGCACTAAAATTGTTAATAATATATTTTACATAAATGTAGTATATTCTACATAAAAGTGAACACTTTTTAGCAGGTTTGCAAGAAGAAAGGTTGCCTTGGGTCTGTGTCACTTGCAGCTTCTCTCCGTTGCAGTAGGCACCCTGCCCGGGGCGGGCCGTGTACATCTGGTCCAGGATGGGGTTATAGATGAGCCCAATGACTGTCTGCAAGTAGAGGACACCTTTAAATCAATCACGGGTGGCAACTCATGCGCTCGGCAGTGTTGTAAGGCATACCAGAATAATAACATATTTTCCATGAAAAGCTATCTTATTCTGGGATGGGTAGGGTGGACTGAACCATTGTGATAGGATAATTTGCATAGAATTAGATTACCCAGATGCCTTCGTAGTCTATAACCAGTAAAATATTAGCTCCAAATTATTCTCATTATCGTCTTAATTTGATGAACATTTTCATCACCAGGTAAGAGCCTACCCCACGGTAGTCAGTAAACAGTTTATGATTGATGAGCTTTGTCAAGAGGTGTACATTAGTTACCTGTTTCTGCACCAATAAGGCTATGGAGACAGCAATGTACGGAAACCTGAAACACAGATTTAATATATGCACACAAAAAACTATAAATCGTCAAGTACAAATTACAACATTTCCTTTTACAAGTATATTCCAACCAGTGTATGCACTACTGTATTCAATATTTAAATTTATAATCTATAATACATATCTCATTATTGTGAGCATTGTATACAGTAAGTGTTTAGAATGTTAATACTTGCCAAACAACTGTTTATCTTAATGGGAATCTCCTTGAGCTTTACACTTGTGTCAATTGTCTACTTCTCTCCACTGATACATTGTTCTAACTACATACTACAAGTCTGTGAGCCGTGTCTATCACTGACTGAATGATTATCTACTTTGTTTGACATGTAGGCCCCTGAATCTACTTCTTAGATGTGTTAAAAATAAAACTGCCAGACTGACGCCACTCACGACAGACTGACGCCACTCACGACAGACTGACGCCACTCACGACAGACTGACGCCACTCACGACAGACTGACGCCACTCACGACAGACTGACGCCACTCACGACAGACTGACGCCACTCACGACAGACTGACGCCACTCACGACAGACTGACGCCACTCACGACAGACTGACGCCACGCACGACAGACTGACGCCACTCACGACAGACTGACGCCACTCATGACAGACTGACGCCAATCAAGACAGACTGACGCCACTCACGACAGACTGACGCCACTCACAACAGACTGACGCCACTCACCTGTGTACAAAGTTTGTCGTGCCATCTATGGGGTCTATGATCCAAGTTGGATTGTCTGTGAGAGTACAACTGTCCCCTACAGACTCCTCCCCTATGAAGCTTCAACCAAACAAACACTCGTTTACTAACACATTTTGGGGTGGCTTCAAAACGTGATGTACTTGCACAGAAACGGATTTTGTTAGCAGCTGTTTCACCGAGACGTTTTTTGTCATCCAAAACCAGCAAGGGTGGACACTGCTAACCACCAGCTAGCTGAACTGGTTATCTTCAATGTGGCAACATTGTGACCAAGTTGAACATGAAATCAGCTTTGTGGTTAAAAACAGCCAGCATCCATTATTGCATTACACTGCCAATAAAGTTGCTTGTAAAATGGTAAGAAGTGTTTAAATTTCACAAAAGAAAAATTCAGATTACGAACATTGTTTCAAGCTTATTAAATTTAACATGATTTGGTGAGCAGTAAATTGCAATATATGTATTCTAGTTTGAAAATGTGACATAAATTTATATAGAAAAGATGAATAGCTTAGTTTAGTAACATACACCTTCTATTAAAAAAAAAACAATATTTACTTTCAACTTATTATCAAGGGTGCTGATTTACTCAATAAATCTAAAGAAGTCGATGATTATACATTACTACAATTACTGAAAATTGTAAAAAAGTAACTCTATTACTGGAATGCACATTTAAATGAAAACAAAATATAAAATTATTAATGCATAACTGTGGCAAAACTATCAAGTATCAAAAACAAACAGATTGATCTTGCTAACGTAAACTTGTCACTGTGTGTAATTATTTCAGTAATTGTATATTTACAGATTATACAGGGTGAGAAGTTGAAATGAGAGCAGCAATAAGATGTAAGTAGGAGACCCGAGAGAGACTACAGCGACCAACCTATGGGTGGGGAACTTGTCCTTCACTGTCGATATAATCAGCTGCTCGACTTTCTGGTCAGATTCAGTCACCAAGTCTGCTAAGCTAGACTTTGTTGACACGTTTTTTTCCTGTTTGAATGCCTCCTTGATCATCTGAAATAAGTCAATGTCAGTCAAGGCATGTTTAAAAAACTATCAAAGTTACACAAACATTAAACAAACCAAATAAAATAATTTACTGTAAAGTACTTTTAAATAGTGTATCCATTGTTTATATTTCAATATCCAAATTGAATAGGAAGAGCCACAATCATCATGTATGGCCAGAAACCCAAATGCTCAACAACTGTATACATCACAACAAACTCTATTATTGACACAAAGAAAGATATTCACCCCGAAATAAGACAGTATGGAGTTTCAAAAATATTCTGATGTGCCAATACAACATTGCATGCTGATTCAACCTTGGTTTATATACAGTATACATTACAGGATTGGGTTACTAGTAAGTAGATTTTATGAGGAGAAATGTTCGCCAGACATGGGCTTATGCAAAGACCTATCACCATGTAATTTGGTTGGGTATGAAATTGTGGACTTTTTGATATGCCACCACTGCAATATCAAGCTTAAGGTTTTTGTGGCACAGTTGTTGACTGCAAACTCTTTGGACTGGTAACATTTCCAGGACCCTAACACATGGCAATGTCACGGCAAAAAAAATATAATTATACATTAGCACTGTTACCAGACAAATGCAATATATGCTTATCATTAAAGATTAAATTATACTTTTAAAGAACAAGGCCTATAACACAAATGATTAAGATATCTTGTCTAGGTGGTGCAGCTTTTGTTGGCATTGGCCTTCAAAGCCCTCCAAAACGCTTGTGTATATGTGTGTGTGTGTGTGTGCATGGGCGTATGCATATGTGTGTTGTAATACTAGCTCTGTGGTGCTCCTTTCTATTTTCTTACATCCTGTCCATTTCCCCCTCAATATTTCTCGGACAGGTTTTAAATGTGGCTTATGAATCTTACTTGTTTTTAGTTCAAATTTTGCTCATAATTTGTTTCTTTTCTGTTCTGCGAATGTCTTCATTCTTTTTATGTCCACATTACACTCAGTATATTTTTATGGGCTTCATCTTACCACAAAGAAACAAGTTAACAAGCACATTCATTTATTTTTCATGTCCTAAAGAATTCAGTGTGTGAATGAAATTCCACATAAATAATGATCATGTTGAAAATACATTTCAGACTGAAAAGATTCTGAGAATGTATTGTAAGCTGGGCTTAATCTTCAGTTATGTAGACAAACATCAATCAAGTATTGGGTATATCATTCTATATACTATATAGCGCCTGGATTGTGATTTCTAGCATGTCACATGCGACTTGATCTGGAAATTGGACCAGTCATTAATAGAATAGACAATTGAATGATTTGTTTTGAATATTGTTTTGCTTATGAAATTATGTTTTTTTTAGTTATAAATGATTTGATGTATCATTTGTGTGTATGGCCATGATAATTTTTAAATGTTTAAGTTGTCATGTATGCTTGACCAGCTTAAAAATACGGTGGCCATGCTGCTTATAGAGTAATAATATGAGGGATTTATATTGACAGCCTTGACCTTAGGGGGAGGGTATCCAGGTCATTTTATTCATCTATCATCGCCCATCAATAATCTCTCACTGGCATTCCTAGAACATGGAAAAAATCAAATTCATTGAAAAAAGACAATAACCTCTCCAGCCTTTCTTGCAACATCTTGCACTAGGCTAAAACAAACGTCTAAATCGTCATTCGTCATGTCGGTTTTCATTTTTCGCCACAGTAAGATCGCCGGCTGTCAGCAGTGGTCAACAGGCTTCCATCAATACCGTGCATTCCTTGTTCAAATGACACAACACTTCGCTGTCATCGTATATATTACAAATAAAATAAATAAATAATATTTATTTTATGTTTTACCTTTCTTTTTTAGTCAAGCCCCGTGCGTATCGTTATAATGATTATGTAGCTTTAATTACAGAGTTTGTTGTGGTAATTACAGAAAGGATAGAGAGGTACGCCTGGATTGGGACAGCCGCTTTCTCAACCTCTATTTATCTAGTCACTTTCAACTTACAATTCCACACAAGCAATGTTCCAAACACATTGGGAATCCGCAACATATATAGAAAGTCCGCAAGAATAAAGTAATGCTCTCGTTTCCGATGATAATTAGTCAACTCCAGCACCAAGAAATAAAAACTACTGTGATTTGCTATGTAAGCGGGGACCAGCTACTTGGTTATTTCGGCAACTACTTTTAATCTTTTCCAAGGTATCGAAATGTAAACAATCACAGTTCGGCAATTATATTTGAATATTACTTTTATTTGTTAATTTAATATAAATATTTTTATAATGGAAATGCCGGACATTCACATGTGCGCTCAGGTGTGTAATAAGATTAATTATTTTCAATAAAACGGAATTTTGTGAATATACTACTTTATCGCCCCAGGGCCAGGCCAAGACAAGTTGCTTGCAGTTACAGGTTGTTGCAGGTCCTGACTAGATATTACAGTTATTATTACATTTACGGAGTCCTTACGCTTATCCGCCACTGGACCGGCATTACTGCTTCTTATGCCAGCTCTCTCCCGCCCTCACTTTTCTTCAGTTTGGCCCGACAATAAACAGCATAACAGTATGAAATAATTAGTGCAAACACACACTTACTTTACTGCCTATTTTACCTTCATAATCTGAAGTTCTGCCTAATTTCTGGCGTTTAGCTTTTAGGACAGTGATAACATTTTACCACACCTGACGTCGACTCTTCCCAGCCTCTCAATGGTGATATGTCATCAACCTCCCTCATTTCTGTTCTCTTCTGCATTGATCAGGTTGTTTTGTGGACATCATCTTTTCTTTTTCCCTTCCAGTGGGATGCACTCCAGACTCCAGTTCAAGTGATCGTGGTCTTTCCATAACACACAAACCATTATGGCCTTACCTAGTGATATGCTAACAATATAGTATTGTGAATGCGTCTCCTCTGGGGTGCATACTGCATAGATTCACTCGCCACTTTCCATATTTGTTTGCTTCCTTCAACCATTGGCTTTTCTCTACCAACTACTGATGTATTTCAGAAAGGACTTCAGAAAACAATGATATATTTATTGTTCTTTACTTAATGGTACATGTCTTTAGTTTTATTGACAGTGATTATACTCTCTTATATAGTGAATTTGATGGTGATTGATTCACGTGGTTTATCTCTCCATGGGTGGGTGTAAACTTGTTCTGGCCAACTACCGATAAAGGAAGCATAAACCCTCAATAAGTGACTGAATTATACATAATTGACTGTTGCAGTTGACGTATCTGAATGAGCAACTAAAGAGGCGGGTGAAGCTGCTGAAGAGACAGAACTCTGAGCTGCTGCAGCAGCTGGCAGACGTCCACGAGCAGCAGCGGATGGACAGCCTCATGAGGCAGTATGTGACCACTCGAGAGTAAGTAGTTCTTTCTCGTCATTCCCTCACACACCTGTCAAATCTAGCTGCTTCTGTTGTCCTCCACTGGTGCCCACCAGCAGCCTCCTCATCCCTCCACTTTTCATCTTTCTTAAATTCCGCTTTGCATAGTTCACACATCTCGGCTATTGTCTTCACTTTTCCTGTACGTTTGTGATCATTTTGTGTATTGTCTGTCACTTGGGGATGACACCATTATTAAAGCATCTTGACAAATAATTATATGCATCAATGGTGACATTGTGTGTGCACAATATTATTTATACATGAACATGCACTCATGCACGGACATGTGCTCACACATGCACACTTACTTTTTAAAGAGAGGTTTCTTAGTTGCATGTATAATTATGTTTCAGTTAAAAACTTGTTATGCTGTCTCAAATAAAATACTTTGTTATTATCTGGTACAGTGAAAAATTCCCATTTTACATTATAGCACACTGCATATTTACCATACATTATATACTATAAACGTTTATAGGCAGCAATTGACAGATCTGAATGACAAGTTTGCTGTTTGTGTATAAAATGTGAGAAAAAGTAACTCCCGTGTTGCTGTTGTTTACACAGCTCAGTAGTACAGACAGATCCAGTCAAGTTTGGCCAGACAAGTCGGGGCCGCGTAGGCCCAGTGGTTAAGAAGACACCAACACAACAACAACCAAATGTGCTGAATAACGAACGACTGAACAAGTATGTACAAATGTATGACACAAACCAAGAATATGGTTTATAGAATTACAAGAGTTTTGACATCAGATCTAGATGCATGTATTTTGTGTTCATATATTAGTTAATTTAGTTTCAGATGAAGAAAACATTCATACACACACTCACTCACACATTAATAGCTACAGGAAAAGGAGTCGGGGAGTGATGTTGTGGCTGTCATTGGCTATGTAGTGTGTACTATGTAGTGTCACTAGTGTGTACTATGTAGTGTCACTAGTGTGTACTATGTAGTGTGTACTATGTAGTGTGTAAAAGTAAAGGCAGTTCTTATATAGCGCAGTATCCAGTCCTTAGGACCGTTCAAAGCGCTTTACACTTTACTTCCCTGACAGACCTGTTCACTCAGACACCATCTCGGCTTCTCTGGGAAGCATCCAGCCATATGCTACAATTAATGCGCGAAGGCTGCTCGTACACATATCCATCACTGTCTATAGCCAGGTACTCATTTAATTCAGCTGAGTGAACTGGAGCAATGTAGAGTGAAAAAACTTGCCCAAGGTTTTAACGCCAGGATTCAAACCCGGGTTCTCGTAGTCGAGAGTCCGAAGCTCTACCCCTGAGCCACTGCGCTCATGTAGCATGTACTATGTAGCATGTACTATGTACTATGTAGTATGTACTATATAGTGTGTACTATGTAGTATGTACTATTTAGTGTGTACTATGTAGTGTGTACTATGTAATGTGTACCATGTAGTGCATACTATTTAGTGTATACTATGTAGTGTGTACTATGTAGTGTGTACTATGTTGTGTGTACTATGTTGTGTGTACTATGTATTGTGTACTATGTATTGTGTACTATGTAGTGTGTACTATGTAGTGTGTACTATTTAGTGTGTACTATGTAGTGTATACTATGTAGTGTGTACTATGTAGTGTGTACTATATAGTGTGTTCTATGTAGTGTGTACTATGTAGTGTGTACTATGTTGTGTGTACTATGTAGTGTGTTCTATGTAGTGTGTACTATGTAGTGTGTACTATTTAGTGTATACTATGTAGTGTATACTATGTAGTGTGTACTATGTAGTGTGTACTATGTAGTGTGTACTATGTAGTGTGTACTATGTAGTGTGTACTATGTAGTGTGTACTATTTAGTGTGTACTATGTAGTGTGTACTATGTAGTGTGTACTATGTAGTGTGTACTATGTAGTGTGTACTATGTAGTGTGTACTATGTAGTGTGTACTATGTAGTGTGTACTATGTAGTGTGTACTATGTAGTGTGTACTATGTAGTGTGTACTATGTAGTGTGTACTATGTAGTGTGTACTATGTAGTGTGTACTATGTAGTGTGTACTATGTAGTGTGTACTATGTAGTGTGTACTGTGTAGTGTGTACTGTGTAGTGTGTACTGTGTAATGTGTACTGTGTAGTGTGTACTGTATAGTGTGTACTATGTAGTGTGTACTATGTAGTGTGTACTATGTAGTGTGTACTATGTAGTGTGTACTATGTAGTGTGTACTATGTAGTGTGTACTATATAGTGTGTAGTGTGTACTGTGTAGTGTGTACTATATAGTGTGTACTATGTAGTGTGTACTGTGTAGTGTGTACTGTGTAGTTTGTACTATGTAGTGTGTACTATGTAGTGTGTACTATGTAGTGTGTACTATATAGTGTGTACTATGTAGTGTGTAGTGTGTACTATGTAGTGTGTACTATGTAGTGTGTACTATCATATGTAGTGTGTACTATCATATGTAGTGTGTACTATGTAGTGTGTACTATGTAGTGTGTACTATGTAGTGTGTACTATGTAGTGTGTACTATCATATGTAGTGTGTACTATCATATGTAGTGTGTACTATGTAGTGTGTACTATGTAGTGTGTACTATGTAGTGTGTACTATGTAGTGTGTACTATGTAGTGTGTACTATGTAGTGTGTACTATGTAGTGTGTAGTGTGTACTATGTAGTGTACATTGTCAGTTGTGGTTGTTCCAGAGTATTGGGTCTATACAACAATTTGATGAAACGTTATGACAAGGAGCTCAAGGTTAATGAAAAGCACACAGACACCATTGCCAAGCTCAACGTAAGTTTTATGAACCGATGTCAGCTTACATACATGTATGGATTTCTGCAACCTATTCTCTTGCACATAAAAAAAAAATCGTATGGATTTCATCAAAACATTTTCCTAAATGAACTAACCTGTTTTGTATACAAGAGGAGATACTCAGTAGATTCAATGGTTATTAAATGATTCTATAACGAGAGGCAAAAAGTTGAGTTGCTAAATATCACAGTTTTTAAATGTTTTGTGACAGGTGCACTGTGTGTTGATATAGAATTGATGAAATGCTGCAAACGCAACAAAAAGCTGGACCAATTCAAAAATCTAATAAAAATATATATATAAATTGATTAGTGCATTTGATTACATATGCGAAACATTTGCATTCAAGCTTAGTGGGTCTCTAAATATAATAACATTAATTTGGAAAATCTGTTCATTAAGTAATGGCATGGATGATTACATACCCATTTTCTTAAGACATTCATTTTATGAATTCCATGATTTTGTTTTACGGTGTAATACTTGATTCACAGTGTTTTTTTGCACCTTGGTAGCTGAAGGTTATTGAACTTGAGGACCAGTTGGCCAAGAAGCAAGTCCCGACTCCACAAGTTGAAGCAAGGAATAGAATGCGACAGAGAACTAATGGCGTCACAGGTGAGCCTTTGTGGTGTGTGTGGTGTGGTGTGGTGTGGTGTGGTGTGGTGTGGTGTGGTGTGGTGTGGTGTGGTGTGGTGTGGTGTGGTGTGGTGTGGTGTGTGTGTGTGGTGTGGTGTGGTGTGGTGTGTGTGTGTGTGTGTGGTGTGTGTGGTGTGTGTGTGTGGTGTGTGTGGTGTGTGTGTGGTGTGTGTGTGGTGTGTGTGGTGTGGTGTGTGTGGTGTATGTGGTGTGTGTGGTGTGGTGTGGTGTGTGTGTGTGGTGTGGTGTGTGTGGTGTGTATGTGTGTGTGTGGTGTGTGGTGTGGTGTGTGTGGTGTGTGTGGTGTGGTGTGGTGTCATGTAGTCTACTGTAATTTATTTATGAATTGTTCGTTGTGTTTAATTAACCCATAGCTGTTTTGCACTTAAATTCATTGGCGACTGAAAACAAAGCCCAGCACACTGACACATATGACAATCAACATTTTTATACACAATAAAAAATCACCAAATATGCTAGGATGTTTCTGTAAAGTTTTATTTAGAAAATGCAGGATATTCCATTTAACTTAAGAAGATTATGGTCTGGTAGTTGTTCATATTAACTTATCTTCCATAATGGCAAGAAACTGAACATCTTGGACATTATCATGACATGTGAAATTATCTGTCAGCAGATATCCTGAACAATTTACATCCTAAGTCAATTACAGACTTTACTGACCAGTGTAGCTTCAGCTCAATGATCCTGTAAAATAATAAGTAAGACGCCTTTTATAGATGGCACACAGAATGATCAAGTGAAGGGGATAACTGAAGTTTATGTGGTTATAAAGATGCTATGTTCAATTAATTTGATCAGTTCATAATAAAATTCACAATTATCTTTTTAGTTATTCTTGTAATCAATACAATCACACTAACAGCTTCACAGAGAAGTCGAGATGGTTAAATCGAATAGATCTGCCACAGATAAAAATGTGAAGTGCTTTGAGAAGTCATAATGACTGGATATTGCACAAAATAACAACTTCCCTTTTTAAAAACCTTTTATTTGTTTAAACAAAATTAGTTTAACATACGTTTGAAAAGGGTAACGATTTTCGTTTTACAGTTAAAAACTTTACAAACGTGTTAAAAATGACAAATAGAAATACAGATTCATTGTTAGACTCTTTTACACTTGGCAAATTTGAAATTTCAAGCTGTTCCAGGTTTGTATATCTTTTACAATCAGTGCCCATGTGTGACGTGTCAATCAGTGCCCATGTGTGACGTGTCAATCAGTGCCCATGTGTGACGTGTCAATCAGTGCCCATGTGTGACGTGTCAATCAGTGCCCATGTGTGACGTGTCAATCAGTGCCCATGTGTGACGTGTCAATCAGTGCCCATGTGTGACGTGTCAATCAGTGCCCATGTGTGACGTGTCAATCAGTGCCCATGTGTGACGTGTCAATCAGTGCCCATGTGTGACGTGTCAATCAGTGCCCATGTGTGACGTGTCAATCAGTGCCCATGTGTGACGTGTCAATCAGTGCCCATGTGTGACGTGTCAATCAGTGCCCATGTGTGACGTGTCAATCAGTGCCCATGTGTGACGTGTCAATCAGTGCCCATGTGTGACGTGTTAATCAGTGCACATGTGTGACGTGTTAATCAGTGCCCATGTGTGACGTGTCCATCAATGCCCATGTGTGACGTGTCAATCAGCGCCATGTGTGACATGTCAATCAGTGCCCATGTGTGACATGTCAATCAGTGCTCATATGTGACATGTCTGCATTTACAGATTTAGAAGATTTAACAGATCAGTTGAAGAAAACAAGATGTGAACGAGATAAACTACGTGGGGAAGTGACTGGACTGAAAGCAGAACTGAAAGGACTTGATCACGTAAGTAGATTAGATTAAGATGTTTGCCACAAACCTTGTTATAATAAACATCTTTTATGCACAGTAGGCACACAATTCACATGCACTAAAAACTGGGTCTTATATGAGCAAAACTGCCTTTAAATAATTGCATTTACAGACAAATATTCAGCTTGCTGCCTCATGAATTGTGCAATTCGAGTATAGTTATCTATGCATGCTCAGTGAACCACTTTTAAATCAGTCATTTGTCATGGGCTGCTGCAGTGTCCACTCATTGTGTGCCCCATCAATTGTCACTTTTCTTCTCGTTTGTTGAACCCATGATGAAAACGGTGGAGATATATTTTTCTTGTCTCATAAACACAGTGGACCTAACCAAAGTGTGACAGGTGGTATTAGATTGTCCTAAGCATGTGTTATATGGATCGTGAACAGGGGACTCCATCTACATGAAGCTGTGATATAAATATAATATTATTGTCATGGTCATTAACTATTATAAAAACAAAATAATAATAAAATATATGCATATAATTACATGAATTATTCATATTAGCAAAATGAATTAGTAGTTGTGTGCATTATTAAAATATTGAAACTGCCAAAGAGTTGCATTACGTTCTAATGACCTTGATTATTCTTCCGCAATTGACTATAATAGAATATATTCTGTCTGTCTTGCAGGGATTCTTTGAAGAGATAGAAGACATGAAGTATGCATTACAACAGTCAGCTCGACTAAATAAGGAATACGAGAAACTCCTCAGTAGACTTTGCAGCCAGTTTGGATTACCCTATCCATTGTCGTCACAACATCTACCAACATAAGACGTGGCAGAACACTAATAGATTAGCAGTTACTTTGAAAGAGTGCCTTTGAAAATATACATGTGAATTAGTTGCTGCCACACATGGATGATTTGTGAAATGTGAATGAATACAGATGCTGTAGACAGACAAAACTCTTATGAACGATAAACATAACAGTAATTTTACTGAAAATATTTTTTTATAGTAAATCACAAGTTTTTGTCCAACTTGAGTGATATATTTTGAATCCTTTAATACTTATTTAGTTTACTAGCACATTCATGCGTGCACGCACAATATCACAGACGTGCACGCGCGTGTGCGCACACACACACACACATACACAAATGTATAACTTGTGAATCTTTTATTTAATGTTTGATATTATATACTTTTCTGTTCCTGTTAGATAACGTTTATTTTCATATCAATACACCTACCCTACTCATATACACGCACACACCTAGTCACTAATGTTGAATTGTATTACTTACTACAAATGTATTATTAAAGTTCTGTTGATATCTGTTATTGTGGAGCTGCTGAGATTGAATTGTCAGACATGTCACAAGCTCACGGAATATAACGTATTCTTAATGAATGGTTTATAAAACAATTATTCTTAGACATGTGCTGTATTCGCTTTATGTTTTTCACACCTGGCAGAATAATATCCATGTGTTGCTACTCAACAGTACTGTAGAATAATATTCATTCATCTCTACTCACCAACATTACTGTATAATAATATCCACTTGTCTCTACTCAACTGCATTTTATTAGATGCAGCAAACATCTTACATACGCATGTGAACTGGAAATTAGAATGACTCCGACTTTTCCTTTAATTCCAGCACTTTTAATTAGAGATTATCGTCCCATACTGTTTTCCTGCAAGACGCTGCTTACAGCATCTGACTGCAACTTCATCGCAATCATGCTCCCTGGGATTGATACATACCGTTTTAACACAGTTATAAATATATATGTAATATATATATATATAATATATATTGACCTTTCTCATTTCATACTTGTAAAGTTTTGGTGCATCATTTGTCAGGCTAAAATAGTAGGCCACTCAGACTTCTGGGTTTCTTGTAGGACAGTTTATTCGCATACCATATTCATTACTACTGCTTATTGAAGTGTCCAAGTATAACTTATAAGAATAATGTAGCTGTAAACACGACTTCAGTGTTTTATTAATCATATTCACGTTGGTTTTTTTGTACCATTTCATATAAATTTAGTAGGCTCTAGAACCTACACAATGCCCATTAATTGCGCTTACAAAATATGTCTCGCACAAGAGTTGGAAAACTATTGTCTGCATGAAAATAGCATTACAAATTGTTGTTCTTCTGGATCAAGATATATATATATAATTATATATGCAGATTGTACATGTTGTGAGTGGTGTTTTCTGTTTTTGTTTCAGCATTTCTTTTTTTCCTTTGACAAAAAACTTGTAACCATCTTGGGAGTTATACTAGCAGGAGGTAAGCCGGTAGCAGAGCTAATACAAATCTAATAATTCTCCTGCTAGGTGTATGGGGCCTAGCCGGAATTCATAGTGGACTAATCTAAAGTAAAAAGACCAAAGTTAAATGTTTAAAGTATAAAGCGACGATACTGTCGATGCTAGACACGCACAAAGTCAAAGTGGACATTAATTGTAGAAAACAAGCGTATATTTCTCCGCTAAAAGTTCGATTTCATTTATGCAAATACCAAAGACATGCGTCATTTGCATGCATTGTGAACAGAGAAATAAAAACATACAACATTGATTTTATATGGTAGCTCTTCCCACTTTAAATAAACGTCAATTGGAATTATTTTATGAATAAACAATTTTATTTGGCCGTTTTGCCCATTTAGGGCTGTTTATTCACAATTTTCATTATTTAAAAAAACCTAATATACCCTATATGTCCGGAAGTATCTTAATGAGACCAAATGTATGGCCACATAATCGTTAGATTGCCTTTGCAATGCATCGCGTGAGATGCAAAAGATACGATTGTTCTCAATAATAGTTTGTCACTGGCACGCCTACTTTCGCTTTGGCTAACGAAAACGATATCCGCTAGGGGCTATTCCAGCGCCCTCGGCGGAAAAGCGTCAGCTGAAAAAAAATGCAAAGTCTGAAAGAAAGAACGTTTTGATGTTCATTTATTACAGTTTTTGTGTGTGCAGTACTACCAATAATTAAAAAATACTATTAAAACATGATCAGTAATGCTAATAACTGCAACACTAATTTAATGGTGCTGCTTATTAACGAATATTAAAATAAAATCGTCATAGCGGCGACAATTCTTCTTGCCACACCCATCTTTAAATGTGCTCATCTGGACTTCAGTGTTCGTGACAGACACATATTATTATAACTCAAGTTACTAGCATTTAAGATGGGCACTACTACGTCGATGCAAAGCAAGCGGCTAAACAACAAAGACAATTCCAAAGAGAAAGCGCGTAGCCAAAGCACCGCCGCCAGTTCGCCGGCGGTGATGTTAATCGAGTGAGAGATTGCAGTTTGCGCGTTTTAGTAACTTTTCTTTCGAGTTTCGCTGTTTCACTTTCAGTCCTTTGCCACCAAATTAACTACGTTGTGACTGGATCTGTGGATGACGCCAACAAATGACAGATTAACTTTAGATTGAATATACCCCAATGAATGTTACTGCTGCGGTCCCCAAAAGATTCATTGGCATTGCAATGTGTTTTAACAACAACATGTGAAACATATTGCATGACATGTCATGTTGCCAATGACAATGTTGGCCACTGTTTGAAACAATCTTGTGCTTAACTGTACGTTGCAATTATAAATTGTAATGACAGAAGCTTCTATGTGTTCTCATCTTAAGTAAGTAGGCGAGTGATCTTCTTGCGGTCTGCTTTAAGTACATCTCAATAGACTGTTTTTGTGTCGAAATTAATTGACATGTCATTAGATGTGTGCTTCTGATACAGTATATCCAGTGGAAAAGGTACGTGTGCTATGGTGTTGAAACCTTATAAACATAAATTTTGTAGCTAAGTATTCGTGTATAATATGGAATATAGATTTGCAACAAACTGTTCAGAAATGATTTCTTCCATTTCCTTGGCTTTAGTAAAATTTGGGAAATTTGAATATTGACAGAAAGGTTGTTAAAATAGTCATGATTAGGTTAAACTAACACAGGCTATATTTCACTGGTAAACAAATTAACAATATTTATTGTTGTGTGTAGAATTTATTATGAAGTGGTCTGAAAGAAGCCTTTTCAATTTCTTTGAAATGTCATGTACATAAATTGTTAATGTTCTTGTGAAGTAATGTGCCAGATATGTTGTTTATTGATAATGAACTTATGTCACAAAACCCACTGAAACATAGTCATTCACATGTCACGAAACGTGTGATTTGTTAGATGTTGGTGATGTCAGGGGAGAAGATATACTCATTTTTATTATACTGCTGCCCACCTTTTGGTGTGTGGTGGGCATATGTATAAATAGAACACCCCAGTAGAACTATAGGGGACAGATTAATGATCTAACTCTGTGGTGGGGAGTGACTAGTTTGGTGGTACAGACGTTACCTAAAATTGCTGTCGTGGACTACACTATTTTAATGTCACTGTTTAAAAAAATAATGATCTTTAATAACTCACGATGTTAAGATGAAAAAAATTAAAAACTAAAAATAGATCCTGGTCACAGGCCAGCAACAGTTATGGATAAGATTATTTTTATAGCAATAAACAATTAAATCACATTTCTAGTTTAAGCAGTTCAGATGGCAGTATGTGATAAAAAGAAAAACATCAAAAAAGGAATTTCAGGTATGTTCTGACACACCCACGGTCACAGACCCACAGCATAGTAAATGCCTCTGGATCATACTTCCATGACATCACCAACAGTTGCAAGGTCTTAAAACAAACTGCAGAATAATATTCAGAAGAAATATGACCAAAAAGTACTTATATAGAGTCAGTCATTTGAATAAGAGACACTACTTTTATAATATATTTAATTCAATGTCACATTGGGAATAAAAAGGTTCTTTCACTAAATCTAAGTTTGACCAGCCCAAACCTATAAATATTGTCACTAGAAGATAATTTTGAAATAGACTGACATGGCTGTTTTTCTCCTTGGATTAGTCGGAAAAATAGCACTTTAGTGAGGCACACAACTGGGGTTGACAGACTTGGCAGATTTATTCAAATTACGGAAGAGGAGTTTCAAGACACCTTGCCGACCCTAGCAGAGATCATAGAAGAAGGTAACTTATATTCTATTGTCCCACAAATGAGTAGTACATTTATGTTCATGTTATCTTGATGTATGTTATTTTTCTTTTCAGTTGTAAGTTCATGCAATTTAGATACGAGAGGATAATTTGTCTGTGAAGCTCAAATAAAATTTGTTGGAAAGGCATCTCTCACTTCTAATCTAGTGACCATTTTTACAGAGATTTGGGTTCCAAGAACGTAATGGTCACTAATAAGATTATCCTTGATTTGCAATGCTGATAACGTACTTACATGCCCGTCCCTATTGGACGTACTGTTGTTGCACTGCCCAAGACAATTGGTCTAACAAAGGTTGCCCTGTATGTCTGTTGCATACATGTTATTCACATTGTGTGTTTCAGAAACAGAAACCTTGCTGAAAGCAATGAATGTTAACTTTCACGTTAGAGAGAACAAGATCGCGCATCACACAAGTGATTATGACATGTCTGAACTCATTTTGAGACGGGGCCAGCCATTTGACCTCACTGTGGCCTTTAACAGACCCTACGACGAGTCGACGGACCAGGTGGTGCTGCAGTTTGCAACTGGTAAGTGCTGCTTACACTTGATTCTAACTCTGGTTGACCTCAGTGACAAAGAGTAATAGAATGTACATGTTCATGGCCCCCTGGACGGTGCTACGTGCGTACATGCAAAACATATTGTCCAAGAATAATCACAAATGATATTTGTTATATCATAGATTTGAAAAAAATATTTGCATTGAATCGATTTACAAAAAAAGAAGCAGTCGCAGAAAATATGTGTAAAGTCAGTCACTTCCATCTGCAATCTGGTATGAACCCTAAAACAAACCAAAACTCTTCATCAACAGATTTATTTTAATCAAAGCATTATATTTCTTCTGGGAGATTCTTGAAATGTTGGTGCAAATCATCAAGAATAAGATGTTAACAAACACACAGTATAGATGAAAGTGATCTATGCTAAGACATCAGATTCTCAACCAAGAAAACCTGGGTGTGGATTCTGTGCTACTATGTTGAACCCTGGACAAGTTAATTCATTCTGCATTGCTCAAGTTCACTTAGTTGTTTGAATGGGTTCTAGCTATAGATAGTGGTGGATATTTGTAGATCAGTATTCGGTAGTGTTCTTGCATTAATTCCAGAGGAGTTGCCATGCATTCAGTAGAACAGGTCTGACAGGGACTCAAGTGAAGCTCACTGAGCAGTGCCAAGGACTAGTGTAGATGCTGTGCCACATAAGAACATACTTTTTCAAAATTAATTAACCTGAAACAGTGTTCACTACTGAAATATTGCACCCACAAAAGCTTCTGATTGTTAACACCACATTCAAATTTAATGGGGCAATGTTGCATTCAGTCTAAGTAAAGTTGTGAATCCTGATGCTATACTGGTTTACCAGTGTTGTCCATGCACCTGGCTACAGGCACCAGGGGATATTTGTATAGGAACAGTCTTCATGCAATATCATTATGAATTGTGACTGTATGTGTCTCGGAGTGATTCGAATCGTTGATGTGTCAGGAGGTGACATTTATGTGCATTGCTCTGAGCAGTCCTGGTGACTGGATGTGATGTTAAATGAGAACAAGAACAAACCTTTCCCCGCAGGATCCAGGCCGAAGGAGAACAAGGGCACGGTGGTTCGTGTGGGTGTGCATGACAACCCACTGGAGAAAATAGAGACGGAATGGGAGATAACTATGAAGAAGGTGCATGTGAATGATTACATCACCTACACTGTCACGACGGCTCCGTCTGCCATTGTCGGTACATATTACTTGTCCGTGGAGACTCGGCATAAGACCACCAAGGCTGAGTTCACGGAGATGCGGCACAATATTCCAGAGGTCGCCTTCTACCTCATATTTAACCCCTGGTGTCCCGGTATGTGTGCGAATCAGTGGTTGGTAATACTTCACAGATTCCCAAATTCCCAGTTGTAACAGATATTTACAAGTAACTTTAGGTGTGTGTGTGTGTGTGTGTGTGTGTGTGTGTGTGTGTGTGTGTGTGTGTGTGTGCGTGTGCATATGCGTGTGTGTGTTTGTGTGTGTGTGTGTGTTTGTGTGTGTGTGTGTGTGTGTGTGTTTGTGTGTTTGTGTGTGCGTGTTTGTGTCTGTGTTTGTGCGTGTGCGTGTTTGTGCGTGTGTGTGTGTGTGCGCGTGCGCGTGCGCTTGTTTGTGTGTGCATGTGTGTGTTTGTGTGTGTGTGTGTGTGTGTGTTTGTGTAGCTGTGTAGTGGCATGAGTGCATCCATGTGATTGTGCATTTGTCCATGCATGATTGTGTACATACATATATGCGTGTGTATACATGTCTGGATATACACATGTGGCCATTGGTGCCAGTGTGCATATGTGATTCTTCATATAATGATTAAATAGGATAAGGTTTGGAGGGAGTTCCCACTGAGAAGACAGTGAAATCGATCACCTGTGGCCAGCCAGTGTCACAAGGACACATTACACGACACTTAGCTGTTAGTCATTGACATGCTTAACTGATCATTTAGTGGGAATACGTGTTGTATCACTGGTAGCCCAAACTGTAGTAATTAAGACTGTGACTCTGTTGAACTGTAGATGATGATGTTTACATGAGTAGTGCGTCAGAGAGGTCGGAGTATGTGATGAATGAGACGGGCAGGATGTGGTTTGGGACAGTCAACAGCCAGCAGGCCTGGCCCTGGAACTATGGCCAGGTACGCTACACCTCATGCTACCTACAGCAATTACATTAAGCCACCTTAACTTACCAGAGAAACGTACACATGCATATATGCAAGCATGTGGTGCGTGTGTGTGTGTGCGTGTGTGTGTGTGTGCGTGCGTGCGTGTGTGCGTGCGTGCACGCACGCGTGTGTGTATGCACATAAGCATGCACAAACATAAACACGTCATTTATTACATACACCATGTACATTGCCATGACCTGCATATGCCAGAAGTCTGTTCAGACAATGTGACATCTGCGTGTGGTGTTTCATGTCTCTGTCCCTGTCACTGGCTGTAGTTTGAGGAGGTGACACTGAAGGCAGCAATGGACTTGTTGCATAAGTCGGACATCGCTGACGAGGCCTGTGGAAACATTGTACATATCACACGCACAATCTCTGCTATGGTGAGTCGACAGCACAAGCATGACACACATCACAAGCATGACACACATCACAAGCATGACACACATCACAAGCATGACACACATCACAAGCATGACACACATCACAAGCATGACACACATCACAAGCATGACACACATCACAAGCATGACACACATCACAAGCATGACACACATCACAAGCATGACACACATCACAAGCATGACACACATCACAAGCATGACAGCCATCACAAGCATGACACACATCACAAGCATGACACACATCACAAGCATGACACACATCACAAGCATGACACACATCACAAGCATGACACACATCACAAGCATGACACACATCACAAGCATGACACACATCACAAGCATGACACACATCACAAGCATGACACACATCACAAGCATGACACACATCACAAGCATGACACACATCACAAGCATGACACACATCACAAGCATGACACACATCACAAGCATGACACACATCACAAGCATGACACACATCACAAGCATGACACACATCACAAGCATGACACACATCACAAGCATGACACACATCACAAGCATGACACACATCACAAGCATGACACACATCACAAGCATGACAGCCATCACAAGCATGACAGCCATCACAAGCATGACACACATCACAAGCATGACACACATCACAAGCATGACAGCCATCACAAGCATGACACACATCACAAGCATGACACACATCACAAGCATGACACACATCACAAGCATGACACACATCACAAGCATGACACACATCACAAGCATGACACACATCACAAGCATGACACACATCACAAGCATGACACACATCACAAGCATGACACACATCACAAGCATGACACACATCACAAGCATGACACACATCACAAGCATGACACACATCACAAGCATGACAGCCATCACAAGCATGACACACATCACAAGCATGACACACATCACAAGCATGACACACATCACAAGCATGACACACATCACAAGCATGACAGCCATCACAAGCATGACACACATCACAAGCATGACACACATCACAAGCATGACACACATCACAAGCATGACACCCATCACAAGCATGACACACATCACAAGCATGACACACATCACAAGCATGACACACATCACAAGCATGACACACATCACAAGCATGACACACATCACAAGCATGACACACATCACAAGCATGACACACATCACAAGCATGACACACATCACAAGCATGACACACATCACAAGCATGACACACATCACAAGCATGACACACATCACAAGCATGACACACATCACAAGCATGACAGCCATCACAAGCATGACAGCCATCACAAGCATGACACACATCACAAGCATGACACACATCACAAGCATGACACACATCACAAGCATGACACACATCACAAGCATGACACACATCACAAGCATGACAAACATCACAAGCATGACACCCATCACAAGCATGACACCCATCACAAGCATGACACCCATCACAAGCATGACACACATCACAAGCATGACACACATCACAAGCATGACAAACATCACAAGCATGACACCCATCACAAGCATGACAGCCATCACAAGCATGACACACATCACAAGCATGACAGCCATCACAAGCATGACACACATCACAAGCATGACACACATCACAAGCATGACACACATCACAAGCATGACACACATCACAAGCATGACAGCCATCACAAGCATGACACACATCACAAGCATGACACACATCACAAGCATGACACACATCACAAGCATGACACACACCACAAGCATGACACACATCACAAGCATGACAGCCATCACAAGCATGACACACATCACAAGCATGACACACATCACAAGCATGACACCCATCACAAGCATGACACCCATCACAAGCATGACACACATCACAAGCATGACAGCCATCACAAGCATGACACACAACACAAGCATGACAGCCATCACAAGCATGACACACATCACAAGCATGACACACATCACAAGCATGACACCCGTCACAAGCATGACACCCGTCACAAGCATGACACACATCACAAGCATGACAGCCATCACAAGCATGACACACATCACAAGCATGACACCCATCACAAGCATGACACCCATCACAAGCATGACACACATCACAAGCATGACACACATCACAAACATGACACACATCACAAGCATGACACGTCACAAGCATGACATCCATCACAAGCATGACACACATCACAAGCATGACACACATCACAAGCATGACACACATCACAAGCATGACAGCCATCACAAGCATGACACACATCACAAGCATGACACCCATCACAAGCATGACACACATCACAAGCATGACACACATCACAAGCATGACACACATCACAAGCATGACACACATCACAAGCATGACACGTCACAAGCATGACATCCATCACAAGCATGACACACATCACAAGCATGACACACATCACAAGCATGACACACATCACAAGCATGACACACATCACAAGCATGACAGCCATCACAAGCATGACAGCCATCACAAGCATTACACACATTACAAGCATGACACACATCACAAGCATGACACACATCACAAGCATGACACCCATCACAAGCATGACACACATCACAGGCATGACAGCCATCACAAGCATGACACACATCACAAGCATGACAGCCATCACAAGCATGACACACATCACAAGCATGACACCCATCACAAGCATGACACACATCACAAGCATGACACACATCACAAGCATGACAGCCATCACAAGCATGACACACATCACAAGCATGACACACATCACAAGCATGACACCCGTCACAAGCATGACAGACATCACAAGCATGACACACATCACAAGCATGACAGCCATCACAAGCATGACACACATCACAAGCATGACACACATCACAAGCATGACAGCCATCACAAGCATGACACCCATCACAAGCATGACACACATCACAAGCATGACAGCCATCACAAGCATGACACACATCACAAGCATGACAGCCATCACAAGCATGACACACATCACAAGCATGACAGCCATCACAAGCATGACACACATCACAAGCATGACACACATCACAAGCATGACAGCCATCACAAGCATGACACCCATTAGTGATACATTAATTACATATGTTGCCATCGTGTAATTGTACAAGTGACGGAGTGAGTGAACCTGATCTGGTCACCTTGTGTTGCTGTACACCAAGGGGTGACCAAACAGTCACAGAATGTTCAACTGTTGAGAGATTTTTAACTGGCACTTCATCAGTGTAGATGACCACAGGCTATTTCTGATGGACAAGACCACATACTATATCAGATGTACGTGACAAAAGGCTAACTCTAACATAACATGCAGAACCATGAATTTATTTAACAACACAGCATTAAAGCATGTATAAAAAAATAGCAAAGGTTATTTTAGTCAGTAGTGACATATAGCAAACCCATGCATGTTAATTCTTCATCACATCCATGTAGTGATGATTATGTGGCAGCATCTTCATGGTCATTCATCAGATCCATGTGGTAATGATTATGTGGCAGTGTCCCGTGTTAGTTTATCAATTCCATGTGGTAATGATTATGTGGCAGTGTCCCGTGTTAGTTTATCAATTCCATGTGGTAATGATTATGTGGCAGTGTCCCGTGTTAGTTTATCAATTCCATGTGGTAATGATTATGTGGCAGTGTCCCATGTTAGTTTATCAAATCCATGTGGTAATGATTATGTGGCAGTGTCCCGTGTTAGTTTATCAATTCCATGTGGTAATGATTATGTGGCAGTGTCCCATGTTAGTTTATCAATTCCATGTGGTAATGATTATGTGGCAGTGTCCCATGTTAGTTTATCAATTCCATGTGGTAATGATTATGTGGCAGTGTCCCATGTTAGTTTATCAATTCCATGTGGTAATGATTATGTGGCAGTGTCCCGTGTTAGTTTATCAATTCCATGTGGTAATGATTATGTGGCAGTGTCCCGTGTTAGTTTATCAATTCCATGTGGTAATGATTATGTGGCAGTGTCCCATGTTAGTTTATCAATTCCATGTGGTAATGATTATGTGGCAGTGTCCCGTGTTAGTTTATCAATTCCATGTGGTAATGATTATGTGGCAGTGTCCCGTGTTAGTTTATCAATTCCATGTGGTAATGATTATGTGGCAGTGTCCCGTGTTAGTTTATCAATTCCATGTGGTAATGATTATGTGGCAGTGTCCCGTGTTAGTTTATCAATTCCATGTGGTAATGATTATGTGGCAGTGTCCCGTGTTAGTTTATCAATTCCATGTGGTAATGATTATGTGGCAGTGTCCCGTGTTAGTTTATCAATTCCATGTGGTAATGATTATGTGGCAGTGTCCCATGTTAGTTTATCAATTCCATGTGGTAATGATTATGTGGCAGTGTCCCATGTTAGTTTATCAATTCCATGTGGTAATGATTATGTGGCAGTGTCCCATGTTAGTTTATCAATTCCATGTAGTAATGATTATGTGGCAGTGTCCCGTGTTAGTTTATCAATTCCATGTGGTAATGATTATGTGGCAGTGTCCCATGTTAGTTTATCAATTCCATGTGGTAATGATTATGTGGCAGTGTCCCATGTTAGTTTATCAATTCCATGTGGTAATGATTATGTGGCAGTGTCCCGTGTTAGTTTATCAATTCCATGTGGTAATGCTGATCTATGGCAATGAGTGTATCTGTGCGTCTTCCACAGGCCAACTGGAATGACAATGACGGTGGGGTGCTGATGGGCCGGTGGAACAACAACTACCCCCCAGGCACAGTCGAACCCTGGGCGTGGTCCGGCAGTGTCGAGATTCTCAAGAAGTTCATGGAGAACGGCCAGCCAGTGTGCTACGGCCAGTGCTGGAACTTTGCCGGTCTAGTGACCTCACGTGAGACAGCTTCTACTGCTGGTGGTAGTGTTGTTGTGGACAGCGACACTCTCAGTTTTGTCGTTTTCATGTATTCTGTTGGCAGCATAGTTGTGCTTGATACTCACTAATTGTCACTGGTGGAAACTGTCAAGCAGCTAAAACCAACGGACAAAGCATCATGATTTCACTGAGGTGTAATATATACCCACTGTAAAATATATCACCACCCATAATTATTTCCAATTGTATCCCTTGATCTGTAGCAGCAGTCTTTGCATTGTGACATGTGCCACAAAGATGTGGCGGTTTTCCCAAATTTAGCACATTGTTCACCTGCCTTGGTTTGGCTCTGGTTGCTAGTAATGTTTGGTCAGCCAACCGTGTGGCATCATTGCTATATTCTATAACTAGAATGATTTATTTCAGTCCTAGACAATAATCCTAGACACAGCAGGGCAGGTCTTTGTGTTTTTCACCATTGTGTCACAGAAGTAACGTACTCAGGAATGTGCGGGAGCTTTTTACATGGTTAACAATGAATCCTTTTTAATATGGATTTCCTCATTGTCTTCATGACACAGTCCCTGGAGTCTGTTTCACTGACATTTAAAAGAGCTCATAAAGTCACATTTTGTCTTTATAATTAAATTTTGCTCCTTAACGATAATCTCATATAATGAACACAGACAGTCAATACCAGGACACAGCAACAAAGCACTTGCCAGTGTGTCATGGAATAGTCTCCTCAGTGATACAGTGGTGGTTTTTGTGTACATATAGCAATTAAATTGATTTCACAAAGGATTACATTTAACAGTGTATTTTCATTACGAATGAAGTACGAATATGAATACATTTATTTCAGGTAAAAACCCATATACAATTGGTACATACATTAGCACATCTTAGTAGCCTATAAAACTTCAAATATGTTAAAAAAATTAATAGATAAAAATAAATAAAGCTATAAATTAGATAAATGTAAAATTGTAAAAAAAACAGATAAAATAATTAGCAATATACAGGATGTGATTGTATAATAAATATACAATTAATGCATGTAAATAAACACCGTTTGAAAAGTAAGTTATATAAACAACTTACTGACTTAAAAAATATATATAATAATAAATAAATAATAATAAAGTTATATGCGAGACACGATGACTATCTTACAGATTTACTGTGTACAATGAATTGACCCAGCTAATCCACATTGGGCCATTTACTATTTCAAAACAATTGTACATAACCCTAATCAAGTCGTTATTTATGTTAAAAATGCATTTTTTTAAACTATAAATGTTCTTACGCAATAGGGCGTCACATGTATCGATGTAGTCGCCGGTGTGTGGTTGCAGTGATGCGGGCGCTGGGAGTCCCCACGCGCTCTGTCACCAACTACGAGTCGGCCCATGACACAGACGGCAGCATGACCCTCGACTACCACTGGGACGAGAACGACCAACCTCTGCTGCCCCTGAACGACACTATTTGGTGAGCATCATGTACATGTTTGAAATAAAACAGCATGCCAATTTATTGTGTCATCAGCTTATGTTGATGCTGGTTGTTTTGTGGCATGCAAACGACCACATTTGAGCAGGCATATTGACAAGAATTCACTACCAACAAACTTAATATTGGGAATATTACTTGACAAGAGCGTTACGGTTATAATTACAAAGTTTAAAAGAAAAAAAATTAAATTGGTCTTTAACCATCTGCTCAAGATGTGTTTGACTGACATTATCTCTCAAACAATTGATGCAGATATAATATTTCAAACTAACCACATTTCCGAGTCACAACTGTATATGGTAATGTTGTCCCACATAAATGATATTTATACATTGGGTCGTATTGCTATTTGTGGGCTAAGATCCCTATGTGCAAAATAGTTAATAGCTTTAATTCACTCAACTGTAGACCTATTAAATTAACTATATTATTACCTGTGTATGTATAATCAGTTGATTATTGCATTCACTTATCTTGTCTTGTAGGAATTTCCATGTATGGAACGAGTCGTACTTCCGGAGAACAGATCTTCCTGAGGGTTATGACGGCTGGCAGGTACACGACGCCACGCCACAGCAACTTAGTGAAGGTATGAGTACCTGGGCAGTGATGACACCTACAGAATATACAACTTTACTGCAGGTGGACATTTGTACCTCCCCATACATTAAATACAGTGGACTACAGTATAGGAGTTTTTATGATATCCCAAGGAAAAAGTATTTGCGACCCTGTATAAAATAGGAAGAAGTAAAAACTAATTTGCTGCCTGACCCAATCTCTGGATTTTACTAAAACCCTTGGTAAACCTTTATTGCACAACTCTGAATTAGAATTGTGCCATTACATTTTTTAATACAGGTGTGATGTAGTGTAACTTACAGCAGTGTATGTTTCATGCATACGTTACGATGCAATATAACTATGACAGTCATGTTGTTTCACATACGAGGCATGATTTTGATGTGCCATGCATGATACATTGTAGCTATGACAGTTACATTTAATCATGTTATGTTTGATTTTGATGTGCCAGGCATAAGTCATTGTAGGTATGACAGTGACAGTCATGTTATGTTTGATTTGATGTGCCAGGCATGAATCATTGTAGCTATGACAGTGACAGTCATGTTGTGTTTGATTTTGATGTGCCAGGCATGAGTCATTGTAGCTATGACAGTGACAGTCATGTTATGTTTGATTTGATGTGCCAGGCATGAATCATTGTAGCTATGACAGTGACAGTCATGTTGTTTGATTTTGATGTGCCAGGCATGAATCATTGTAGCTATGACAGTGACAGTCATGTTGTTTGATTTTGATGTGCCAGGCATGAGTCATTGTAGCTATGACAGTGACAGTCATGTTATGTTTGATTTGATGTGCCAGGCATGAATCATTGTAGCTATGACAGTGACAGTCATGTTATGTTTGATTTGATGTGCCAGGCATGAATCATTGTAGCTATGACAGTGACAGTCATGTTATGTTTGATTTGATGTGTCAGGCATGAGTCATTGTAGCTATGACAGTGACAGTCATGTTATGTTTGATTTGATGTGCCAAGCATGAATCATTGTAGCTATGACAGTGACAGTCATGTTATGTTTGATTTGATGTGTCAGGCATGAGTCATTGTAGCTATGACAGTGACAGTCATGTTATGTTTGATTTGATGTGCCAGGCATGAATCATTGTAGCTATGACAGTGACAGTCATGTTGTGTTTGATTTTGATGTGCCAGGCATGAGTCATTGTAGCTATGACAGTGACAGTCATGTTATGTTTGATTTGATGTGCCAGGCATGAATCATTGTAGCTATGACAGTGACAGTCATGTTGTTTGATTTTGATGTGCCAGGCATGAATCATTGTAGCTATGACAGTGACAGTCATGTTGTTTGATTTTGATGTGCCAGGCATGAGTCATTGTAGCTATGACAGTGACAGTCATGTTATGTTTGATTTGATGTGCCAGGCATGAATCATTGTAGCTATGACAGTGACAGTCATGTTATGTTTGATTTGATGTGCCAGGCATGAGTCATTGTAGCTATGACAGTGGCAGTCATGTTATGTTTGATTTTGATGTGCCAGGCATGAGTCATTGTAGCTATGACAGTGACAGTCATGTTATGTTTGATTTTGATGTGCCAGGCATGAGTCATTGTAGCTATGACAGTGACAGTCATGTTATGTTTGATTTGATGTGCCAAGCATGAATCATTGTAGCTATGACAGTCATGTTATGTTTGATTTGATGTGTCAGGCATGAGTCATTGTAGCTATGACAGTCATGTTATGTTTGATTTGATGTGCCAGGCATGAGTCATTGTAGCTATGACAGTCATGTTATGTTTGATTTGATGTGCCAGGCATGAGTCATTGTAGCTATGACAGTGACAGTCATGTTATGTTTGATTTGATGTGCCAGGCATGAATCATTGTAGCTATGACAGTGACAGTCATGTTATGTTTGATTTGATGTGTCAGGCATGAATCATTGTAGCTATGACAGTCATGTTATGTTTGATTTGATGTGTCAGGCATGAGTCATTGTAGCTATGACAGTGGCAGTCATGTTATGTTTGATTTTGATGTGCCAGGCATGAGTCATTGTAGCTATGACAGTGACAGTCATGTTATGTTTGATTTTGATGTGCCAGGCATGAGTCATTGTAGCTATGACAGTGACAGTCATGTTATGTTTGATTTGATGTGCCAAGCATGAATCATTGTAGCTATGACAGTGACAGTCATGTTATGTTTGATTTGATGTGTCAGGCATGAGTCATTGTAGCTATGACAGTGACAGTCATGTTATGTTTGATTTGATGTGCCAGGCATGAGTCATTGTAGCTATGTCAGTGACAGTCATGTTATGTTTGATTTGATGTGTCAGGCATGAGTCATTGTAGCTATGACAGTGACAGTCATGTTATGTTTGATTTGATGTGTCAGGCATGAGTCATTGTAGCTATGACAGTGACAGTCATGTTATGTTTGTTTGATGTGCCAGGCATGAGACGATGTGGGCCTGCTCCACTAGTGGCAATCAAGTTAGGCCAGACATATATACCGTATGACTCTGGCTTTGTATTTTCTGAGGTGAACGGAGAGAAGATTAACTGGCTGGTAAGGCTCTCTCATTAGTTCAGGCGAAAGTCTCTCACTCAGTACAATATGACTGTTTCACCAGCCAAACTCAGCATATCTTTTGAGTTCACCTCTATGCGATGATTGTGACCTTTCGCAGAGTGTATAATGTAATTATGAGTATTGTGTAAAAGGGCAATGTTTCAGTTTTACAATGGTAACAACACCATATAAGACGATCTGTTGCAAATCTACAGGAACTTGAATTGACCCACCTGAACCATTCAATCCAAAACATGCGTCAGTAAGACTAATCAATATAATAATTCCAAAATGCATTATTTCAGCTATTAGAAAATTGTGTCTCAAAACATGCAAAAAATAAAGCAAAATTGTTTTGTCATAATTTTGCAAAGGTACCAAGGTCCAAACCATTGTCATCGTTCATACCTCTTTGTTGAATGGTTCACATGCCCTTGCAATTCATACGGCCGTGGCATTCCAGGTTCATTCCAATGGCTCAATGAAACCAATTTGCTATGATACGGCAGCCGTTGGTAAATGTATAAAGACGAAGGCAATTGGTAGTTGCAGAAGTGTGGAGATCACCGACCTGTATAAGTATAAGGAAGGTGAGTTAAGCTCATTGAATCACGTTATAGGTCCAGTCTTACATGAACAATGCTTTCACTGCACTGAATCAAGATGGCCAGAATTGATTGCTTTGTGATATGTATTATGGAGCTGCTAACTTGGTGAATAATCACCAAAATGAAACTTGTTTACTGACAAACATGGGTAAATACAGTTGGCCAACTCTCATGAAAACTGTGCAGAAATGTGATTTAATTTAAGCAACATTATATTGGCAACTTCAAATGCAGATGTAACAAATGGCGAACAAAAACGATAATCAGTGTAGAACAAAGACCATTCAAAGCACAAAACAAAAGCTACATAAACAGCTGATATCTGTGATTTGGTAGCCAATTTTCAGTCAAACCACCTGTTAAATGTCTGTGAAGTATACAAATATAACTTTCAATGTTCTTATTTCCATTCCCACGCACACACTGATGTTGATGCAGTTTTGACAGGAGTGACCTTATAGAGATTGTACCCTGTATGGGGGGGGGGGGGGTGGGGGGGACATCATCCACAGAACAGTGCTTGCAACAAGTGAGTTGTGAATTAAACGTTAATTCCTTACAATGTACTACTCTGTGGCTGGGTGGACTTGTCAGGTTCAGAGCAAGAGAGGCAAGCTGTGAAGACCGCACACACCAGGAGTTCAAGACGAATGCACCTGAAAGTGTCGACTCCGCGTGACGTGGTGTTCAACCTGAAAGTGCCCCACACTGTGATGGTGGGCAGCGATCTGAAGCTGAGTGTCGATGTGCAGAACACATCAAGTGATAATAAAACAACCAAGATCTGCCTGACCCTGGTGATGACCTACTACACCGGGGTGCCCAGTGAACGCATCCTCACAGAGCACTATGAGAAACAGCTGCTGCCCAAGGGAGGTGGGTGACATGTAGATCAAGGGAGGGGGGTGACATGTAGATCAAGGGAGGTGGGTGACATGTAGATCAAGGGAGGTGGGTGACATGTAGATCAAGGGAGGTGGGTGACATGTAGATCAAGGGAGGTGGGTGACATGTAGATCAAGGGAGGTGGGTGACATGTAGATCAAGGGAGGTGGGTGACATGTCGTAGATCAAGGGAGGTCAAGGGAGGTGGGTGACATGTAGATCAAGGGAGGTGGGTGACATGTAGATCAAGGGAGGTGGGTGACATGTAGATCAAGGGAGGTGGGTGACATGTCGTAGATCAAGGGAGGTGGATGACATGTCGTAGATCAAGGGAGGTGGGTGACATGTCGTAGATCAAGGGAGGTGGGTGACATGTTGTAGATCAAGGGAGGTGGGTGACATGTAGATCAAGGGAGGTGGGTGACATGTAGATCAAGGGAGGTGGGTGACATGTCGTAGATCAAGGGAGGTGGGTGACATGTTGTAGATCAAGGGAGGTGGATGACATGTAGATCAAGGGAGGTGGGTGACATGTAGATCAAGGGAGGTGGGTGACATGTCATAGATCAAGGGAGGTGGGTGACATGTTGTAGATCAAGGGAGGTGGGTGACATGTAGATCAAAGGAGGTGGGTGACATGTAGATCAAGGGAGGTGGGTGACATGTTGTAGATCAAGGGAGGTGGGTGACATGTAGATCAAAGGAGGTGGGTGACATGTAGATCAAGGGAGGTGGGTGACATGTCGTAGATCAAGGGAGGTGGGTGACATGTTGTAGATCAAGGGAGGTGGGTGACATGTAGATCAAGGGAGGTGGATGACATGTAGATCAAGGGAGGTGGGTGACATGTCGTAGATCAAGGGAGGTGGGTGACATGTTGTAGATCAAGGGAGGTGGGTGACATGTAGATCAAGGGAGGTGGGTGACATGTCGTAGATCAAGGGAGGTGGGTGACATGTCGTAGATCAAGGGAGGTGGGTGACATGTCGTAGATCAAGGGAGGTGGGTGACATGTCGTAGATCACAGGTTTAGACACAGGTAGGGTAGAGCTGAAGGACGTCATGAAAGCTAGAATGTGTCATAAGCTCTTGTCGTTATGTAAAACTTTGAGTTGAAAGGTGTTATACACTCTCGTCATTAGGGAAAAGTTGTAATCATGTGTTATACACTATCCTTATGTAAAAGTTGTAATCAGGTGTTATACACTGTTGTCATTATATAAAAGTTGCAATCAGGTGTCATACACGCTTGTCATTATGTAAAAGTTGTAATCAGGTGTCATAAACTCTTGTCATTAGGTAAAAGTTGTAATCAGGTGTCATAAACTCTTGTCATTATGTAAAAGTTGTAATCAGGTGTCATAAACTCTTGTCATTATGTAAAAGTTGTAATCATGTGTTATACACTATCCTTATGTAAAGGTTGTAATCAGGTGTCATACACTCTTGTCATTATGTAAAAGTTGTAATCAGGTGTTATACACGCTTGTCATTATGTAAAAGTTGTAATCATGTGTCATAAACTCTTGTCATTATGTAAAAGTTGCAATCAGGTGTTATGCACGCTTGTCATTATGTAAAAGTTGCAATCAGGTGTCATACACTCTTGTCATTAGGTAAAAGTTGCAATCAGGTGTCATACACTCTTGTCATTAGGTAAAAGTTGTAATCAGGTGTCATACACTCTTGTCATTAGGTAAAAGTTGCAATCAGGTGTCATACACTCTTGTCATTAGGTAAAAGTTGTAATCAGGTGTCATACACTCTTGTCATTAGGTAAAAGTTGCAATCAGGTGTCATACACTCTTGTCATTAGGTAAAAGTTGCAATCAGGTGTTATACATTCTCATCATTATGTAATAGTTGTAATCAGAAGGTGTGATATAATCGTCATTATTTAAAAATTTACCAGGTGTTATAAACTCTTGTCATTATGTAAAAGTCATAGTCATGATGTAACAAGACATCTTTATCTGTATAATCCAATACTGATTTACCATCATGTCACCTAGAGAGCATATTGGGACTGTTCTGGTGTGCACTCCCATTTGGGCTTTTTTATATTTTCATTATCTGAGGTCAACGCAGGCATACATCTGCAGTGCCACTGTTGCCACTGTTCACGTGAATGACATCTGCAGTGCCACTGTTGCCACTGTTTATGTGAATGACACTGTTGCCACAGTTGACATGAATGACATCTGCAGTGCCACTGTTGCCACTGTTTGCGTGAATGACATATACAGTGCCACTGTTGCCAGTGAATGACGTGAATGACAACCTGTCAGACGTTGAGATTCCTTAACTCTGGTACTCAATGGTTTTGTAGAGTCGAAACTTGTGGTGAATGTGCCATATGAAAACTACAGACACCTACTGATGCGTGAGGGCCTGGTGTCTGTGTTCCTCATGTGCACCATTCCCTTCCAAGGCCAGTCGTTTGCCCTCATGGACACCATCCGCCTGCTGAAGCCATGTCTACAAGTGCAGGTAAACAGCTGGCATCACTGGTAGATGAGTCGTCCACGATGCTACAGCTTCTGGAAAGAATCCCAATGAAGGTTGTGCACTGTGTTGTTTTAGGAACACCAATTGATTGCATTTACAGACGTGATCATTCATTAGGGTAGAGACTTTACCCCAGGATAGATAAGCAATCAAATAATACAAGTATAGAAATACTAGAATGATTATGAGCTGAACATGTATTATTGTTAATTAAAAGTAAAACGAGCGAGAATAGAGCGATTATAGCAAAAAATCATAATAAATCTAATAACAGTTGTGTGAAACCTGTTTTCACATATACTTCTTTAAAGGACAAAAAAACGCAACGGTTTCGCGTCATATACCTAATAGAGTTTATACAAAGTAACAATTTCCACATATACTCAATTTTTTAACGTCAGTGGTTTACTCAGAATGTGACTTTAAAGTCTAAAATTCTAACGAAATCCACGATGGTCTAGACGCCGCCATCAGTGAAGGGTTAACTTGGCTTGGCCATTCAGCGCGCGGCATTCTATGTCTCTGCTGAAGCCGGTCAGCTTCCTGCGACGTTGTTAAGGGTCAACAACTTCGAGTCTTCGACAGTTCGTTCAGTTGGCGTGACATCTAGCAGCTGCTTATAGACATGTATATAAATCTGTGGTTAAATCTATGGTAAACTTTAGTAATTATGCCTTACTGTTCAGCATACGGTTGCAATAATAGTTTAAACAACCGGTAGTATTGAAGCAATTGATTCACGTTTGCGGGCGTACTGTTTGGAATCCCTCCAGTCCAAGTACAGTTCACTTTGCTCGGTCCATTTTGAGGAGAAATGCTTTGAAGTAGACATGTAGACATGTATCATCAGTTGATAGGATGATTTCAGGGATAACAATAATAGACAACTTTATATTTACCGTCATCAGCATGTTACGCGCGTTGCCGAGTTGCAGCCATTTCATGACAACAGCCAAACCCCATGCAGGGAATCTGCGTGGAGAGCGTCTCACCGTCGTGACGTCATTCTTCGTTCTAAGATGGAGTAGCGCGTAGTATTTGGATGGCTGGGTGTTCAAAAATATTTTTCTGGTCAACCGCTGGCGTTAAAAAATTGAGTATATATGGAAATTGTTTCTTTATATTAACTCTATTAGGTGTATGCCACGAAACAGTTGCGTTTTTTTGTCCTTTAAACACAATTCTAGACACCATTTGGAAAACCAACTGTGTACTGTGGCTTGGTGTATTGAGTTGTTATGCAATTATAGTATTTTCTCTATGAGCCAATTGTTATTGAATCTTGTCACTGTTAAAAAGTACTCACCATTTTTTTGCAAAGCAATTTAAAAACAGTTATGAAAAGCAACAAAATGACTTTGTATGTTTATTAAATTTATCCAGTAATTTTCTTTAGTGCTATACAAAGACAGTTACAATTATTATAGGAAATATTAGTATATATAAACATCTAAATAAGTACATTGCCTAGTGATGTAGAGGTAAAGACACGGTTGAAATACAAACACTGTGTTCTGTTGAATGTAGGGCACTGTGAACACGTAAATACAAACACTGTGTTCTGTTGAATGTAGGGCACTGTGAACACGTAAATACAAACACTGTTCTGTTGAATGTAGGGCACTGTGAACACGTAGATACAAACACTGTGTTCTGTTGAATGTAGGGCACTGTGAACACGTAAATACAAACACTGTGTTCTGTTGAATGTAGAGCACTGTGAACACGTAAATACAAACACTGTGTTCTGTTGAATGTAGGGCACTGTGAACACGTAAATACAAACACTGTTCTGTTGAATGTAGGGCACTGTGAACACGTAGATACAAACACTGTGTTCTGTTGAATGTAGGGCACTGTGAACACGTAAATACAAACACTGTTCTGTTGAATGTAGGGCACTGTGAACATGTAGATACAAACACTGTGTTCTGTTGAATGTAGGGCACTGTGAACACGTAAATACAAACACTGTTCTGTTGAATGTAGGGCACTGTGAACACGTAGATACAAACACTGTGTTCTGTTGAATGTAGGGCACTGTGAACACGTAGATACAAACACTGTGTTCTGTTGAATGTAGAGCACTGTGAACATGTAAATACAAACACTGTGTTCTGTTGAATGTAGGGCACTGTGAACATGTAGATACAAACACTGTGTTCTGTTGAATGTAGGGCACTGTGAACACGTAAATACAAACACTGTTCTGTTGAATGTAGGGCACTGTGAACACGTAGATACAAACACTGTGTTCTGTTGAATGTAGGGCACTGTGAACACGTAAATACAAACACTTCTGTTGAATGTAGGGCACTGTGAACATGTAGATACAAACACTGTGTTCTGTTGAATGTAGGGCACTGTGAACACGTAAATACAAACACTGTTCTGTTGAATGTAGGGCACTGTGAACACGTAGATACAAACACTGTGTTCTGTTGAATGTAGGGCACTGTGAACATATAGATACAAACACTGTGTTCTGTTGAATGTAGGGCACTGTGAACACGTAAATACAAACACTGTGTTCTGTTGAATGTAGGGCACTGTGAACATGTAGATACAAACACTGTGTTCTGTTGAATGTAGGGCACTGTGAACACGTAAATACAAACACTGTTCTGTTGAATGTAGGGCACTGTGAACACGTAGATACAAACACTGTGTTCTGTTGAATGTAGGGCACTGTGAACACGTAAATACAAACACTGTTCTGTTGAATGTAGGGCACTGTGAACACGTAGATACAAACACTGTGTTCTGTTGAATGTAGGGCACTGTGAACACGTAAATACAAACACTGTTCTGTTGAATGTAGGGCACTGTGAACACGTAGATACAAACACTGTGTTCTGTTGAATGTAGGGCACTGTGAACACGTAGATACAAACACTGTGTTCTGTTGAATGTAGGGCACTGTGAACATGTAGATACAAACACTGTGTTCTGTTGAATGTAGGGCACTGTGAACATGTAAATAGAAACACTGTGTTCTGTTGAATGTAGGGCACTGTGAACATGTAAATACAAACACTGTGTTCTGTTGAATGTAGGGCACTGTGAACACGTAGATACAAACACTGTGTTCTGTTGAATGTAGGGCACTGTGAACATGTAAATATAAACACTGTGTTCTGTTGAATGTAGGGCACTGTGAACATGTAGATACAAACACTGTGTTCTGTTGAATGTAGGGCACTGTGAACATGTAAATACAAACACTGTTCTGTTGAATGTAGGGCACTGTGAACATGTAAATACAAACACTGTGTTCTGTTGAATGTAGGGCACTGTGAACATGTAAATACAAACACTGTGTTCTATTGAATGTTGAGCACTGTGAACATGTAAATACAAACACTGTGTTCTGTTGAATGTAGGGCACTGTGAACATGTAGATACAAACACTGTGTTCTGTTGAATGTTGAGCACTGTGAACATGTAAATACAAACACTGTGTTCTGTTGAATGTTGAGCACTGTGAACATGTAGATACAAACACTGTGTTCTGTTGAATGTAGGGCACTGTGAACATGTAAATACAAACACTGTGTTCTGTTGAATGTTGAGCACTGTGAACATGTAAATACAAACACTGTGTTCTATTGAATGTAGAGCACTGTGAACATGTAAATACAAACACTGTGTTCTGTTGAATGTAGGGCACTGTGAACATGTAAATACAAACACTGTGTTCTATTGAATGTAGAGCACTGTGAACATGTAAATACAAACACTGTGTTCTATTGAATGTAGAGCACTGTGAACATGTAAATACAAACACTGTTCTATTGAATGTTGAGCACTGTGAACATGTAAATACAAACACTGTGTTCTGTTGAATGTAGGGCACTGTGAACATGTAGATACAAACACTGTGTTCTGTTGAATGTTGAGCACTGTGAACATGTAAATACAAACACTGTGTTCTGTTGAATGTTGAGCACTGTGAACATGTAGATACAAACACTGTGTTCTGTTGAATGTAGGGCACTGTGAACATGTAAATACAAACACTGTGTTCTGTTGAATGTAGGGCACTGTGAACATGTAAATACAAACACTGTGTTCTATTGAATGTAGAGCACTGTGAACATGTAAATACAAACACTGTGTTCTATTGAATGTAGAGCACTGTGAACATGTAAATACAAACACTGTTCTATTGAATGTTGAGCACTGTGAACATGTAAATACAAACACTGTGTTCTGTTGAATGTAGGGCACTGTGAACATGTAGATACAAACACTGTGTTCTGTTGAATGTTGAGCACTGTGAACATGTAAATACAAACACTGTGTTCTGTTGAATGTTGAGCACTGTGAACATGTAGATACAAACACTGTGTTCTGTTGAATGTAGGGCACTGTGAACATGTAAATACAAACACTGTGTTCTGTTGAATGTAGGGCACTGTGAACATGTAAATACAAACACTGTGTTCTATTGAATGTAGAGCACTGTGAACATGTAAATACAAACACTGTGTTCTATTGAATGTAGAGCACTGTGAACATGTAAATACAAACACTGTGTTCTATTGAATGTAGAGCACTGTGAACATGTAGATACAAACACTGTGTTCTATTGAATGTAGAGCACTGTGAACATGTAAATACAAACACTGTGTTCTATTGAATGTAGAGCACTGTGAACATGTAAATACAAACACTGTGTTCTATTGAATGTAGAGCACTGTGAACATGTAAATACAAACACTGTGTTCTATTGAATGTAGAGCACTGTGAACATGTAAATACAAACACTGTGTTCTATTGAATGTAGAGCACTGTGAACATGTAAATACAAACACTGTGTTCTATTGAATGTAGAGCACTGTGAACATGTAAATACAAACACTGTGTTCTATTGAATGTAGAGCACTGTGAACATGTAAATACAAACACTGTGTTCTATTGAATGTAGAGCACTGTGAACATGTAAATACAAACACTGTGTTCTATTGAATGTAGAGCACTGTGAACATGTAAATACAAACACTGTGTTCTATTGAATGTAGAGCACTGTGAACATGTAAATACAAACACTGTGTTCTATTGAATGTAGAGCACTGTGAACATGTAAATACAAACACTGTGTTCTATTGAATGTAGAGCACTGTGAACATGTAAATACAAACACTGTGTTCTATTGAATGTAGAGCACTGTGAACATGTAAATACAAACACTGTGTTCTGTTGAATGTAGGGCACTGTGGTGTGGTGCTCAGCAAAAAATTACTATCATTACTAGAAAAAGAGTACGATAGGATAAAGCAATTCATTTAACAAAAATGGAACAACATTGAAATAATAGGTCTTTAATTGAAGGTCTCAGGGTAAAATGTGAGAGACATTTTTTATTTAGAAAGTCACATTTGTGTTTCATACGCAGTTAAAATAAAAACTTGTGAATGGAGTTAATGTTTAATATTAATAATCTAAATCATAGAGAATTGTAGAAAAGTCTTTAAAAATGTGTTGCAGATTTCTATGCAAAATAAAAATACTGCATTTTGAAAAAAGACATGCTGCTGTTGCATCTGCAAACCAAATGCTGTTTTGTGATTTTATGAGGATTCATAGTCTTGTTGTATAAGTTAGATAGGATCTTAGTTCCACAGGGGTTTAAAAAATGACATCCTTGTTTGGGTGAAAAAATTAAAAAATTACAGTTTTTTTTGGGCAAGAAACCCTTCACAAGTGCTGCATGCAAACGTAGCAGCAGAACGGCCAAAAGTACTACTGTGTTTGGTGTTTGTGTTTGAAAGGTGAAGCCAAAGCAGGTCCTGGTGGACCAGGAGTTTGAACTGGTCATCAGCTTCACAAACAGTCTGCCACACACACTCAACAACTGCATCTTCCACATTGAAGCTCCTGGCATAGTCGGACCATACATATTAGAGTCAAGGCATGTGTGTTAATTGTTTAAGTGTGCAACATAGTTGGACCATATGTCTTAGAGTCAAGGCATGTGTGTTTTACTTGTGTACGTGTGTAACATTTATGTAGATCTATATATCGGTTATGGTAGAAGCATACAACATTTAATTATAGATTATAGTATTCTTAAATTAAGTTGCCATCATCTTTGGTGGAAACACCAGTAATATGGCTGTATTTATATCATGTTCATTCCCATCTTGTGAATACTATTGACAGATTTTTTTAAATGATTCAAATGTTTTAAAATTGTCTGACTGGTGTGATTAGTGCAGGCACACTCACATTTTAATAACTCACTAAAAATGGCAGCAGATATCATACATTAATGTACCACTTTTTCATGCACGTAAACTTGTTTGACACTTGAGAGTCGGGTGCTCAGAAATGAAATAGAACACTTTACATTTCAGAACACTACTCCTACCTAAAGAGACGCTGGTAGAACGCTTGAAACTGAGCCCAAAACGAGCGGGAAAGAGAGAAATAGTTGTGAATCTCACTACGGAAATGGTGCCTGGCATCGTAGGCACAACTGAAGTTCTAGTCAATGATCCACCAGTGGAAGTGATGGAGTTTGGAACTGCACAAGAAGAAGGGGATGAGAAGGAGGTGGAGATAGAGCCCCAACGTAATCACGAGGTTGAACTGTGACATCAGTGCTTCAGATCATGGTGTCAACACAGTCATCATGTGGCTGTCACATCCCAGTTATTTATGGACAAATATCACCAAACATCTTACAAAGCTTGAATTCATTCATACATCAGTTAATAAAAGGTTGTTTGAATAGACTGACTATATACCGGTGTCTCAGAAATTTATTTGTTCAATATACACGCAGTGACATAATAATAACTGGCCGCACGTGAATAGCATGTTGGTAATTTACACAGATGTGAGGAAAAACATAGTTTTTTGCGTGGGGTGATCGACGGGCAATGACAAGACAATGGTGAGCCTTCTTGTGTTGTGTAACCAGGATTAATAAAGTCTAGCATACTGTTTCGATTGTTAAAAATGATCAGTTAATTATTTATGAATTATGGTTACTATGTAGGCACACCCATAGATAAATAGTATTAAAATAACTAATATTAATAATATATTTAATAGACACACACACGCACCCCAATCAGCATGCAAACGTTAATCTAACGTTAATTTAACGTTTGCATTACATTTGTTTAACGTTTACGTACGAACGTTTTTGTGGTTATTTTGTTCGTTTATTTAACGTTAATCTAAGTTCTAACGTTTCAGTTCTAACAAAACCAAAGCAACCGAAAACTAACGTTTCGGGAACGTTAGAGATTTAGCCGTAACCAAAACAAAACGGTTCTAACCAAATGCAAACGTTAATGTAACGTTTGCATGCTGGGACACACACACACACACACACACACACACACACACACACACACACACACACACACACACACACGTCGTTCATCAGAAAATACGCGTTTACCATTTCATACAGATTTACAAAGTATGTCAGTTGTTTTGCACAGGCAGTGAAACCAGCATAACACTATATGTCAGTGGCATAGCAATAGGCATCATCAATGATCTGATAACATCAGGTAAATCGTTGCAAAATTTGGCACGCCAGTACGCAGTACCGCTAGCGTTTGTTGTGGAACTCTTTCAGCGGGGAGGTTGATAATTGACGTACGGCGTGAGACTAGTACGGCGGCGGTCACGTTTTGGTCACTCGCACAACAAACCACAATGGCCGTATCAACCTACGTCGGCCAAGTCGTCAGAAAGAACAGTTTGTGGAAAGCAGTGCGGGTCAGTGTGCAAAAAATGAAGATGGACAAGTTTTTAACCATGGTAAGCGAGTGTGTATAGCGAAGTAGAGGTTATGATCCCACATTATCGCTCACCGCATTGCGGTCTGACATTCAATCATTCTTGTAACGGAGTCCTTCTTGTAAACTCATTCGAGTCTTGAAATCGTAGTGCGAGTTCGTAACTTTAGCCTGACCACTTGCTCTTAGTTGCCAGCTAGGCCACCAGCACTGCAGTTGGTGGCTGTCGTATTTAGACATTTGATATACACTGTTTTGCACCTTTGGCATTTATTTTTTATAACTAAAAAACTGTAGACGTACGGTAGTGTAACTGTAAGAGGATGAATAATTTTGTAAATTGTTATTGAGCCTACAGTACACAAGTGCCCACTCGTCCCCCAGTATGAAAACTATATTATGGTGTTTTTCTTGACAATCTACATCTTGACTAATTTTTAAAGCGAACATAGTTCATGTCTCTGTGTGGTGGCGTTGCTGTATATTTGTTCTTTTATGCCATGTACATAATTTACCTTTGTGCACTGGCTGATGATATTAGTATAAGGCTAAGCGGTTCTTAAGATGACACATTCATTGACATTATCGTATCTTTTCCCCTGTAGTACTTCAACAAACGCTACCATTACTGGGCAACAGACCCGGAAGACAAGTGCAAGGAAGGCGACATTGTTCTCATCAAATTGCTTGATGAGCCTCAGTCAGCCCGCGTCAAACACACGCTCAAGGAGATCATCTTTCCTGTTGGTGCTACGATTGACCCCATCACGGGGCGACCATGTCGGGGGGTGGACTTTGTAGACATTGAAGCTGCAGAGAAATGTGGGCCTGCATTTACAGAGGCCAAGAAACAGCAACAACAGTCGTCTTGAAAGGGACTGCACAACAAGACAATTTGTTCCATTATTCCGGATATAATGTGACAATAGAAGCCTCTGTAATCAGGAACATTTTATTATAAGTATAACTCATGAATGTCAATAAACAGTCATATTTACGTAATAGAAACACTTTGATGATGTATTACTCGGTAGTGTATTTTGGTGGTTCACATTATTTGGGGTGGCATCATAAGTTTTTGCAGTCCCAAAGCCATAACCTAAGTTTTCCTTGTGATATATGACAACCAAACCTACCAATATGCACCTGGTAATGTTTTTGCACTTCACAAACTTATGCGACCACATCTTGATCCAGTATACAGACTACACCTGTAATTGGTGTACACAATAAATCCCATAAAATCTATTGGGCTAATTAAATACGCCTTACTGAGAACAACATGCTTAATATCAAAGAGTCAATAAAATGAATTAATTGAAAAAGGGAATGTATCCAAACCAAGTCTTCTATATTTATTGAGACCACATCTGTGATATTGCATCTAACTATTTATCCTGTTCCTCTAGTGTAGAAATACTACTGTACAACATCAGCTACATGAGTTTTGCTTCTTCGATATCTACATTTGCTGCCCTACTTACAAACTTGTATTTTAATAAAATAAATGCTTCCTGTGTAGGAAAATTCTACAGCAAGTGATCTACTATGATGCTAATTCCTCCTAGAGCAGGGCTGGAAGAACTACAAACATCACCATGCACCAACTAATAGTTTCACAAAGTAAATAAAAGAAGTGAGATGAAACAATGGAACCATTTCACAAACATTCTTATCAGTTTGTAAGTGCAATTTTGCTTTATAAGTAATTTTGTTGATGTGGTATACCAAAAACTCAACGTCAGAACATACCACTGGGATGCTAATTGGTTTGTGATATAATGGCACTTTGACATTTTGAAAAAAAAAAAAATTACACAAGTTTACAAAAAATATGCTTAATGAATTGTGGTAATGAACATTTGTTATCTGTGAAATGGTCACTTAGTGTTCTACATGGACAGGAACTCTTTCTCCACAGCAGCCGCCATTTCCTCGTCGACCGAGCCAATCGAATCATTAAAGTCGTCATCCTCACTCGTGTCCCGACTGTTTTCATCAACCACTCCCTCGACATTCTCACTGTCACTGCCCTCCTCTCCCTCATCCTTCTCATCAACCCGATGTTTACCTCTCTTACACTTCCACCCCCTGGGAAACTCCCCACTCAAACTGTCTGCCTCACTAGACGAAGAATCCCGCCCAGTTCGTCCCAGAACCTTCCGTCTCAGTTCGTTCTCAGAATCGCTGCTTTCCGACTCGTCGAATATCTCCTCAACCTCCTTGTCCATGCTGGCAATGTCATCCTTGGAGAACGCATACAGTGGGTTGTAAGACTCGGAGAACCGTTGTTCCCGTTTTGATGTTGACGGCATTGATGGCATGGTAACATTGTCTTCAACTGTGGCAGTAGCAGCATCAGTCGGATCACCGTTCGCTTTTGTCTCGTCCATTTTCTGTTTCTTGTTGCCAACTCTCTTCCCCGTTACTGGGTCGTACACAGCCAGAGTAACGTTGTCATCTGTGGTCTTCCTCTTGGACCCTGAGTTCTGCTGCTTGGTCACATCTGGACTGTTACAAGAGTAGGACACACTGGTCTGCTCGGTGAGAGGAAACAGTCTCTCATCCACCGCCTCCCACCGCTCCGAGCAGCACCACAGCCAGTTGGCATTCACCACATGTACGCCTGGGAACTTCTTCGCAGAGTTCACCTTGCTCGTGCCGACGCGAGCCGCCACCATGTGGGTAGTGGCGTTGGTGTCGTTGTCGCCATTGCGTGCCACCAGGACAGGCTGGATGTTGGCACCCAGGGCGGTGGCCACGCAGTAGGCACGGCTCTTCTCCGGCGGCTGGTTGGTCGGGAACATGCCGCTGAAGACGATGTTGAAACCCTTGAGGACTTTCTTGCGCACGTATGGGATGATGCTCTTGAGATCTGGGCCAGTGTCGCCAGGCGTCGTCTGCTTCAGCTGGTCGTACACTTTGTAGAAGGCCGTATGGATTCGCTGTAGCACATTCTCCAGGTAGAGCAGATAGTCGTCATCGTCTTCCCACTCAATCATTTCTTCATACTCGTCTTCTGGCATTTCTTTTCTCTGTTCTGCCGATATTGAATCTACCTCGGTCTTTTCCGTCGCTGAACTTGCAACAGCACTGTTGCCCGTGTGATCATCTGCCATGTTGTCACTGTCCTTGCTCTTATTCTGCAAACTATGCGTACCATTTGAAGGCTCTTCTGTATCCATGCTACACTCGCCTTTATTGTCTGCAATTTCTGTTTTATCTTTGCCACTTTCTCCTGTACTGTTTGGCGATTCTGTTTCGTCCGTGCAACTTTCTTCCATGAGGTCTTTTGGTTCTGTTTTGTTTGAGCTGCTTTCTTCTGTGAGGTCTGTCCGTTCAATTTCACCTGTTTTACTTTCTCCTTTGATGCTACTTTCCTCTTTGGGGTCTGTCATTTCACTTTTGTCTGTGTCACTTTCTCCTATGATGTTACTTTCCTCTTTGGGGTCTGTCATTTCACTTTTGTCTGTGGCACTTTCTCCTTTGAGGTCTTTCAGTTCTGTTTTGCTACTTTCTTCTTTTGCATCAACCTTTTTATCTGTGTAAGTTTCGAGAACAGGCCCTGTTTCACTTTCTGTTTGAGTTTCCATCTTGCCTCCTTCGTGTTTGTCTTCCTCTGTTGCTCCTGTCAGTCCACTCTTCTGTGCCGTCTGCTTTGACGTGCTGTCTGCATTTGTCTCATCGTGTTCCATAACCTCTTCTGTGTTCGTTGCACTACACTCGTCTCCCTTGCCAGGCCTCTGCTTGGTCTTGCCGGCCGGCAGCTGGGGTTCCTCATGTGGCTTATTCTTAGGCACTCGGACAACCCTGGCCTTCCTGGCTGGCGCCTTGTCACCCTTGCCTCCTTCCTCCGCCCCTGCTTTGTCCAGACACTGGGGGGCGTTGATGTCGGCTGTCCCTCGGAAGAATGTGTACGGCTTCACGTGGATGAGGTTGGTAGCGTAGTTCCACACGTCCTCTCGGTCATCGATGATGCACACCATCGCGTCTCCACACGGGAACAGTGCCCTGTTGTTGAAGAACACAAGGTTACTTGGGAATTTGCACATGAACAAGTATAACATAAACATTGAGCCTTACCATGAAAACTTCAGTTGGCACTGAGCCTTGCATGAATACCATTACAACAATATAAGATGATCATTACAATAAAACATCTGGCAGGTACAACATTGTAGTTGCCTCAAACTTGGGAGGGTAAAACTGTATGTAAAACACCTACTGTCAATCTTGTCAAAAGTACCTTCAATCTAACCCTAAACCTTATTCCACATAACAAAACAATTGGCATTTATACTTGAATGGTTAGCAAGTAGTCATTGCCTCAAACTTGTAACTAGTGTCATCAAGCAGGTTCCTGTAGTCCAGTAAGCACAATTCTTGATTGAATTAAGCTCCCCTATTGTCTGTGAGAGTGGTCAGTTTGATGAATGATTATTTAGGCAACTTCAATGGAGCCGGAATTTAAATTTATTTTCGCCAAATAGCAAACCGTTTTGCTTATGGTGCAATTGGGAATCAACAGTGCTAGCCTGGAGCTGTAATTAAATATGTCAAATGTTTACCACATGCCGCATATATTCCATTTTTAAAGAGGGCTCGAACTCACGTCTTAATAACAACTGTGAGTTCGGGATGTACAACTACCTGGTGGTTTCAAAATATTATCTTCACAGAACTTCTGTGTGCTTACTTGAGATTTGCAGTTTTTGAATTCGGACTGAAGCACTCGTCTCGTGAGAGAATTCGATGGGAGAAGTACTTCCCCTCAGGGTCGATGAACTTTGCCACTGTGTGTGCGTACATGCGCGCCCCGAAGCTGCAGATGTGGAGCTCGTAGAGCTGCGAGATGTTCCGGAGGAAGCGCTCCGTGCCGGGGCGGAACTTGGTGTGGTGCCACATCACCGCACGGCCGTGGAGCAGCTTGAAGTGGTACACGTCCTGCAACAGGTCAACAGTGGTCACTGGCCACACCAAGTTGTGTCAACACACTGAGTGTTACTTGGTCGTTCTGTTGAGCTGTCAGTGCAGGTGGCCTTCCGTAGGTTTGCAGTTTAGTCGAACATCATTTTACAGGCACCTTCATAATATATACACAATTATTGTAACAAAATATAGGAAATTAGTCTCACTAAGATGGTCACTCACCAGTTGCCACTCTGGTTACTTGTCAGGCCTGTAGGTAACTTTTGACACAAGTGAAGCATATTGTTTGAAAAATATCAATCTTATTGTACAATTACACAAGTCACACACACAAGTCACACACACAAGTCACACACACAAGTCACACACACAAGTCACACACACAAGTCACACACACAAGTCACACACACACACACACACACGTCGTTCACCAGAACATACACGTTTACCATTTCATACAAAAAATTGAAAATTCTTCTTAATATAACAGAGGATGCTAGACCGGCCAATGAGCAACGACACTCATGCGGTGTTAGAACAATGTAGACTTCAAGACTGACATGAGTTAGATATGAAAAGGACCAGAGCCGGAGGTCATACAGTAAACATATGATATACAGTTGCCAGTTGGTGTTCACCTTCAGGTTGGGTGGGATGTTGTCGTTGGTCGTGTGTAGTAGAGTCTGGTCCAGGTCCACAAGCAGGACCAGCTTCCTGCTCTTCAGTTGTCTCTCCTCATCAGCTTTACCCAGCTCTATTGCTTGCTGCAACAACAACGCAACAATAATGACCTCATCTACGTTACCCAGCTCTATTGCTTGCTGCAACAACAACACAACAATAATGACCTCATCTACGTTACCCAGCTCTATTGCTTGCTGCAACAACAACACAACAATAACGACCTCATCTACGTTACCCAGCTCTATTGCTTGCTGCAACAACAACACAACAATAATGACCTCATCTACGTTACCCAGCTCTATTGCTTGCTGCAACAACAACACAACAATAATGACCTCATCTACGTTACCCAGCTCTATTGCTTGCTGCAACAACAACACAACGTGAATGACCTTATCCACGTTACCCAGCTCTATTGCTTGCTGCAACAACAACACAACGTGAATGACCTCATCTACGTTACCCAGCTCTATTGCTTGCTGCAACAACAACACAACATGAATGACCTCATCTACGTTACCCAGCTCTATTGCTTGCTGCAACAACAACACAACATGAATGACCTTATCCACGTTACCCAGCTCTATTGCTTGCTGCAACAACAACACAACGTGAATGACCTCATCTACGTTACCCAGCTCTATTGCTTGCTGCAACAACAACACAACGTGAATGACCTCGTCTACGTTACCCAGCTCTATTGCTTGCTGCAACAACAACACAACGTGAATGACCTCATCTACGTTACCCAGCTCTATTGCTTGCTGCAACAACAACACAACGTGAATGACCTCATCTACGTTACCCAGCTCTATTGCTTGCTGCAACAACAACACAACGTGAATGACCTCATCTACGTTACCCAGCTCTATTGCTTGCTGCAACAACAACACAACATGAATGACCTCATCTACGTTACCCAGCTCTATTGCTTGCTGCAACAACAACACAACATGAATGACCTCATCTACGTTACCCAGCTCTATTGCTTGCTGCAACAACAACACAACGTAAATGACCTCATCTACGTTACCCAGCTCTATTGCTTGCTGCAACAACAACACAACGTGAATGACCTCATCTACGTTACCCAGCTCTATTGCTTGCTGCAACAACAACACAACGTGAATGACCTCATCTACGTTACCCAGCTCTATTGCTTGCTGCAACAACAACACAACGTGAATGACCTCATCTACGTTACCCAGCTCTATTGCTTGCTGCAACAACAACACAACATGAATAACCTCATCTATGTTACCCAGCTCTATTGCTTGCTGCAACAACAACACAACAATAATGACCTCATCTACGTTACCCAGCTCTATTGCTTGCTCCAACAACACAACATGAATGACCTCATCTATGTTACCCAGCTCTATTGCTTGCTACAACAACAACACAACAATAATGACCTCATCTACGTTACCCAGCTCTATTGCTTGCTGCAACAACACAACATGAATGACCTCATCTGTTACCCAGCTCTATTGCTTGCTCCAACAACAACACAACATGAATGACCTCATCTATGTTACCCAGCTCTATTGCTTGCTGCAACAACAACAACACAACAATAATGACCTCATCTACGTTACCCAGCTCTATTGCTTGCTCCATCAACAACACAACATGAATGACCTCATCTATGTTACCCAGCTCTATTGCTTGCTCCAACAACAACACAACATGAATGACCTCATCTACGTTACCCAGCTCTATTGCTTGCTGCAACAACAACACAACGTGAATGACCTCATCTACGTTACCCAGCTCTATTGCTTGCTGCAACAACAACACAACGTGAATGACCTCATCTACGTTACCCAGCTCTATTGCTTGCTGCAACAACAACACAACATGAATGACCTCATCTACGTTACCCAGCTCTATTGCTTGCTGCAACAACAACACAACATGAATGACCTCATCTACGTTACCCAGCTCTATTGCTTGCTGCAACAACAACACAACATGAATGACCTTATCCACGTTACCCAGCTCTATTGCTTGCTGCAACAACAACACAACATGAATGACCTTATCCACGTTACCCAGCTCTATTGCTTGCTGCAACAACAACACAACATGAATGACCTTATCCACGTTACCCAGCTCTATTGCTTGCTGCAACAACAACACAACATGAATGACCTCATCTATGTTACCCAGCTCTATTACTTGCTGCAACAACAACACAACAATAATGAACTCATCTACGTTACCCAGCTCTATTGCTTGCTCCAACAACAACACAACATGAATGACCTCATCTATGTTACCCAGCTCTATTGCTTGCTGCAACAACAACACAACATGAATGACCTCATCTATGTTACCCAGCTCTATTGCTTGCTCCAACAACAACACAACATGAATGACCTCATCTATGTTACCCAGCTCTATTGCTTGCTGCAACAACAACAACACAACAATAATGACCTCATCTACGTTACCCAGCTCTATTGCTTGCTCCAACAACAACACAACATGAATGACCTCATCTATGTTACCCAGCTCTATTGCTTGCTCCAACAACAACACAACGTGAATGACCTCATCTATGTTACCCAGCTCTATTGCTTGCTCCAACAACAACACAACATGAATGACCTCATCTATGTTACCCAGCTCTATTGCTTGCTGCAACAACACAACGTGAATGACCTCATCTATGTTACCCAGCTCTATTGCTTGCTGCAACAACAACACAACATGAATGACCTTATCTACGTTACCCATCTCTATTGCTTGCTGTAAAAATAACATGATACGGATAATCCCACCCACTCTAGCACTATGACGTGCAACAACAACACGAGTGGCATCATCTACTTTACTCAGCCAGCTCTGTCAGTTGCTGCAACAAGAATGCAACGCGGACGTCTGACTAGAAGACAGTTGTTGTACTATAAAATAAACTATTTTCTGATTGAATACTTTCTTGATAACATTTGTGTTTCCTGTTACATAGATAATTTGTATTTTACTTTTAGGACAGATACGTAAGACAGATTTTCTTTCTATTATTTTTCTTTTGGGAGGTTTATTCGAGCCTTCTATGTATCATCATCATTCATGATATTCATCATATTTGGTGTTCTGAAGATGTTACACATAATTTCTTCAAAACAACAATAAAAGCATATTTCCGGGATTTTGACAGCTAGATTTGTTTATGTGTTCCATGGTTGCCAATAAATCATGCATTTTCCTTGTTATATTGTATAACCTTGTACAAATGGCTACTCTTAGCAGGATCAATCAGACTACCACATAAAAATATTATTGTGAAGACCTTATCATGAAAACACTTGACACTATGTATTCTTCTAAATGAATTGATCTGTCAAGGTGGTATACATTACTTGCATAGGTACATCTATCCTCACCTGTTCACTGACAACAAGTTCAGGTACGCTGTGTACCATGGCGATGGAGGCCCCCTTTGTCTTGGTCTGTCCCACCTGTAGAGTTCCCTCCCTGGAACACAGCACTCATCGTAGCAACAAGTCAACGTCAACAGTTCTTATCTTCTGGTGATTCTTATTATAAGGTGAAATTGCTTCTGTGAGAATTGAGAAATGCAACATGTGTGTGTGTGTGTGTGTGTGTGTGTGTGTGTGTGTGTGTGTGTGTGTGTGTGTGTGTGCGTGCATGTGTGCATGTGTGCATGTGTGTGTGCATGTGTGTGTGCATGTGTGTGTGTATATGTGCGTGAATGAAAGCATTCTGATATGGTTGCTGTCATAAAAAGTAATTATGTATTGTCCATACGACAAATAACTCCTATGTTTTATGCCAAGTATATTAGTGCTAGATCATTTATTTGTATTACAAATTTGATGTGTACATTTATTTAATTTGACCATTTGTCCATGTTTGTGTGTAATAGTCAACACAGTTACATGCCCCATGGGGAATCTCACACAAGTTACATGATACACCTATGCCATTGCTCTTATTTGTAATAACACCAAGTAACCAAATAATAAACTTTATATGGTATACAGATGATTCAAGTGCAATATAAAATAAATTGAAATAAACCGCCTTTGAAATGATAGCACAAATACACACATTAAAGGAAATAACAACACCTAATGCTTGAATTTGTATTATATTACATCCTTTTATATATTTCCATACTCACTAAGCAAAAAAATGAATGAATTAAAAATTCCACACCTTATGCAATGTAAGTGGACTTTTTCGAATATATGAATCATTTTGCCGCACTTTCTGGATGCCAAGTTGTGACATCAGACAGAACAAATACTGGCATCAGGCACACTGTTATTTTTGCATTCAGAGCATGGTTACAAGGATAATTATTGTGCAATATTCCAACATACTACAAATACTGGTCATCACAGGGAATTAACATACATTTATTTTAAGATTCCTTACGAATAAAATGTTGTTGAAAAATTAATGTGAGATCATTTCATGGAAGACTGTCTGAGCTTTGAGATTGCTGCCGTCTTCAGCTCATTTTCAAAGTAATTGTATCGATTGCAGCCGCTGTGATATGATCTGCACCAGAACATATACATTACAAACAGATAGTATGTATTTAACGTCAGAAATAAACGTAAAAACCATAAATAATCAGTAGTGTGCCAATGTGTGAAGGAAGAGTTTTTGTAGTAATTATTTATACCGCATGAAAATATGTTAACTGTATACAGTGTATAATGACAATGTATATTTCTAAATTTCATTTATCAAGTACACAATGCCAGACAAATAACAATTTGTAAATTTAACAATATATTTAGTAAATTAAAATTTAGAAATATACATCATCGTTATAATTATATAATTACCATTTCCATTTTTGTAGCAAATAAATAATTACTAAAACAATTGATTTAAAATTATTCGGTTTATAATTATTATTTAGAGAAAACATAAACAAATAAAAAACATTAATGGTTTTGTGTCAGATTTGAACCGGTGTCCTTCTGATTGTAAGAGCAAACGCATCTAGCGAACGCGTTTACCAACTGAGCTATGCAGACCAGCAGGATTTGGGTCCCAGATGTAAAGTGTTAAGTTTACAACTCCTTCTTCATACATCAGCATACTAGTGATATTGGTGTATTATATAACATTTCTGCCTGAAATTAAATGTTTGTAATGTACATATCCTTGTGTGGATTATTTTCCGTGGGCTGTAATCGCTACAATTACTCAGTCTCAGAAAATGATCCGACAGCAGTGAACCCAACACTCAGTCAGGCGTCCGCGAAACTTCTGGCTTCAATTTTGTTTACCAAATTTTGATTTGTGTGGAAACGTAAGATAAATATTTGTTCCCTGTGATGACTTACATTGGAATATCGCACAGTAATTTATTATGACATTCATTTCAACCCAAAACCTATCCTTGTAAACATGTTCTGAATATGTACAAAGGGTCTGCCTGATGTCAGTATGTGTCATATTTGACGCCATTATACCACGTGATCACCTTGCTGATTAACTTTCAGCTTTCCATGGGAATCGCTATGCTGACAGGTTTAAAACTCAATTGATACTACAAATGTATTTGTTTTTTATTTTGTCAAATGTAACATATATATTTAATCATTATGTATACAAGGAAGATGAACTTTAGGTAAAGCCTTGGTTTCTCTTCCCTGTAAAATGTCCCCCTATCTGAGAACACGTTGTTGACGTGAGGACTTACTGTCGAAGGTCTGCACCGCAGTCTGCACACATGTCCTTCATGACGGTGTTGTGTGTGCACATTGCAACTTTCACAAGTACATCTCTACAATATAGCAGACAGTGGAGTTACTTCTTCATTGTTCACTATAACGCATAAGTAATAATTTATAGTAGGGAGATATAGACTTACAGCAGATTTATTATTCTTGCATTATTACAACGGGACAGGTATGACTGCAAACCAGTGGGAGTACCAGGATGAAGTTCATCAAAAACAATACATGTGAGTGTTCATTATGAACACTCACATCATGACACATGTATAGTTTTGTATACGAGTTGGAGATGTATGTGAAGGACCAAGGTGAGAGGCCTTGACCCTTGTCGTCTTGACATGACGTACCGGTAACAGGGATAAAGTTCTTACATAGGCCAATAGCATGTCGGTAACCAGTTATAAGGAAATAATGTCACAACTAGTTTTTTTTTTTGCACGCATTACTTTTACATGCACAAATTACGGCTCTGATACACTGCAATGCACCCAAAACGAAAAAAATATATATACATATATATATATATTTCTGATTTTTCCTGTTCGCCCGCCTGTATCTTCAGCATGTTGAAGCTAGGCGGTACTCGGAAGAAGAAGAAGAAGAACTTCCATCACGGGTGTATTGTTATGTCATATATTGGAGTCATTAGTCTAGAATAGTACTAGTTCACATAATCCTTCATAGAACCAGATGCAATCGTGATTTTTTTATTTATTCGTTATACTGTGACACAACATGGTTATGAAATGCAGAAAATTAGTAATTATATATGACCGATTTGTTTACTTCATCGCTACCCCTAGCTTGGCTACGACGCCGACGGGGTACGTACCCAGGCTTCACGAGATCTCCCTCTTTTGCAGCCAGTTCTTTGACTGTTCCGACCTTGGCACATTTTAATTTCAACGTCCTGTTTGAATTAACTGGTTGGTACAGACCCAATACGGCACCAGCACCGATCTTAGTGTCACGTGTTATTTTCCATTTTAATATTCTTGCTTTTTCGTTCCCGGGAAGAACGATAGAAAAGTCCGCCATGCTTACGCGCGACCAGTGGGTCTCACTTCGTGTGTAGCACCTGCATTTCTGTTTCGTGCTTGTCCCCCAGATGGCGCCAGTGCTTCGTTTGTGACGCCATCAAAGACGAAAACGTAAAAAGTTCGTTGGCAACAGTTGATGTTTACTGCGAAGACGGCAGAGCTTGTATAGAACAACAACAGCCTCAAAGAGAGACAGAATTGAGTATGACTTTCGTCATAACCACCCTCCAGTATCGTGCAGATTCACGGTTCTCGGTGGTGGATATCCAGCAGCGTTTGTATCGGGAGTCATGACCAGCAACACATCCCACAGGCCACAAGTATACAAACAGTACACGGAGCTCATGCAGAACGTCAATAGATGTATGTAGATCTGAACTAAAGGCCAATTTTAAGAACATCTTATGTAGACATGATATAGATTTAACAAGATTTAACAAGATTGCCACCTAGAGATTGAACTCTAGATGGCAGGTGGACAAGGAAGCCGTTTGGCTTATCGAGAGTCCAACCTATCTATCTAAGACTACTAAATCTAAGTATACCCCGCCCGTCTTAGGTATATGTCGATTTTATTTTTAAATATGTTAACACTACTAGCACCTACACAATCAGTTGATAATCTGTTCCATTCGTTTACTATTCTTTGTGAAAATGAAATTTTTCTAATATCTAGTCTACACTGCTTCTTTGCTAATGTAACTCCATGTCCTCTAGTCCTTCTCTCTTCCTTGACCGTGATAATATATTGCGACATAGTCCATGTAAGGTTTTTATTGTGTCTTTTATTATGTCACAACGTAAACAATGATGTAGTTCTCATTACTATCTGAAATCTGGCTCCACTTCTAATTATATTTACGTGACGACGTTTCAGTGGCTACGAGTAGGCGTGTGCAGTGCTATCTGCGCATTTAATTTAAGTATCAAGATTACTTATTCAGCGCTTCATATAGACTACATGTACATGCATTAGTTAATTAATATATATTGTTCTTTTATTTTCTTATTTATACAACGCTATGGTGAACAGTAGCTATAAATCCTTAGTAGCACCACACACGACATTTAAGAGACGTTGTCTCCAAGAAACCACGCAAGCCATCAATGAAAACGTATGTGTCATCTGTTAGTGTTAAGCAACACAAAACGCATCAAATGACCACTGGAAAATCGTCCGTCAAGTGTGGACTCAAATGTGCTCCCGCTCGACTTGTATCGGCGGATTACTTTTTAACCGGTTTTCATACCGACACATCATGTGTGGACGTCTCGACGTATGTGTCTTCTAACTTGAAGATGAAGTGCACCTGTGAACGCATTCCATCAACTCACAACTACTACGCCTCTTTCAAACTGTGTGTCGACATTGGCAGACCGAACACTCTCTATGACGCCAACCTTTGGCCAGTTGGCACTAAGATTGGTCGATACTTTCCTCCAAGGAAACACAACACAGCTAATTCGACACACCTATAGACTGTCGTATACGTATTGCTTCCTTTAATGCGAGAAGCATACGGAACAGTTCACTTGATTTGATTAACATTTTAACTGCATGTGATATACTTGCTGTGCAAGAACATTGGCTTCCCAAACAGAGCCTTTCATATATTAATTCTTTGCACTCTGACTTCAGTGCTAGGGGCATTAGCTCCATCGATTATGGTGATGGCTTCAGTGGTCGTCCTCACGGTGGTCTTTGTTTTTTATGGCGAAGATCACTTGACCCATCCATCGAAATTTTGGTTTATGACGACGAGAAAAGACTTCTTGGTCTAAAAATCACTACTTTTAATGTCACAATTCTTGTTCTTAATGTATATCTACCATATCAGAGCGATGATAATGTTGATGAATATCAAGCTATTTTAGGCAAGATCCAAGCCATAACTGACTCATTTGATTCAAGTAATATTTTTATTGTTGGAGACTTTAATGCTGATTTAATCAAGACTAGCTTATTTTCACCATTTCTAAATTCTTTTATTAGTGAATGCCACTTTATCCCAAGTGACATTAAGTATCTTCCCCCCGATTCGTTTACATATGTTAGTGACGCCCATGGCTCTAGGAGCTGGCTGGATCATGTGCTTTGCACCCACTCCAGTCACTCATCTGTCTCTGATATGGTAATTAATTATGACTGTGTCTCTTCGGATCATTTTCCTCTATCGTTTACCATTTCTATCAAATTACTACCCACTTCTGAATCATCCACTACGCAACAAACTTGTAAGCCCAGTCCCATGTGGGATTGTGCTTCCTCCCATGACCTTCTCAACTATTACAACAATTCTGGTTCTCTTTTATCCGGCATTGACGTACCACATGCTGCTCTAAGTTGTACCAATCCTAACTGCCATGATGTAGCCCATCAGCTGCTCTTGTGCAAATTTTATAATGATATCATACATTCTCTTACGGATGCTTCCGATGTCATTCCTACTAAAACGTATAACACATCCCGAAAATTCAATGTTCCTGGTTGGAACGACCTAGTCAGGGACTCTCATCAAGCTGCCAGAGAAACTTTTCTCATCTGGCGGTCTGCTGGGAGTCCGAGACATGGTTCTTTGTATGACTTAATGAAAATTAAACGTGCCCAGTTTAAACGCAACAAAAGACATTGCGAAAAAAATGCTGAATCTCTTAAAGCGGAGCGACTAGCTTCCAATCTGAGCAGCCATGATTTAAAAAACTTTTGGAAGGGCATCAAACAAGCAAACAATGCCAGGTTACCTAACCCCAGTAATGTTGGAGGTGCCTGTGGTGCTGAAAACGTCAGAAATATGTGGCTTCAACATTACCAATCACTGCTTAACTCTGTACCCGAGTCTACTGTTCACATTCATAAGATTGACATGTATTGTAGCAATATTCAACTTAGCGACAATATGGTTGTTAAAGTTAAAGAACTACAAGAATTAATAATTGCTATGCCTGTTGGTAAAGCCTGTGGCTACGACCATATCAGTAATGAACATTTTAAGTATGCTAACGAAAAACTACATATTCTTATGTCTTTGTTGTATAGCAGTCTGTTAATACATGGTTTTTTACCTGATACTATGATGACAACAATCATAGCTCCTATCATTAAAAATAAATCTGGTGATTTGTCAGACAATAATAACTATAGACCCATTGCCCTTGCCACAGTAGCTAGCAAACTATTTGAATCATTAATATTATCCAGGGCTATCCCATTTCTCATTACATGTGACAATCAATTTGGATTTAAAAAGCATCACTCTACTGAGATGCTCATATTTCTGTTAAAAGAACTTTTTCGAAACTATATTGCTAATGGGTCCTCTATGTATGTTACTATGTTGGATGCCTCCAAAGCCTTCGACAAAGTTAACCACAGCAAGCTATTTGGTAAATTAATTGATCGTGGCTGTCCAGCTTTTATTGTACGCATTCTATACCACTGGTACGGTACCCAACAATTTACCATCAGATGGTGTCAGGGATTTTCTAGCTTTTTTACTGTTTCCAATGGTGTTAAACAGGGTGGAATCCTTTCCCCCCATCTTTTCAATGTGTACATGGACGACTTAAGCGTTAATCTAAACAAATTATATATTGGTTGTCTTTATGCTGGCACCTTAATCAACCACTTGATGTATGCTGATGACCTCTGTATTTTTTCTCCCAGTGTTGCTGGTTTGAGAAAACTTACCGATTGTTGTGCCAAGTATGGCGAATTGTTCAATATTACTTATAATGCCAAGAAGTCCTTTTGTATGGTTATTGACAACCAATCCCAGGACAGGAAACATTTTCATTGTATCCATCTCGATAACCATCCATTACCTTATACTACAAAATGTAAATATCTTGGTCATATAATCAACAATAACCTGACTGATGATGACGACATAGCCAGACAAAAAAGATGCCTTTATGCCCAAGCCAATGTATTAGCTCGAAAATTTTGTCTTTGTAATATTTCTACCAAAATTATTTTATTTCAAGCATACTGTGCTCCTATGTATACTTCTAGTCTTTGGTGCACATTCAAAAAATATAGCCTCAAAAGCATTACTGTCGCATACAATAATAGCCTCAGAATTTTACTAAACTTACCCCCAAGATGTAGTGCAAGTTTTATGTTTGCCACCAACTATATTAAATCCTTCAATGAACGCATTCGTTCATCAATATTCAGTCTTTTATGTCGTCTTCATCAGTCAGATAATATCCTTTTTATTAATTACCTTCATACCGACATTCATTTTAAGAGCCATTTGTACTCATACTGGAGGTCTTTATTGTACACATGTCATTAGTATTGTATTTATTTTTTAATCATTTTTAATTTTATTTTATTTTATATTTATTTTTACAACTTATTTAATTCATTTCCTCATATATTTAGACATAACTTTTTAAATTTTACACTTATATTTTTACGTTGATCTCATTGCTTTGATTGTATTATATGTATTGTACTTTTCTTTTTTTTTAATTGTATTTTATGTATACATATATGGACGTCTTGTCTGAAATAAACCTTTTTTTAAATTGGTGCTCTTGTTCTCGCACGGGGTGTTCCGATCAGAGATCTTTGCCTGGGTCCAAAAACACCCCACCTGGGAATCCCTCGCACAGATCGACTCGTCCCGGTGCATTTTTGAACACCAGCAATGTCTCTGCACCATCCTCTCTATACCCATTGGAGAGACTATGTCGCCAACTTTGAGGTGCTGACCTCTACAACGACCACCAGCATGGGGCTTATAATTAATTAAAGTATTGGTCACTTCAACTACCCATCGAGATAGTTGTGATAATGTATCGTAGATCGATTTGATCTTTTGTATACGCCTTACCGGAACTGAGCTAGTTCCCGCGTAGTCGTCTGTCAGCCTGTCATGTTTAATAAAGTTGTTATGTGCGACACCGATAATGTTATCCTTACTAGAGACCGGTTATAACATTTACTGGCGACGAGGATTTACAAGGAAGTTCCCGTTAACCCAGTGCACGTATCAGAGGCGCTGTCAGTTGTAAAAATTAAGCGTGACATTGAGCGGCCAAAGGCAAAGAGAAAGACGATTGTACTGCGGCGTTTAGGTGACGCAGCACGTGAGCAAGCCAGACGAGATGGCGGGTCTGATCGGGACGTTGGGAAAGTTTGACCAAAAAATAGAGACGGTGTCATTGCGGATGACAACGCGAACAGACGCAAAGCGATATTCCTAAGTGAAGTGGGAAGGGACATTTACCAGGTACTGTCCGATTTATGTAGCCCTGACAAGCCTCAAGGCGGCTAGCAAAACGTTAGACCAACAAGAGGTGAACTTGCCGTTGGTCATTGTCAAAGGCGCAGATAATGCGGCTTTGTTCGGTCTGCAGTGGCTTGAACATACCAAGTTGAAATGGCAGAAAGTATGCTGCATGCAATTATCTGTATCAGGAGTGTTGGAAAAACACACAGTTTTCGGTGAATGATTGGGTATGCTGAAGGGAAGCACTGCCAAGATTTATGTCGTGAGCGACCAACCACCCAAGTTTTCAAACCAAGGTCAGTTACATACGCACTGAAGAGGAAGTTACAGGAAGGACTGGATAGGTTGGTGCAGACGAAGATGATTGAGCCATGCGCTATACTCTGACTGGGCTACCCCGATAGTGCCAGTTCTCAAAGCTGACGGGAAGGTTCGAGTTTGCGGAGACTACAAATTGACGGTGAACAGAGTTTCCCATTTGGAGCAATATCCAATTTATACGTTGGATGACCTCTGCCAAAAAAATGACAGGGAGGAAACGAGTCATGAAACTGGACTTGCGCCACGCCTATTCGCAACTTCCACTGGATGAGAAATCGAAAGAATATATCACCATAAACACACACAAGGGATTATTTCGGTACAACAGACTGCCGTATAGCATTAGTTCGGCACCAGCTATATTCCAGAGGAACCGCATACAACGGTTGGAGATCACTCTGCGTGGGTACGAGTACAAGATCCACTAGGTTTGCAGAAGCTACGGCAATGCGGACTGTCTCGGTAGGTTGCCACTGCCAGTGACGGTGAAGGAGGAACCAGACGACCGCGTCTGGTTGTTAGAAGAACTCTATTCTTCGCCTATGAGCGCGGCTCAAATCAGTCATTGCACTGATCGTGATCCTACGCTGACGCATGTCAGAGAACACCCGACGCGGGGCTAACCTGAGGGAAACAATCCATTCAGGTCTACACATCCCACATGCTATCCATTCATGGACTACACGTTCCACAGGCATATCCATTCATGTATACACGTCCCACATGCCTATCCTTTCATGCATACACATATGCCTATCCACTCATGCCTACACATCCCACATGCCTATATCCATTCATGCCTACGCATCCCACATGCCTATCCATTTATGCCTACACACATGACATGCCTATCCATTAATGTATACACATCCCACATGCCTATCCATTCATGGACTACGTTACACGTCCCAAATGCATATCCATTCATGTATACACGTCCCGCATGCCTATCCATTCATGCCTACACATGCCTATCCATTCATGCCTACACATCCCACATGCCTATCGATTCATGCCTCTAGATTTATAAAACAACACCATGTGTCTGTCAATTGTTGGCCTAATTAAGTCACAGTGTGTCTGATCATAATTAGTAACGTCAGTGTCGGTGGGTGACGAAGAGACACAGAGTCGGTAATCCCTCTTCGCCATCGTCGCCCACGCAGAATGACTACCAATCCACTCGCCCTAGTTACCAAACAATGCCATACAATCAATGCACACCGAATATCGACTACCAAAATTTAATATATCTACGGAACTGATCCCGAAAATTACTATTGTATGCCTCCTTACTGTGTTACTAATGCCCCATTATCCACCAGATGGCGTACCTCTACCACGCGTCACGCGGGTAAGTCGAAGGACGCCGTAAGTAGAATCACTTGGAGAAGTCCTACAATCGATGTATATTTGCAAAATGTTAGTCATCATCCAACATCAAACTCCTCGTGAAATGTCTTTCTTTGTTTGGATCGAGTACCTATGTTGTAGTAGGTAGATAGATAACAATGTACGAAACAAGATGAAGATGCTAGAAATAATCTCGCTCTCGACTCAACTCCCGTCAACTTGAGTCTTGACGTGGTCAAGTTAGCCTACAAGTTTATAATTATAGTGTAGCCTACACTACAAACTTGTGCTGAATATGCTCCAAGTCTCAAGAGTCATTTTAGATATATTAATTTATTTCAATTTAATTTAATCTTTAAGGCAGTTTTTAATACCTACAGAATTTACAATGGTTGGAAAGTGTCATGATAACATCCCAAATTACGTCGTTTTGCAAATATAAAATATACAAAAAATATGTAATTATGGATTGGATATGGCATATGCAATGAATGGTATGGTTGAATGGACGAACACTAGCAAGGCCAGTCCCGCCAACGTAGTTTTATGGGTGCCGTTTAGTATTTACGCTGAGGGCGATTTCATTAATATACAAACAAACGAAGAGTGGCTTCACAGCCTCCGGGCACGTGATGTGACATCTGTCAACTGTGGTCAATGATAAATGGCACTAGTAAAATTTGCATTTTCGACTCAAGAAAATTTCAAATCTGTTTCAGGTTGTAATAAAAAAAAAACCTTGGTTGTTGGGTTTGATGATCTATGAATCAAAGATGTGTTTTGAGGCAGATAACTCAATCTTGTTTACACAGTGATAGGGTTACACACTATTATGAATTCCATTCAGTGATGGAAGGGTGTTATAAATGTTGAATTTTTTGTGTTGTGGTGCTTTGTGTTTATATATATTGATGTTTGGGTGAGGTGGATATATAGGGGGCTAAGGCTGTCCCAAAAATTCCAAATGGACTCGTTACTGAAACTATCTGACTCAAAAATACAACGTTCAGTCTAGACCTCCAAACAATAAATTCCAGTAGCAGCTTTACTGGAGGATCTAAAACCAAAAGCTTAGGAACAACATGAATCTGTTTATGTTTGCTCAAGAAGGTAATACGTACTATTGGTGCCTTACTGAGTATATGAGTAATTACTTGTCTGCTCTGCATAAAGAAAATAAAGCAAATTAGAATAGAATACTTACAGTTCCTGTCTTACATTTTGTAAGGTGCTTCAAACCAGTCACATCTGTGTGAGACGAAATACATAATGACAGCAGGAAAACTGCCCCATAATCTTATCTTTATGCATTTTATATAATAATGCTTTGGGTAGGGGTTTTCTTCATACATTTGTTATCCCTTGTATAGTTTGTTTTATTTGTGCAAAACAAAATCTCACATGTTAGTTTTTCTTGAATAACTGTCGACAGAATCTGCATACATATATAACCACAGCTATACATATACAAACATGCATTTTTAATGCACACATAATCACTAGTGCAAATGTTCAACCAGATTAACCACACCCCAGTACCCCTGCACCATCTTTGTGGTGGCACTGTAGTCTGTGTTCATTGTATCTGTGCGGGTTTGTGGAGCTGTGCTCTGTATGAAAGGCCATATATAAGATCCTATTCAGTTAGTCAGTCTAGCTGTATAACATTTATTTCACCACACTATAAACATCCATCCAGGCCTACACATCTGTGTTTTCCTGTATGCAGCATTTGTACATGCAAATATGAATCCGAGAACTTATTTCAAGATAACTCAGTGCAGTACACACATGTTGTAAGTGTAAACAATTACGTAAGTGTTAAAAACTACTTAAGGTAACATCAAAAAGAAATAAAAAGAAATAAGTTACAAAACAAAATAATCAAATAAGAAATAGTTACATAAATATGAAAGTTATGATACAGAATTACCATTTTGGAGTAGAAAGCTATGATACAGAATCACCATTTTGCAATAGAAAGTGTGTTTCGTAAACTCGTTGACGTGTGACGATGTGTGTGTGTGGCGTCATAGGCATGTGCAGCGTGTGACATTTACGCGTTGCAACGCTTCCAGGTCTTAAGTCTGACATTTTACCTGCTGGTAAACAGAGCATGTTTAAATTTCCATCTTAACTAGTTCTGTGGAATCTAGTACCGTGGGAGTGGGCCAGCGTGGTAAAACATGCATCGTGAAATGTAGCACAATCTGTGACTGCGTGCCGATTCCCAGAGAAAGGTGTGCGCATAAATGATCCCTCCCGGCTGCAGCGGCTCATTCTTATTCGTCACCGAGGAACCGCGACAGTGGCATGAAGCGGTCAGGTGGCAAACATCTGCACTGGCCGTTGGTCATCTCCCTGTGTTGTCTGCAGTCTGAATGGTCAACTGTTTCAGGTCCGAATAAAGGGCAGCTCTGTGTGGTCATTGTTAGTATGCTGGTCTAAGTGGCTTGGTCTCAGAATGTGGTCATTTGAGCGAGACATCTTGTCAGGCTGTCATTGTCTGCCTCTGTCCTCATCTGCCATGAACAGTGTGACTGGGGGGGGGGGGGGGGGACTGAAGAGGGATGGGTACATGGGATGTGTAGACATGAATGGATAGGCATGTGGGATGTGTACACATGAATGGATAGGCATGTGGGATGTATATACATGAATGGATAGGTGTGTGGGACGTGTAGGCATGAATGGATAGGCATGTGGGATGTATAGACATGAATGGATAGGCATGTGGGATGTATACACATGAATGGATAGGCATGTGGGACGTGTAGGCATGAATGGATAGGCATGTGGGATGTATAGACATGAATGGATAGGCATGTGGGATGTATAGACATGAATGGATAGGCATGTGGGATGTATGTACATGAATGGATAGGCATGTGGGATGTGTAGACATGAATAGATAGGCATGTGGGATGTATAGACATGAATGGATAGGCATGTGGGATGTAGAGACATGAATGGATAGGCATGTGGGATGTGTAGACATGAATGGATAGGCATGTGGGATGTATAGACATGAATGGATAGGCATGTGGGATGTGTAGAAATGAATGGATAGGCATGTGGGATGTGTAGACATGAATGGATAGGCATGTGGGATGTGTAGACATGAATGGATAGGCATGTGGAATGTATAGACATGAATGGATAGGCATGTGGGATGTATAGACATGAATGGATAGGCATGTGGGATGTATAGACATGAATGGATAGGCATGTGGGTGGTGTAGACATGAATGGATAGGCATGTGGGATGTGTAGACATGAATGGATAGGCATGTGGAATGTATAGACATGAATGGATAGGCATGTGGGATGTATAGACATGAATGGATAAGCATGTGGGATGGGTAGACATGAATGGATAGGCATGTGGGGTGTGTATACATGAATGGATAGGCATATGGGATGTGTAGACATGAATGGATAGGCATGTGGGGTGTGTAGACATGAATGGATAAGCATGTGGGATGTGTAGACATGAATGGATAGGCATGTGGGATGTGTAGACATGAATGGATAGACATGTGGGATGTGTAGACATGAATAGATAGGTACTTGGGATATGTAGACATGAATGGATAGGCATGTGGGATGTGTAGACATGAATTAATAGGCATTTGGGAAGTATAGACATGAATGGATAGGTATGTGGGATGTGTAGACATGAATGGATAGGCAAGTGGGATGTGTACACATGAATGGATATGGGATGTGTAGACATGAATGGATAGGCATGTGGGATGTGTAGACATGGATGGATAGGCATGTGGGATGTGTAGGCATGAATGGATAGGCATGGGAGATGTGTAGCTATGAATGGATAGGCAGGTGGCAAGGAGGCATGCAGTAGAAGTAGGCATGAAGGAGTGGTAGGCATGGAGTAGAAATAGACATGGAGGAGAAGTAGACATGAAGGAGACGTAGGTATGAAGGAGAAGTAAACATGAAAGTAGCCATGAGGTAGGAAATATGGGATAGGAAATAGGCATGGCTTGGCAAATAGGCATACAATGGCAAGAAGGCATGAGGTTTCGAGATGTGGAATGGCTTGGCAAATACGCATGAGGTGGAAATAAGTAGTTAAATATAGCCTTCACACAGGGTGTTTGATAAGTCTCATTAGACCTGTGTTCATATTTGCTCTTGATGGAAACCTTTCTAAGAATAATGTTCATCGTAAATGTCTTGAAATGCAATTATGTGATTGCTTTCAAGTGAGAGAAGTAATCCACAGAGACTTGAATACAAGTCTTGAAGTGTGTCATACTGACTCAGTAAGTGTCTCAAGTGGTCTTGCATTGCCAGGACGTCTTGTGCCCCTGGACTGTTCTTAGGGCCCATTGTAGCTCTACGTACAACACGCTAAATAGATCAGGGGGGATGCAACCCCCTAGTGGACAGTAAGGTCAACTTCCCTGGATCTGTTTAAATCAAGTCAAGTATACATATTTTATGGCAGTTTTTATATTTTATGTTCACCTTGCCAGTGATTTGAACTAGACTGCTGTATCATGCCGTAGGGTCCTGTTATGACATGAACTAGACTGCTGTATCATGCTGTAGGGTCCTGTTGTGACATGAATTAGTCTGCTGTATCATGCTGTAGGGCCCTGTTGTGACATGAACTAGACTGCTGTATCATGCTGTAGGGCCCTGTTGTGACATGAATTAGACTGCTGTATCATGCTGTAGGGCCCTGTTGTGACATGAACTAGACTGCTGTATCATGCTGTAGGGCCCTGTTGTGACATGAACTAGACTGCTGTATCATGCTGTAGGGCCCTGTTGTGACATGAATTAGACTGCTGTATCATGCTGTAGGGCCCTGTTGTGACATGCATTAGACTGCTGTATCATGCTGAAGGGCCCTGTTGTGACATGCATTAGACTGCTGTATCATGCTGTAGGGCCCTGTTGCGACATGCATTAGGCTGCTGTATCATGCTGTAGGGTCCTGTTGTGACATGCATTAGGCTGCTGTATCATGCTGTAGGGTCCTGTTGTGACATGCATTAGACTGCTGTATCATGCTGTAGGGACCTGTTGTGACATGCATTAGGCTGCTGTATCATGCTGTAGGGTCCTGTTGTGACATGAACTAGACTGCTGTATCATGCTGTAGGGTCCTGTTGTGACATGAACTAGACTGCTGTATCATACTGTAGGGTCCTGTTGTGACATAAATTAGACTGCTGTATCATGCTGTAGGGTCCTGTTGTGATATGAACTAGACTGCTGTATCATGCTGTAGGGTCTTGTTGTGACATAAACTAGACTGCTGTGTCATGCTGTAGGGTCTTGTTGTGACATAAATTAGACTGCTGTATCATGCTGTAGGGCCCTGTTGTGATATGAACTAGACTGCTGTATCATGCTGTAGGGTCTTGTTGTGACATAAATTAGACTGCTGTATCATGCTGTAGGGCCCTGTTGTGATATGAACTAGACTGCTGTGTCATGCTGTAGGGTCTTGTTGTGACATAAATTAGACTGCTGTATCATGCTGTAGGGTCCTGTTGTGATATGAACTAGACTGCTGTATCATGCTGTAGGGTCTTGTTGTGACATATATTAGACTGCTGTATCATGTTGTAGGGTCCTGTTGTGATATGAACTAGACTGCTGTATCATGCTGTAGGGTCTTGTTGTGACATAAATTAGACTGCTGTATCATGTTGTAGGGTCCTGTTGTGATATGAACTAGACTGCTGTATCATGCTGTAGAGTCTTGTTGTGACATAAACTAAGACTGCTGTATCATGCTGTAGGGTTCTGTTGTGACATGAACTAGACTGCTGTATCATGCTGTAGGGTTTTGTTGTGACATAAACTAGACTGCTGTATCATGCTGTAGGGTCCTGTTGTGACAGAAACGTTCACTGTTAGGAACCTTTCTAAAATGTGTATCTTTGCAAGTTCCGTTTTGTTTTGTACAATTTGTTGGCTGTGTTTCTTATGTGGATGTATGGAACGTTATTACATGTCATTTTTAGCAGTTCTCAAACAACATTGCCAAATATTTATTAGTAAAGATATAATATGTTGTTCAAACAGATTTATAAAAACAAAAGTATGGTAGGAATATTTAAGAATGATAAGAGCAGGTAGAATTTCTTAGTACATATTAATAGTATCAAGTGTGTGTCTCTGTGTGTGTATGTATGTGTGAGTGCAAGTGTGTATGTATGTGTATATATGTGTTTGTGTGGATATACATGTGTGTGTGTTTTATGTGTGTTTGTGCATGCGTGTGTGCATATGTGTGCGTGCATATGTGTGCATAGTGCATATTATATGCTTGTGTGTATATGTGTGCATATGCTTGTATGTGCGTGTGGTGTGTGTATGGATGCATATGTACACTTGTGCATGTGAGTCCTTTGTGCATGCTTGCTTGTGTGTGCATATTTTGGCGGATTAATGAAAGACGTAAGCTCTACTAGTGAAAGTGCTTCTATTTCTATCCCACTGAGACGTTCCAGACTGCACAATACATTGTTGAGCTTGTGTCTGGTCACATGTGGCAAGATTTACTACAATGTGACACAGTGTACAGCTCACATTTCCTGCTTATCATCAGTGAAATTTATGGATGATTTCTAAGTCACATATCATCTGTAGGCTGCAGGATTTGTCGCTGAGCTGTCAACGAAGCAAAACTGATCTATGAGAAGTGATATCAGGAGTTGTCTGTCACATAATCATTTTCCTCTAAAGGTGTGACTTGTGTGGGTTTCTTTTATTGCACTGGCGTTGTGACAGAGTACTTGGACGACAATATACAGTGTATGTAATATTGCAAAGAGGCTATTTTTATCTTGGGTTGGTCAAGATCGCTTGCCTGGTTGCTGATATATCATCTATATCTTTTTGCTAGCTTTATCTCACTGTGAGGCAAGTTTCTGATTGGTTCATAACCTCCTGTCAGACACACCCACATTTGTCAACCTTTTCTGATAGCCATAGATGGGTCTTGTGTTCCCTACCACCATATACTAAAGTAGCCTAGGGACTTTAACAAGGTCAGTTACTGATCATTACTGGTTTCTTTTCACTGGAATGCATTCATAGCATTTGGATTCATATAAATGTATCTAAATAAAAGGTAGAACACTGCTCTGAAAACAAAATTTTAATATAAAAATTAAGTAAATTTATAGTAAACCTGTTGTTATAGTGAACATTTTATTTGATTTATTTCATTATTATTTGTTGTAGAACAAGTTTTTTCTTTCCACTGCTTTTCCATTACTTTCTTTCCGAATATGCAGTCAAAAAAGCCAACCATGTGAAGATTGTCAGATCTGCAGAACTATCGTATTTTTAACTTCACAATTTTTCAAACACTTTACATGTCATCAAGAGATAAAGTACGATTACACTCATTTGCCAAACCAATCATACTCAGTAAGTATCCCTGTTGTGTTTGTACGTCATGTGAGTATCTCTGTTGTGTTTGTACATCATGTGAGTATCTCTGTTTTGTTTGTACATCATGTGAGTATCTCTGTTGTGTTTGTACATCATGTGAGTATCTCTGTTGTGTTTGTACGTCATGTGAGTATCCCTGTTGTGTTTGTACGTCATGTGAGTATCCCTGTTGTGTTTGTACGTCATGTGAGTATCTCTGTTGTGTTTGTACATCATGTGAGTATCCCTGTTGTGTTTGTACATCATGTGAGTATCTCTGTTGTGTTTGTACATCATGTGAGTATCTCTGTTGTGTTTGTACATCATGTGAGTATCTCTGTTGTGTTTGTACATCATGTGAGTATCTGTGTTGTGTTTGTACATCATGTGAGTATCCCTGTTGTGTTTGTACATCATGTGAGTATCTCTGTTGTGTGTGTACATCATGTGAGTATCTCTGTTGTGTTTGTACATCATGTGAGTATCTCTGTTGTGTTTGTACATCATGTGAGTATCCCTGTTGTGTTTGTACATCATGTGAGTATCCCTGTTGTGTTTGTACATCATGTGAGTATCCCTGTTGTGTTTGTACATCATGTGAGTATCTCTGTTGTGTTCATACATCATGTGAGTATCTCTGTTGTGTTTGTACATCATGTGAGTATCCCTGTTGTGTTCATACATCATGTGAGTATCTCTGTTGTGTTTGTACATCATGTGAGTATCTCTGTTGTGTTTGTACATCATGTGAGTATCCCTGTTGTGTTTGTACATCATGTGAGTATCCCTGTTGTGTTTGTACATCATGTGAGTATCTCTGTTGTGTTTATACATCATGTGAGTATCTCTGTTGTGTTTGTACATCATGTGAGTATCCCTGTTGTGTTTGTACATCATGTGAGTATCCCTGTTGTTTTTGTACATCATGTGAGTATCTCTGTTGTGTTTGTACATCATGTGAGTATCTCTGTTGTGTTTGTACATCATGCCATCCATGTTTGCATTGTCACACAGAGCTAGCAGAAGATGAAATACCTGGGCCTCTCTGACTCAAGAGGATACACAGTTCAGCTGTTTCAAACTATAAGAGTATCAAGTTTTGGAATGATTCCGAAATTATTAACCACTGGTATGGGTGATACTGTAACTGTGCAGGACAAAATGCCACCCAACATTCCACCACACAGTGAATAGCCATGTTTTCTACATTCCAGCTCAATATATATATATATATATATATATATATATAAATATATATATATATATATATCAGGGCTCAAAATTCATCTTATTGGGACAATGTAGCTGGACAACCAGAAAACCTTGTTTTATTTAGCTGTTTATGGGACGTGAATTGGTTCTACTTATCATGCACTTGGCAAATACTAGAACAAATACTATTAGTAGCAATTTCACTTATCCAGTGGCAAACCCAGATAGGCTAACGGACAAGTGTCATTTTGAGCCCTGTTATTATATCTTTATTATCTGTACACCTGTGTATGTATATACATATGCACATAGATCCAAGAAAAAATCCTCTCAGACAAAATCTGAATTGGGGATTTTATCAGGAGGAAGTTTTGGAATGAGGGATTTGGTCTGGATGGGATTCATAAGGGGGTTTTATCTGTGGGGGTTAATCGTGATGATTAAAATGAATTACAGTTGGAGAAGTTTGTTGGTGAAGGTTAAACAACTATGGTTGTATTAACTAGGAAGGCATCGGTCGTTGACACCTATGAGATGAGAAGATGAGGAAGTGTTGACACAGTACGACAGTTATAGTGTGTCCACAGCCTATGACGTGTGACATATGTGACATTTGTCTCACCACCTGTCACACCTTGACAGTCACAGGCTGACACTTGCGGAGAGCTGTCTCCACTGTCACTGTCACCAGCTCCTGTGTAGGCCGGGGTGTTAGTGTCAACCCTGTGTGTGGGTCTTTGACATTCCTTCACATTTCACACATACTTATACTTTTAGTGCCCTTTTTGGAGAACACACACACGCACACACGCACACACACACACACACACACACACACACACACACACACACGCACACACACACACACGCGCGCGCACACACACACACACACACACACCACCACACACACACATGCTTCCAATTTTTTTCTCAAAAAATAAGTTGACAGCTAAGGATGTTTAAGATGTTTTGTATGTGAATCTGTGCAGTTTTGGCACATCAAGAGATATGGACAGCCACAGGGGAGGGGAGGGATCTAAGAAGTGGTAGGAGATTAATGGTAACATGTGTAGCAGGTGGGACAGTCATCCTATGAAATTATAGATATGAGATCTATAACAATAGATAACAGTAGTTTTACACAATAAGCTATAAGCCTGAAGTTTATATCATCTTAACAAGTGCAGATAACGAATAATGATCATCACAATAATCATTTACCTATTCCCACTCATCATCCAGGTAATCAGGATCAACAAAACCATCCTCGACATCTTCACGCACTCCACGTTTTCGTCTACATCTTCATCCTCTCATCCTCCAAATCGTTCTCCTCAGCATTTTCCATCTCGACAACCTCCTCGTCTTCAGCCTATAAGCATCTTCTGTGTTGGTGTATGGATTGCAGCAGCCGTCTTTGTCAGATCAGTTGCTGTATAACATGCACAAAAGATAGTCTTTGTCGCAGCCACATACTTCAGTGCTGAATTTCTTGCCTTGCACCTTACCCTCATAGTAAATCACATCACACAGGTATGATGGACATAGGTGAGCCTAGGCAATAACAGGAGCTGGGACGCCAACCCACATCTCCTAGCTGAACTGAGTGACACCGGCTGACTCGTTAGGTGGGGCTTGTTGGTCTGCCACTTTCTACAGCATGGCTCGCAGATCCACTGCACGTGCAGGAACAGGCTGGTTGATGTTGGAGGCAGGGTACACCCAATGACTTTAGGATTTTTCTTCTTGATGAAGAGTGTGAAGCAGGTAGACTCCGTGGATGTACTGTAATGGATGTTCCTGTGGCTGACCAGGCAGTGCAATTGAAACAGGTTTTTGCCATCTCCATTAAATCTGCCTGCGTTGTGCCCATTTCCTGCAGTGCATTATCCTGGGAAACCTTCAGTGAGGGAGATGTTGATCTTAGCTTTGGCGTATGGCTATGTCGCAATAGCTGAGGGCATGCATGCCATGCTACTGCAGACTGTGGCCCAGCATTGTCCCACCCCACCGCTCCATCTGCACCTTGCAGTCCATCTCCTCCAGCTCCCGATACACCCAACACACCAGTAGGACAAACACGTCTGTGTCTTCACTAAGTACACAGATCATGATTTTACCAGAGCTGGCTGCATCAATGAGAGAAGAAGATCATAGTGAACTCATTATCAAAATGCTCCATCATCATGAGTTGCTACTGTCAACATATCTCCTGCATTGAAAGTAGACACAAGAGCCAGGTTCTGCTTTTTGTTCTTGCTCTTCGTGATATACATAATTATTATGTGTATGTTTCTCATATTAAAAATGTTCTACCCGGAAATTTCAAATATTCATAATAGTGTGCAATAAATGTGTTTCACTAAAAAGGTATGTATTTTATTGCGGGTAATACCTGTCTATTTGTTACATCAGTGTGGTAATTAATAAGTCCATTCCTTGTAATATATCTACAATGACTTTCACAAATAATTACTTAATGCAAGATATTCTATCAAAGAGAAATATAAATGCCAATATTATTAATGATACTTATACTATACACTATGGGTAACATGTGTTTCAAATAATTTAAAATGTTAACTGAATACTCTTTTCTCATGAACAAATGTGTTAAATATTGTAAGAGTATCCATTTATATCAATGAATTAACTAAAATATAATTTCATAGAAGTTTCCATTTGTTGTCCTCCGAGAGGTCGACTTTGTTCCTTGCCAGACCTTCAGCATCTGATATTGACTTTGAACTGAAAATTTAACATCAAAAATGGATTCTGCATACACATATACCCCTAAAAAGAGGTATTACTCATAATTCTAAGAAGTGGTTCGAAAGTACATTTTAAAGATCTGATCAGTGGCCATCTTGGATTTATGCAAATTACCTTTGTTGCTCAAAGTTGCCGTGTGGGTAGTCAAGCTGAATTTGTTCTAGAACCTGAGTCCAAATCAAGTAAGGTTCACTATTGAACACATGTGACAGTCAAAACGACAAGTCCTTAAATTCATCACTATGCGATAAACGTTGGGTGCATTGAGACGTCTCTCAATGGATTTATCTGAAATTTTAACATGGTGGTTTTCTCACCTAACTTTATCCTTTTAGCCCATATGAGTGGTTGATTAAAAAAATTCCACCCTAATACACACGTACACCCACACATACAAACACATGCATACATACACATATACATACACATGCGTGCATGCTCGCATGCACGCACGCATGCACACACACATTTATATCCTTGGTCCTGTCTTACCCATACTCCAGTGTTCTTCGAAGGACCACTTGACACGTGTGTCAATGTCCGGCCTCCTCTGTCAGTCCAATTTGTCTTTTTGTTTAAGTCATTACCTTATACAGCACGAGTCTATTGTGTATTGTGCTTCCCTGGGACACTATCGTGTTACAAAGTTCATTTGTCTTTCTTTTGTCTCAACTAGCTGTAAACACTCACCGCGTTGATTGGAGATAGTATTCCATCCTCAGGATTGGAACTATCTACCTGTTAGTTTTACTGCATGAATACATTTCTATCATACGCTATCTGGGGTTGATATCAACTTTATTTTACTTAGTGTAGTGTACACTTATTTCAGTGAATAAAGACATGTTAAATACTCAGCTTTATTAAATATGTATGTGCCAACCTGGGCTAGAACACTGAGTTATACATGGACACTATAGAGCACTAACATATGAACACTTGTCTACTACTTATAGTTCAACCTAACGTTTATCCAGTCTCCCTCACCTGTCTACCTCACACATCTAACTGTCTCTCTCACCTGTCTACCTCACACATCTAACTGTCTCCCTCACCTGTCTACCTCACACATCTAACTGTCTACCTCACACATCTAACTGTCTCCCTCACCTGTCTACCTGACACATCTAACTGTCTCCCTCACCTGTCTACCTCACACATCTAACTGTGTCCCTCACCTGTCTACCTCACACATCTAACTGTCTCTCTCACCTGTCTACCTCACACATCTAACTGTCTACCTCACCTGTCTCCCTCACACATCTAACTGTCTCCCTCACCTGTCTACCTCACACATCTAACTGTCTCCCTCACCTGTCTACCTCACATATCTAACTGTCTCCCTCACCTGTCTCCCTCACACATCTAACTGTCTACCTCACCTGTCAACCTCACACATCTAACTGTCTCCCTCACCTGTCTCCCTCACACATCTAACTGTCTCCCTCACCTGTCTACCTCACACATCTAACTGTCTCCCTCACCTGTCTACCTCACACATCTAACTGTCTACCTCACCTGTCAACCTCACATCTAACTGTCTACCTCACCTGTCTACCTCACACATCTAACTGTCTCCCTCACCTGTCTACCTCACACATCTAACTGTCTCCCTCACCTGTCTACCTCACACATATAACTGTCTCCCTCACCTGTCTACCTCACACATCTAACTGTCTACCTCACCTGTCAACCTCACATCTAACTGTCTACCTCATCTGTCTACCTCACACATCTAACTGTCTCCCTCACCTGTCAACCTCACATCTAACTGTCTCCTCACCTGTCTACCTCACACATCTAACTGTCTACCTCACCTGTCTACCTGACACATCTAACTGTCTACCTCACATGTCTCCCTCACACATCTAACTGTCTACCTCACCTGTCTCCCTCACACATCTAACTGTCTCCCTCACCTGTCTACCTCACACATCTAACTGTCTCCCTCACCTGTCTACCTCACACATCTAACTGTCTCCCTCACCTGTCTCCCTCACACATCTAACTGTCTACCTCACCTGTCTACCTCACATCTAACTGTCTACCTCACCTGTCTACCTCACACATCTAACTGTCTCCCTCACCTGTCTCCCTCACACATCTAACTGTCTACCTCACCTGTCAGGCGTATGTCTTCACTTGACTGTCCAATCACCTCATCTGTGTAGACAAACACCTCACCTGTCCAGCTGTTCACCTCACCTGTGTTACAACTACATCTCATAAGCACCTCATCTGTCTAGTCAACTATTTCACTTACTTGTCTACCTCAAGTGTCTAACAGACTACCATGTCTGCCTAATCAAGTACCTCACCTCTCTAACATACTACCTGGCCTGTTTAGCCAATTACCTCACCTGTCTAACCAATTACCTCACGTGTCTGATCAACCATTTCACCTGCCAAACCAACTATTTCACCTGTCTAACAAACCACCTCACGTGTCTAACCATCTGCTTTACCTGTTTAGCCAACCACCTCACCTGTTTAACCAACTACCTCACATGTTTAGCCAAGTACCTCACCTGTTTAGCCAACTACCTGACCTGTTTAGCCAACTACCTCACCTGTTTAATTAACTATCTCACCTGTTTAATTAACTATCTCACCTGTTTAACCAACTTCCTCACCTGTTTAGCCAACTATCTCACCTGTTTAGACAACTACCTCACCTGTTTAGCCAAATACCTCACCTGTTTAACCAACTATCTCACCTGTTTAACCAACTACCTCACCTGTTTAACCAACTACCTCACCTGTTTAACCAACTACCTCACCTGTTTAATCAACTACCTCACCTGTTTAATCAACTACCTCACCTGTTTAACCAACTACCTCACCTGTTTAATCAACTACCTCACCTGTTTAATCAACTACCTCACCTGTTTAACCTACTACTCACTACCCTCTCTGGCCTCACTAAGCCCTGTTATTGACCCAGTCACACCCTATGTGCCTGGTCACTGATCTTGTAGACATCTTCCCACCACTTTGTGTTAGATCACTCTTTAATGACAAATTAGACCAGGCTGCTGTTTGCAGCTAGTCTGGGCTCTGTGAACAGACTCAGTTTGGTTGACAATGGAGTAATTTCCCAGTACTTAGTGATTCAAGTCTCCGGGCAATTGACAACTACAATGCAACCCATTTCACCTGAGTGAGCACCAATTGGTTGACACAATCTCTCCATCTCTGTCAATTTAACCACTTAAATCACAGCAGTGATAAAATGTCTATATCATTATTGTTTCTATTTTGGTTATACCCCTATACAGCTACACGGAGCCAAGGTACAACTCAATTTCACAAGTCAGATTGTAGGCCTACATGGTGATAGTCCTGAATTAATTAATAAATTTTTAAAGCTGGTACATGTAACATGGCCATTTATGTGTGCAATATACTACATGTTAACATCTTATTATATTCATTCATTTGTAGTTAATATTTTGTATGAGAATTTATGCATCATATATATGATTATATATATATGATGATATGATATGTGTGGATATGGATGTAAATCTTTTACATATAGATGTTGAAGCAGCATGCTAAGGCCTTCACCCAACCACGGGAGACTATGGCTGCACAATGATGATGATGATGTATATATATATATATATATATATACTGTAATTTACTTATTAGTTATTGGGATTAATAATCATAAATTAGTTTACTCATTTCTAAAGCATGTTTAGTAGTATACCGTCACAAACAATGAGTGTAAGATTAAAAAGACCAAACAATTTGTTTCTTTGTTTCAGACTTTGTTACATCCCCAGTTTGACGAGGGATGGAAGGACAGTTCCTGCAGACAGACAAAGACCTGGGCTTGTTTGGCCACAGAGCCAACAGATATTTCCTGGAGCATGCCTAGAAATACTGGGAATGCAGGAAACAGGTGTGTTGTAGGTTATTGTTACATGCATCTGATGGTGGCGGTGAAGGCTGTCCTTCCTGCTGAAATACGACACACCCAGTCAGACGCATTCATAAACAGCTCACCGCCTCATGTTTGTGGCTATTTATATCACCTGTAGGAGAACAATTGTCTGCAGTCGTGTTCTTATGTCATCTCCATTGTGTCAGTGCATGTCTTAGCATGGAACTATTTATATATTTACCATGGGAAGATGCCTGATAAAGATGTATGGTAAATGTAGTGTGAGGAATACTTTTTTCTTGCTACAAACAGAAGAATGGCAGATTAATTTTTTAAGAGGGTATAATTAAATAGGATTTCTTTCAACAAATAACTAGAATCAGCTCAAAAAAGAACAGTTACATATGGAATTTGTAAGTGTGCATTTATTAGAAAATTCAATTTCAGTAATAATTACATTTGAAATAGAAAAAGATCTTATTAAAAATAAAATGTCAGTATGATATTTTAATATACAGTACACTTTTGCCAATCAAGAACTATTTAAAATATAAAACTTGAATATTTCATTTATAGTGTACTTATACCTGTTATATTATCATATTTATACTACTAAATCTGTATTGGCAATTTAATTGTTAGCAATGTATTTAATGATAAGCATATCCACATAATCCAAATCTAACATTTGATTATTGCTCATATAAATTGGGGGGGGGGGGGAAATTGCTTTATACCTTCTAACATGCATATTTTATTTTTATGTTATTATAGATAAAATATAATAAATGTATAACACTTTATAATATATTATAAAAGGATAACCAGTTATTACACATGTAGAACGTAGCATCAAATATGCCTAATTATAACCAGGTGTACTCAGTATATGACCCATACATCTTGCAACTCTGGGTATTGGTAATGTATCTATGGAAACATTAGGGTCACATATTTATGGACTGCCTAAAATAAAGGTGCTGGATATAGCAGGTGAACCAGGCCAGTATGTCAGAGATTCTGAGGGAACTTATCGCAGTCATTCCTGGCAACACAGGTGTCTTCATGGAAGGCTCCCTAGATGTCCACAAATAGGGTTTCCAGGAAAAAATATCTGCCTCTGCTTTGGTTGCATGGCTTAAATTAACAGGGTTTCATGTTTTATTTATACCTGATCACTGTCTTCAGTGTACTTAGTTCCTTTGATGAGTAGTTTTTATCTGTTGAATTGGTTCTCCATCCTTTGAATTGTTAACATTACCTGGGAATTCCTTGAAAGTTAATTGTTTCTCTACATCTTTTTAATTGTTTCTCCATCAGTTGAATTTTTCAAAAGCTTTAAATGTGATCTCTTTCTAGTGAATTGATTCACTCCATCTTTTGAACTGTTTTTCCATCAGTTGATTTTTATCAACACATGTGATCGCCTTTTATAATTAATTATTTCTTGTCACCTATTGAATTGCTAACATGATGTGTGATAATTTAAGACACAGTATCTAGTATATTAAATGTCTGGTGTATTAATGATAATTGTAAGCCAGGCTAATTATGTCTTCATTTTATATATAGGGTAGAAAGAACAAACAACAGTTAATTAAACATTCATTCAAATATTTAGTAGAAACACGAATTTGTTTTAACTTATACTTTTGACATTTAAAAAGATTTTTCTACTGGTAGTTATAATTATATTGTTCAAATTCATTTGATTTTAAACCATTTTTTTATATTTATATTTCCAAAAAGATCTGAGCTTTTACCTTAAATTAAATATTCATAGGGCAATTTCAGCATGCCTAATTTCATCACACGACACAGTCGGGCATAACTTCCGATAACTCCACCGGAACAACAATTTCTCAGCAGGAGCTGGTACACTACGCAGCAAGGATATCCATTCATGAGTACAAGTCATCCCAGAAGCACAGATAAGTCCAGTGTCCGCCGGCCTGAGACTTAGCAGACTGTGCAGTGCTTCCTTAGTCCATAGAAAGAGGTGCGGGTGACTGGGGGACAAGGCAGGCGGAGGGTGACGGGGGTGACGGGTGTGTGTCCGGCCCAGTGTCACCGGGGGCGGAGTCTCCATCAAGACGGAGGAAGTTAATTCAGCTGGCCGCCGCGGCTCTATGGCCGTGACTGCCATCCCGGCGTTGTACTGAGGAAGTGCAACATGTCTCTCCCACACAACCTTTGTTGTGTTTCAATGGACTCTGCTCGGCACGACTATTCAGACACCTGGTTTGTTTGTTCAGGAAACCAGCATCCTTGTGGGTGTAGATGTGTGGAGCAGGCTGTGTTCAACTGGACGGTTTTGTGAGATGCTTAAAGTAAAAAATACTACATTGTGGCTTATGCAGCATTCTTGTGAGCTAGTTAATCATCCAAATATAAACAATTTGGAAATATTTTGTCTTTGGGTAGGGATCATCGCATGTCCACAAAACAAGTGACTATTTGTACATTTGCAGGAGCCAGTTGCAATAACTCAGAACTAGTAGGTTACAGTTACATGTAAGTAATTATTTCATTCATTCATTCATTCATTCATTCATTCATTCATTCATTCCATATTTAAATTTCAGTAATACAGTCCTGAGCAGGGGAAGGGAAAAGACTCTGTAGTACCCTCGTAATTATTCTTCCTGGAAATGTGTATGTTAGTTTAATTTAGAATAACAAAATTGCTAGATAACATGTAAAAGGAAACATTGATGGGAATTAGAATCACTGTTTTTTACACTTGTGCTTCATATTCATTTTTCTACATTATTTTTCTTTAATAAAGTTGAGCTTCACCTCTAATTCAGTGGCATATCTAGGATGTTAGAAAGAGACCAAAGGAGATCTCCCAGCAGTTTGTTTAATGTCAAAACAATTGCAATTGAGGTGTATCAGAAAAATGACAAAAGTTGATAAACAATTAAAGAACTTTTTTACAAATTGCTGTGACTCAGCCGCCCCTGTAGGGTGCTGATTACCCTGTTTTCCCTCCCCCTCTCACTTGTGTATTGTGGGGAGTAATTTGATTTCTATTTTGGGCGAGCACAAAAGCAGGGGTGTGTGGAGCTGTGTCTGCCAGAGTTGCCTTCACTGAGTAGCCACAGCTTTAAGTGGACAATGGTCAGTCTGTGGATGGACACATGTTTGTTTACAGGAATGAGCTGGTGGCCAGAGTGTCTGCCTGGGTGATCGGTCAAGCGTGACCATTGTTCCACTTGTGTCTCCTCCAGTGGTCAATACAGGTGACAGGTGACAGGTGACAGCAGGCAGCGTGCATGTACGTACGTACGCAGCGACACGCACGCAGTTCCTGTGTTCACAGGTAGGTGGCACTGTGGTTTTGTGTCCGTATACATAGCCGATTCTTTTGGGTCTTTCTGTGACACAAAGCACTTGTTCTAGCTGTCCTTTCGTGTTTGTTGCCTGAATACACAGGGATATGTCCGTCTGAGTCACACACACACACACATGGCCTTGCAGCAGTGGCCCTGTGTGTGTGTCAGTGTCAGTGTCTCAGTCAGTCATCCTACTGTGGCTCGCACTGTTAGAGACGGTTGTCTGTGGCTTTATCTAAAATCATCCAGTGTGGTAATTATTAGCAGGAAGCTCACTGAATTGGCTGTCTTGAATATGAAAACATCAGAGAGCTGCTAGACCAGCTGTCATGTGTTGGTTATAAGACTTTATTTCAACAACAATAACAACAGTCATTATGATGTAACAAATTACACATGCACGCACGCAGTTGTTGAGGGTGTCCAGAAGACATGTAGCACTTATGATCAGTTGCCTGCCCTGTTAACAAAAAAGCATATATATGTGTGTGCGTGCGTGCGTGCGTGCGTGCGTGCGTGCGTGCGTGCGTGTGTGTGCAGGGTGTGTGTAATAACACATCATGCATTTCACGTCACCACAAAAAACATAATTTTCTAGTCCATTCAAGAAGTTAAATGACTAATAATAAACCCTAAATGAGTCTTTTTTAAATACCTACACATAAAATACAAAACTATTCAATATTTTTTCTTGGTATTTGTTTTCCAAAAATAAAAAATAGACAATTTTTCAAGAGAATTCCAGAGCTTAATATATTTAAATGAAATATACATACTTTTCAGATTAACATTAGCATAACAGTATTATAATAATGTTAGTATTATAGTACTAATATATGTTTTTATTCTCATTATCTGAAAGTTTTGTTTAAATTTAATGGAAGATACATCTAATTTATGAACACAGTCCGGGCTTGAACATATTCCCGTCTTAAGTCATTAATGTTTATTAACTTAAGAAATGAGCAAAGGACTATAACCCTCTAAAACATGTTGTGTAACTGGTTAAGGTTTTATTGGTAACAGATGCAAATGTAACAGGTTTTTCTTCACACAGATTTGTACTTTTTGCTGTGATTAAGTGACACAGTGTTTGTTGTGTGTCACATTCTACATCATTGATCACCCCTTTTTTGGCTGAAACATTTAATATAGCAAGGTAAATGTATACTGTTGCAACTGGATATCTCAGTCTTCATTCACCTCTGAATGTATCGCTGTGATAGTGTCTTCCACTATTATATAATGTATCATAGACATATCATAGCCATTCACTGTTCAAAGGATTGTTGAAAGATTGATTAAGGTTAAGAGATACATACATATTTAAGGGATTGTACCTTGCGTGGTAAGATATAGGATGTGACCAATGAGTGGGCACAACAGTCAAACAGTGTCACTCATCTTAGCCTGTACTGTCCACCAAAAACCCACCAAAAACCTCCAATTACACCCTGCCTTGAGGCCACCAAAAACCTCCAATTACACCCTGCCTTGAGGCCACCAGAAACCTCCAATTACACCCTGCCTTGAGGCCACCAGAAACCTCCAATTACACTCTGCCTTGAGGCCACCAGAAACCTCCAATCACACGCTGCCTTGAGGCCACCAGAAACCTCCAATTACACTCTGCCTTGAGGCCACCAGAAACCTCCAATTACACCCTGCCTTGAGGCCACCAGAAACCTCCAATTACACTCTGCCTTGAGGCCACCAGAAACCTCCAATCACACGCTGCCTTGAGGCCACGAGAAACCTCCAATTACACTCTGCCTTGAGGCCACCAGAAACCTCCAATTACACCCTGCCTTGAGGCCACCAGAAACCTCCAATTACACTCTGCCTTGAGGCCACCAGAAACCTCCAATCACACGCTGCCTTGAGGCCACCAGAAACCTCCAATTACACTCTGCCTTGAGGCCACCAGAAACCTCCAATCACACGCTGCCTTGAGGCCACCAGAAACCTCCAATTACACTCTGCCTTGAGGCCACCAGAAACCTCCAATTTCACCCTGCCTTGAGGCCACCAAAAACCTCCAATTACACCCTGCCTTGAGGCCACCAGAAACCTCCAATTACACTCTGCCTTGAGGCCACCAGAAACCTCCAATTACACCCTGCCTTGAGGCCACCAGAAAACTCCAATTACACCCTGCCTTGAGGCCACCAGAAACCTCCAATTACACCCTGCCTTGAGGCCACCAGAAACCTCCAATTACACCCTGACTTGAGGCCACCAAAAACCTCCAAATGCATCCTGCTTGAAGATATCAAACACTCTTATAATGCACCCTCCTTTGAGGCCACACAACAACTCCAAGTGCATAGCACCTCGAGATAACGAAAAACCTCAAAGTGTACCCTGCCTTGAGCTCTAAATCCCTCAAATGCATCCTGCTTGACACCAGATAACTCCAAATGCATCCTGCCTTGAAGATATCAATAAATCTCACATTGTGTTCTCCTTTGAGGCCACCAAAATTATCCAAATGCATCCTGCCTTGACTCCATCAAACACCTCCAAGAAGTCGGCCAACAATGTTCGTCTTGTTGCCTTGAATCTGTGAGAGAGAAAAACCTGCTTGAACAAATGCACCACCCCTGGCGCCCCATGACGAAATCACACATCATATTCTGAATCTGCAAAATAGTTACCGACTAAACATCTCCCACTGCCCCTCTTTCTAGCCAAATGGAGGGTGTATGGTATATACCCCCACGAATCACCACCCCTCATATCCTACTGGATTTATGCCTGCATTGGGTGCATTGTCGCATGCAACCAATCCATAACTTTTTGCTGTGGTTATGCTATGCGACACATTTGATGTACGTCACCCAGATAACTGATGATCCCTTTGTTTTACTCGATCAAATTACACTGTTTCCAAACACCTCTAGACACTGGATTCACCACAGATTATGACAGTTGTCTACGTCTAAAATTACGTTTCAAAGTCAGTGTCCTGCATGGTATGTTATAGGTTGCAAGGTTAACGTCATGATTCATGGGGACACCCAGGAGGCTTTACCTAGTGCATGATTGCATGTATGTGTATACCACTTCAGCTCAGTGGCTTTTCATGCATTTCTGAATCCCTGGTTACACTGGGGTCTGATGTATCTAATCTATCTATATTGGTAGCAGACTAACACTACAAGTATGTTTTTGTGAGGTCGTGACCCTGGCAGTTACCCCACCACCTGTCAGGTGACGGGATCTCCCAGGTGGGAATGAAATGACAACCCCGCTCTGTCTCCACTCCAGCTTTCATGGAAATGTCAACACTCGTGGTGAAGTGTGTGACAGTGTGACTGTCAGACAACCAGGAGAATGCACACAGGCAATTGATGTGCTGTGGATCAAGGCACCGGTGGATGACATGTAGTCATATGTAGCCGGTGCACTGGCAGCCATCAGTGCCTCTCAGCCCTCTATATTTAGCGACAGTGGAACTTTGCCCCACTCTTACAGTCTTGTGGCGGCGGCACTGGTGCATATCTATGATGACACCTGCACCGGGCCTAGCACTAGTCTCAGTCTGCCCACGGCCAGGTGAACCACGCCACGCCGCTCTCTCAGGTGACTATCATTTCACTGCTCATGCTCCAGTAGCCGCTATAGAAATCTGTCCTGTTGCAGACAGGAAGAGGAAATCAGATCTGTCGGCTGATAGCCAAAGTGATTGCAGCTTGAATTTTTGGCGATATTTAAAATTATGCAAATGTGGCAGGCGCTTGTGAGTGATTTGATTAATTGGTGCTTCTGGGACTATCAGCTGAGGGGTTTTATGTGAGTCGGAAATTGTGCAGTGTTCAGGATAGGATTGTACATGTGCATGGGTAACGGTAGCTGCCTGCCCAGGTTCATGTGTGGTGTCTGCTGTAATAGTTACGTATAATATTATTTCTGATGGTTTTGATAATTTTTTGATAGTTCATTCCACAATAACAGGAAAGAATGACGTTTATAATAAAAGACTTCCTGTGCATGCATATATATTGCTGTGATGGTTTATAGCCAGTTTTACTACTATTTTTAAAGAATAATTATATATTTCAGCCGCCAGTGCCGATAATTTTTTGAGATAATGCACTAGATGCCAGGGTGACTTTGCTGATGCCAGCTAATGCTGCTCTATATAGGACATGTTTATCAGGATGAGTATCATCTCAAGACTAGACCAATTGTATATAAGTCTGTGAATATGTGCATCTGTCTGTCTCTGTCTGTCTGTCTGTCTGTCTGTCTGTCTGTCTGTCTGTCTGTCTGTCTGTCTGTCTGTCTGGCTGGCTGGCTGGCTGGCTGGCTGGCTGGCTGGCTGGCTGGATGGATGGATGGATGGATGGATGGATGGATGGATGGATGGATGGATGGATGGATGGATGGATGGATGGATGGATGGATGGATGGATGGATGGATGGATGGATGGATGGATGGATGGATGGATGGATGGATGGATGGATGGATGGATGGATGGATGGATGGATGGATGGATGGATGGATGGATGGATGGATGGATGGATGGATGGATGGATGGATGGATGGATGGATGGATGGATGGATGGATGGATGGATGGATTGATGGATGGATGGATGGACATATGCATGTGGATGAGCAATTTATATGTTTGTTTGTATATGTGGGTACATGTATAGATATATGGGTGTATGGGTATATGTGTGTAAAACTGTGTGTGCATGCGTACGTGCGTGCATGCACGTGTGTTTGTGTATGTGTGCATGTATGTGTTTGTGCATGCATGTGTGTGTGTGCATGCATGCATATATGTGCATTTGTGTGTGCATGTGTGTGTGTGTATTTGTGTGTGTTTCATGTGTGTGTGTGCATGCATGTGTGTGTTCATGCATGTGTGTTTATGTGCAGGCATGTGTGTTTGTGTGTAGGCATGTGTGTGCATGCATGCATGTGTGTTTGTTTGCAGGCATGTGTGTTTGTGTGCAGGCATGTGTGTTTGTGCGCAGGCATGTGTGTTTGTGTGCAGGCATGTGTGTTTGTGCGCAGGCATGTGTGTTTGTGTGCAGGCATGTGTGTTTGTGTGCAGGCATGTGTGTTTGTGTGCACGCATGTGTGTTTGTGTGCAGGCATGTGTGTTTGTGTGCAGGCATGTGTGTTTGTGTGCATGCATGTGTGTTTGTGCGCAGGCATGTGTGTTTGTGTGCAGGCAGGTGTGTTTATGCGCAGGCATGTGTGTTTGTGTGCAGGCATGTGTGTTTGTGCGCAGGCATGCGTGTTTGTGTCTGTGAGGACATGTAAAGGTGGATCGCAGTCACTACTCCAAGTGTCTGCGTCAGATCTGACTGAGATGTCATCTCTACTTGGCATCACTTCCTGTGAGTGCTGAAGTGTGTTCACAGTGTGTCTAGAGACTGCCTGTGAGAGAGACTGAAAGGCTCTACACAGTGCAGCTTGTCAGTCACACTGTGACTCAAGTACGCACAAGGTAACAGTCAAGTTAGTCTAAGATCTTACTCAATTCACTCCTGAACTTAGCCTTACTTGACCTCTTCACTCACTGGACAGAGGTCACATTGATCTGTTAGCACCAGTTATGACATTGTATCTTACTACTGTGTGTGTGTGTACATTAATATAACTAATGTCTTCAATTGTAGCATAATTTCCTCAATTACTACTAATGATTAGGGATTTTTACCGAAAAGAAATGATGGTGTTACAAGAAAAATAATTTTGATAAATGATTCTCCATTACAAATACTTAAAATACTTGGTACTCCTAAATCAAGTTTTAGAAAATATTTTGTATACTCACTCTATCATACTATTATACATGTATTTGTAATAATATATATATATATATATATATATATATATATATATATATATATATATATATATATATATATATGTATACAGTGCTGCATATATACACACACATGTATAATAACACACTTTCTTGATTGAAAACAATAATATCTGTTCTCAAGGCAAACAAATAAATAAACACACAGCAAATTAGAGAGTTGTCTTCTTACAAATACCTTCACACGAGAAATTATGTAATTGATATTATGTATGCAAAAATTATGCTTATATATAATTATATATATATATATATTGTAGCCTTATGTGCCACTGGGGGTGAAGAGGATAATATATATATATATATTATCCTCTTCGGATAATATATATATATATATTATCCTCTTCGGATAATATATATATATATATATATATATATATATATATATATATATATATTATCCTCTTCACCCCCAGTGGCACATAAGGCTACAACAGAAAATATAATATATATATATATTATATATACAATATATATATAATATATATATATGTATATGTGATCAACACTATTTTTAAACAATTTGTTTTAAAATAATGTTGATCATTATGTATATATATATATATATATATATATATATATATATATATATATATATAAATATTTGCTTGTGAAAAAAAATATTTTATAAGAAACCAACTGTTCTATATTAAATATAATATGCTGTGTGTTTATTTAACATGATATAATTTTCTTCAAACAATAAAGTGTGTGTTGAGAGTATTGCCTGTTGTGTCAACATATAATTATATCAGTCCTGATAGAAGTACATGTGCCATGTGGAGACCGCTTGCTAATCCAGGAGTGTTCCTTGCCTCTTATCAACCGCCACTTACAGAGGTCCATAGCAATGCAGATTATTGAAAGAGATAGTGTCTCATCTACATGGTTCCACGCAACTTGATAACCGTGAAGTCGATGGACTTTACTCGAAGATCTTAAGGAATTGTTTGAACTGTGAGCGTGTTGTCCTGCCCTGTGGTATGGCAGTGCCACCCGGGCAACACACTCGCTCCTGTGTGAGTGTTTGCTCAAGAGCTGTTGGCTGCTGCCAGTGAGTGCCAGTCAACTTCATCATAACATCGGTGTTGATCTTGTGTGTGACACTGGTGCAGCAGACTAAGTCCACCTTGTCTGTGCTAATATCAAATGTCATCTGCAGGTAGAGCCTGTTCCTTGGAGGTGCATCAGAAACATACCTGTACACTCGTCACTTTAGCCAGGTGATTGTTTTTCTTAGCCGACTTTGGTCCTGTTGGTAAAATTTCTTTCAGTCTGTGATTCCTTGATGTTAATACGGTAGTTAATACATGTCCCCAATAAAACACATAATGTCTGTGATTCAGCCCATCTATGAATTCAGAGTTTATGGCCATAAATGTAATTTGTATTTACACTTGTATGATTTGTTGACCATAGAATTTAGCATGTTTAGATGCAAAGTCGATTAAATATTGATTGTTTTGTTTCCGAATAAGTAAGAGTTTTTTGTGATGCAAAATTGTGCAGTTGATAAATAGTCCATTTTTTATTTAGTTAAAATGCTCAAATTATGTAGAATAATGTTGACAGTCCACAATTTATAATCTAATAAAACTGGTAATCCAATTAAATATACTTATGTATTGGAATTAGGTGAATTTATAGTATAATGGTGGGATATACGCTAATCAAAACTCTATCCAATCTCACAAAAAGCCCAACTGCACAGACTGGAGACTCACAACCTTCTACTGCACCCTGTGGACCCTCCCTCCCTACACCCCCCAGTGACCCAGCCTGGTTCTAATGACTATGATATAACAAAGTGATTATACAATGTATGAAGCATTTCAAGGTCTGATAGTTCACAAAAGTCAAGATGCAGCCAGCTGATTCTGCTGTTGAAGAGTGGTATTTCATAGTGTCTTTGTTGAACTTAAAATAGCAATGCTTAAGAACATTCCTGACCTCGGCGATTGGCCGAAATTCAGAACAAACATTAAAAAAAAAAATGTAACTGCATATTTATTCATGACATATACACAGGTATCTCCTGATTGAAAAACCTTCTTAGAATAGATTCACATATTCCTAGATGTGTGAGTGTATGCACATACATACACTTGCATGCATACATACTCATATACACTTGTAAATGCATGAGCATATATAGATAAAACTATATCACACTAATTTAGTCCAAACTTATTTTGACCATAAGCTTATTTTTATATTTACGGGAAACCTGCTATGTTGAAATTTATTAAACCATATTTTTAAGCATAAACATAAAGTGTTTATTTAAAAAATACTAAATACAATTTAATACCTTTTTTACTAAGATTGTTATTACCTACATAATACATAATATTCATCATTAATCTGCCCGCATCCAGGTACATATTATTGTGTAAAAACATTTCCTGCATGCTAAGATTATTATTATACGGTCCCTTGAAAGTGGAACTGGCCGGATTCTGCTGCTAGCCAGTTTCCTCTTGTACGAGTTTTATGGAAACGTATCCGCTCAATGTAACCGGAGCCGAAACAAGCAATCATTTGTGCATGAGTAATGCGTTGTGGCACACCATTGTTGCTTCGGTTTAATGACAAAGGTATTCTGCTAAGTCGCCACAGCGCGTCTAATGACAGCGATAGCCTTCTGATACCATCAATCTCCATCTCACGGCGTGTAGAATGTTCACAGTTTTGCACCTTCGCGACGTTCTGTGCTGGCATAAACATGACGACGACGCTCGCGATTAGGTTTCTGCACCTATATCAATCACACTGGCGGGAGACACTCGAGGCAAGATAAAACTAACAGAGGCTGACAAAGGAACCGTGATCGGAGTACAACCGCGCCGTACGATGGTGACAAACAGTTGACACCTCTGTCGGCCGACTGTTGTTGTGCAGCATATTGCCACAAATGGCCGTGTTATTCGAGTTGGGGGGTATCGTTTCACCAGGAACTTTTATCACTTGGCACCGGAACACGGGGTGGGAACTTTCACGCCCCGGGGGAAAGCACCGGAACATTGAGGGGGAAAGGGAATCAATGGAGATATTGATCTGTTTGTGCTCTCTTGTTGAGTTTAGTGCCACCTTTCCTCACAGCCACGTTTCTCACGTCTGGTTATTCCATTGCTGAACAATTATCTAGAAGATTTATGAAAAATGTTGATATCTTTTCTATAAATTATAAGTACAGGTATACGTATGTAAAAGTCATTCTATGATTGTTATCACTAAGGATGATTATTGATAATGTTAATGTGAAATTAGTTAGAAATACTGTTACCAAGTACTGAAGTGTTGCAGAAACTTCTGAGACTACATAAATCAAACCTTCATATCAACTTCCAAAGATTGTTCTCGCAGTACGTCATAAACACTTATGATAATTTGATGTCTATCACATTATATCTAATGTCATTGATTCAAATAATGAGTGCATTTGGTACATTTGTTTCATAATTATTTCGGGAATTTACTGCCAGCACTATTTCAGTAGTGGTTATTTCTCTTATAGTGCAAGAATTTACTGGTTTTTAGTTCTGGTATAATAACACTTTGTCCTACCGGTAACATTTTGGAACAAGAACATATTTCTATTAGTTGTTGAGTTGTAATACTGTGTGTATTCATAGTGAGTCATTATGGGATTTTATATCGCATCAGAACCTTTCAAAGGTAAACATTGACACAAAGTGTTGTGCGAGTTTTGTAACTGAATTCGACTTCATTTTGTGACTGAATTTGTTTATGCCATTTTTGTACCAGAACTGACTTAGTGAATTGTCAGGAACTGTTTACAGACTGAAGTCTGCGTGTGGCATTAATAATCATATCATACCGTTTTGGAGTTGAATGTTTGCACAACATATTAGCTGTGTGACTTTTGGATTTCAGTTCTGCAAGTTCTAGCTTAGTTTTGTGATTAAATGTTATCCTAATTTATAGAAGACCTTTATAATTATATCAGTTATCTATGGAACATCTCTGTTGAGTTGTGATGTCAAAAATTGCGTCATTCTTGATGAGGAAAAAAGTTTGCAATTGAAAGTTGGCACAAAACATAAGTTTTATGACCGAATTAATTTAAGCCATTTTAGTGGTGGATAATATTCTGTGAGTTATGCATATGCTTGTAAGAGCAGTAGTTTGTGTGAGATTTGACCTCACATCAGAAAGTTGTGGAGTTGTAAATTGGCACGAAATGTTAGTTGTGTGAGGTGTAGAATTCTGCAGATTTCTATGGAGTTTTGTGATTGTATTTCTTTTAGTTTTAAACTAGTTTGGTAGCAGAACGTAGTTCTGTCAATCATTTAATTGTGTAATACATCAACATGGGATTCAAACAACTAGGAATTTGTAATTGAACATTGGCTAAAAGTTTAATTTTTGTTTGTTAAACTCTGTGCATTTTGGGTTCATTTTCTGAATTTATTTGGTGTGTGCCATCTTAGTAATGGAACCTGTCTGTTGAGACTTGTCGGCCGGAGTCGTGTCGGCCGGAGTGACGGTGTGAGTGGAGTGCAACTGGAGACAGTGCCAGCACACCGCTGTCTCCACGGTCACCGCCGCTCACAGCCACTAGGTGTCACATTGTCTGATTGGGTGTCTCAAGGAAGCTGCCAGCACTAGACAGTGTCACCTGCTGGCTGAGCCAGGTGACAGATCATAGGTAGATATCAGTGAGATATTCCAGGTGTGCCACGTTGTCGTCAACGTCCTCTCCCAGTCGTTCGCTAGCGAGTCATACGATCGGCCGGGCTAGCACCTGTGCAGTCGTGCTGTGGCTCTGCTGCTACTCCAATCAGCTGCTGCTATCTACACGCAGTCTAGTTGTCTGTGCGGTCTGTGCATGCACCGCAGACACAGATACTTGTCTCCACAACACGTGCTGTTTGTTGTTGGCTTAAGACAGGACAGTTGTCTACAGGTATTTCATTTTCTCATTCTTCTGTCACAGTAAAGTTGTTTTTTCCAGTCTCACAACGTCTTTGAATGTTATGTCTCTTTTAATATTGTGTCGTTTGTTTCTAAAAATTGGCAGTGTGTCTCTGTGTGCAATCACGTGTTTGAGTAGTGGCTTAGTGACAGGATGGTTGTCTACAGGTATCAAATGTTGTCATTGTCTGTTGTTTGTGGGAACAAAGTGAGGCTTTTCAGTCTCAGAATGTCTTTTTTACTATTACATAATTTGTTTCAAAACTTAGGCAACTTTTATCCCCCTGCGATCAGAACAATTTGTTATTTGTTTCCCGCAAAATTGTTGTCTACAAGTTTATATTGTTTCACTGTTCGTTGATTTGTAATAGTGAAGTGAGTCATTTCAGACTCAGAACATCTTTTAATCCCAGAACATTTTCTTCAAAAATTGGGCACTGTTTCATCGTATGCGATCATGCAAGTTTGTGAGTGACTTACATATGACTGGGCAGTTGTCTAGTGCGATTTCTTTTTGTCACTGTTCATTGTTCTGTGAGTCTTGTCAGTCCGAGAGTGTACATGTGTTAATCTCAGATCATTTGTTTCTAGTTACAGTCAGACGGTATTGTCAGTAACAGACACCTGGTTTTTACTTGTTGCATATAATTTGTCCATTGTCACTAAAGGTGCATTACAGATTCACTGGAATGTGTCTCTGCACATTCCCGAGGTTAGTGGAATGTGGCGGTGAGGACATATCTGGTTAAGTGATAAAGGAATTTACTTCGCTGTGGAATGAAAGAAAGGATCCATCAAAGAAAGTAATTAACATAAATGTAAGAAGGTACATTTGTAAAGACTAACTCAAAAGAATTGTAAGACGTTTTTTAAACATGTATTTGTAATTTGACCTTATCTCAGAAGCTTTTAGCTTTTTATTTTAATTGTTTTGATAATGTTCTTATGGATTCCAGTATAAAATAATATCTTAAATGTTTAAATATCACAAAATGTACATTTAAATATATAATAAATACCACAAAACATACATTTAAATATATAACTAATAAACAAGCACGTAAGCAATAAACTTTTATGTGTATAGCCAGAATTTACAAGTTAAAGACATCAATTTTCACTTGAATAAAAACAAGTAGAATTACTAAGTTGTAGCCATAAACTTTCACGTGTGTAAAATACTTGATTACAAAGTTGAAGCCATAAAGTTTTACTTGCGAAAAATAATTAGTACTTTTATAAAATACATAAATTGGCTGAGTTGAAGAAATACGTTTAAAGATTAAGATTTTTTTTACTTCTATAAAACAAATAAAACTGATAAGTTGATGACAAACTTCTATTTGTAAGAAATAACTATACTTCATCAGTGTCCCCTGAAGACAATGGTGGGCGAGGTGAGGTGGTAGGTTGAGCTGAGCGAGCACTGAATGTGTGATGCACAGTTTTCCACACTATGTGGATCCGGGGGCATGGTCGCCCAGGGCTGCTTTTAAAACCAACATCAAAATGGTGCATTCTGAAGGGTGTTTTAACCTGTTCCCTGGGAAACAGAGAGGAAACAAATGCATAATTACAAGGTAGCAACATGTACATGCTTAAAGCAAGAAATAACTATGAGGTGGCAATTCTGACATATTTAGAGCGAGGTGGCTTAGAAAAACAGCGAGGTGGCCCACGTCGCTCGTCATATAGCAGGGGAAACACTGCTTCATAACTTGAAGACATAATGTTAACTTTAACATTTAGTAAGTAGCACAATTGCTGAGTTGAATACACAAGGTTTTACTTATATATAAAAACCAGAACGGCTGAGTTGAAGACAGGAACATTATTAATACAATGTGTCACTATTCGAGAGCTGTCCCATCAAATGTAGACAGTGCATTGTGTGTCTATCGCTAGCGGTCGCGGTCGGGTTTCGAGGCTGTCACTTCAGTGCCATCCGACAACACACAAACACCTCCTGAATAAATAACTCTTAAGTGGGCATGTGAAAGCAAATCCAGTTAGTGCAATGATGAGCCACACATGCATAGTCTTAAACATGACTGCTGAATCCTGGTGCCAACTTAGGTGAGGCCGGCAAAGGCTAAACTGCAGAGGCACTGGTGAAGAGTAAACAAGTGTGTTGGACTGAGTAGACTTTGACATGATGACATAGTCAATAGTCTAAGGATGTGGCCATATTTAATTCATCAAGTTCCACAGGTATGCATGATTAAAAGAACACTGGACGTCTCTCTTAGTGAGGACTCTGTGATGTTACTGTAGGCGTGACAGTCGTGTGATTGATTGAGGTAACAAATGCATTGTGCGAATATTTGTTTCAGGGTTTAATTCTGATGTACCAGCACTAGGTAATTAATTAAGTATGTAATTAATTAAGTGCACTATTTAGCTGTCAATTGGTCAGATTGATTTGTCGGTGTGGATTCAGTTTGTATGCGGGTATGCATGCATGCATGCATGCATGCATGCATGCATGCATGCAAGTGAATGTGTGTATTTGAATGCATTTATGTTTTTTTATTATAGAAGTTGTGTAATTTTGTCGACTGCTACTTTTGTGTTGAATATAATAACTACCACATCATTAAAGGGAACTGTGGAAAAAATTAATTTTCATTCAGAAAAAGTAAATTTACAAATACATATGTATATGTAGAAATGCTATTAATGTACAAAATAACTACATGCACCTTTTGGGCAACTGACTTAACTAATATGTAACTATCTCAGCCTTTAAATCAATGCATACATTAAAAATAGAGTATTGTTAGGGAACATTGTTAAAAACCAGGCTCATCAACCTCCCAGTGACCATAAGACATGTCTCATTGTTCCCATGGGTTAATTAAATGGATCTAAGGAAAATATATACATATCATAGACACAAAAATAGTGTATTTTAACCCAAGAATATCTGTCGTAGAAGCAGTTCCACCCTCTGAGTGCCTGCAGCCAGTGTCTCCTGGTGTTGTGTCGATGACTGCATCAACTCAGTCGACATTACGTCCCTGGTAGCCCTGTCACAGGTAGCCCTGTCACAGGGCATTGTGTTTGCAGAGAAACAGATGTTTGTGGCAATGCAAAACAGCAGAGCGCATCTGCTATAATGGGGCAGTGATAGAGACATGAGTGTAATAATGGAGTTGTGTCACAGCGCGGTGACAGTGCTGTGTCTTACGCAGCTGCCTAGCTGTGACAGTGGAGAGGCAGCACTCACAGCTGTGGGTCGTGGCTGTGGCAGGCCGTGGGCTAATTGGTGCAAGACAGACTTGTTATCTGTAAGTTACGAGTTGGTGCCAGATGTAGACACAGATTTGAGCAGTTTGACAAAATGCCACAAGACGTCTCTGCAGCTGTGACACTCCATTTAGTGTGTAATTGCTGCAGTCCGGCTGGAGACTGAATTCACATTAGTTTTAATGTTTGCAAGTGACTCTGTCCAGTGTGGTCACTGCCTGTGTGGTGTGGGCACTGCCTGTGTGGTGTGGTCACTGTCTGTGTGGTGTGGTCACTGCCTGTGTGGTGTGGTCACTGCCTGTGTGGTGTGGTCACTGCCTGTGTGGTGTGGTCACTGTCTGTGTGGTGTGGTCACTGTCTGTGTGGTGTGGTCACTGCCTGTGTGGTGTGGTCACTGTCTGTGTGGTGTGGTCACTGCCTGTGTGGTGTGGTCACTGCCTGTGTGGTGTGGTCACTGCCTGTGTGGTGTGGTCACTGTCTGTGTGGTGTGGTCACTGTCTGTGTGGTGTGGTCACTGTCTGTGTGGTGTGGTCACTGTCTGTGTGGTGTGGTCACTGTCTGTGTGGTGTGGTCACTGTCTGTGTGGTGTGGTCACTACCTGTGTGGTGTGGTCACTGCCTGTGTGGTGTGGTCACTGTCTGTGTGGTGTGGTCACTGCCTGTGTGGTGTGGTCACTGTCTGTGTGGTGTGGTCACTGCCTGTGTGGTGTGGTCACTGCCTGTGTGGTGTGGTCACTGCCTGTGTGGTGTGGTCACTGCCTGTGTGGTGTGGTCACTGTCTGTGTGGTGTGGTCACTGCCTGTGTGGTGTGGTCACTGCCTGTGTGGTGTGGTCACTGCCTGTGTGGTGTGGTCAGTTCTCAGTGGTGTATGTTAAGTTGGGGTACTTTTTGTTATGTCACATGAAAAGACAAGAAGATATTTATAATTAGTTAAAACTGATCGTGTCTAATTAATATTGTTGTCTAATTAACATGTGTAAGTGGGAGAGAGTGGAAGAGGACGGCCGGGGAGAAACACATAGGAGAGGGAGGGAAGGGATTGGCAAAGAAGAGAGAGAGGGGGAGGATCGAAGGAGAGAGAGGATCGAGGGAGGGAGGGAGGGAGGGAGGGAGAGAGGGAGAGAGAGAGAGAGAGAGGGGGGGGGGAAAGCAGAAGGGTAGAGAGGAGAGGGTGATATGATCAGAAGTAGAGCAAGACACCAAAGAAAGAGGCAAATGGGAAAGGAAATGTAGAAAGGGGATTGTAGGGAGGAGGTGGATGGTATGAAGAGGAAGTGAATTTGGGAGGGGAAGGAGGGAAGAAGGGAGAGAGGGATAAAGAAGGCCCAAATGAAGGATGGGAGAGTAGAGAGGGAGAGAGGTACGGAGAGCAGGAATGAAGATGACAAGAATGAGGGGAGGGAGGAGAAAAGAATGGGAAAGGAGAGGGAAGGAAGATAAGGAGATGATGAGTGGGTAGATAAGGCAGGATGAGAGAGTGACAATAACACATAGACAACTAATGCGTGCAGCAAGAGGGAGTCAGTTGAATTGAGACGCTCAGAGAATGACAGTGGGAACGCAACTGGGAGAAAATGGGATGCGACGAGGCATGAGTTGTATAAAGCAGCAGCGACTACGCAAGAGTTGATTGTGGGAGTGCCAGGCCGTCAGGTCTAAGGGTCCTGCCTGCAGCACGTGTAGAGCCTTCTATGACAGATCTTTATCGGGCCGCCTCCACACACTGCCATGTCTCCTGGGCTACTCACAACTGGTGAATCTGCCAGGCCAGAAAAAGCCCCAGATCTGTATCAGAGAGTGCTCAGAGTGGGAATGGCATTCACCTGTCGGTGCCTCTTGCTTTCAATATCTGCGTCATTGTCGTCGCGTAGACATCGTCCTGTCTCTGTGTACCCGGGGACTTTAGGCCACAGTGATACGTGGGCCTGGTAGATGGAAGGACTCCTTACTCACAGGTAAGGACTCCTTACTCACAGGTAAGGACTCCTTACTCACAGGTAAGGAGTCCATTGTCAGGTGACACTCCAGTCGCAGGCAGACAGTGCTGTGAGTGTCTCTTGTGAACGTAATCTGTTTTATCCAGAATGTCGTCCATACCAGTGGTGTTGGCCAACAGAACAGTGATATATGTGTCAAGTTGTTACATAAGTGGCACCAGGCTGTGCATGACTCCTGGACGCATGCACGCGTGTGGGTCTGTCAACACATGTATTATTAATGATAACTACGTGTGTCTGTTTTTGTGTATAGTTGCATGTGTGAACTATTGAAAACTTTTGTACTGCTTATTGGTGAAAGATTGTCTAATGCTCTTGACTTAACAATATGCATCTAGATACAGCCTGATGTCCGATGATTAAGGTGAAAATATTTCTAAGATATATTTACAAACATAAACAATATAATTATTATATATAATATATATATATATATATATATTATATGTATATATATGTATATATATATATATACATATATATATATATATATATATATATATATATATATATATATATATATATATGAGTCCTTCTATCTATTACAAGAGTTTGTACATACAATAACCAAAAACAATGCTCTAAAATAACCAAAATTGAAATGTTGCCAATAATAACGTTATTGTTCTGGTCGTACTGCTACATCATTATGCTAACAGTTCAAATGGGTAAATAACAAATATTATCCACTCTACCAATGATGAAAGCACTAAACAGACTGGCGTTGGTCTGCTTAACATGACAAAACCAGATAAATGGTGTGTTTAGGAGTGTAGATATTTATGTTCTACATGTAATTGTGATGTTCATGTGCCCTACACAGCAGCCTTGTTCCTGTCAAGGAGTGTTTGATAGTGCCCGTGGGTGGAGTCCTGGGAGACACTGAGATCCTTTACAGTCACTTCTCTGTCTCACAGGTGCTACAAATGCATATTATTTATTGAAACTGGTGTAAGTGATGGCTGTCGGATGTACCGTATCAGTTTCATAAGCGCAGTAATCCAAGAGGTGTTGACTGCGCCAGTCAAGCACCTCATCCCATATTGTCTCACTCATTTGTCACGTCTTTGTTTGTCCCAACCTGCACCCACCTGTACAACCTACACCTGTGTGGTCACGCTCGTGCATGCATGCCTGTGTGGATTAGAGACCGCATGTTTGCATACGTATACGCATTCGCGCGCATGTGTGAGTGACAGTGATAGATTGAGATTGCTACTGAGAAGGCACAATGAAGAGGCAGTATTTCATTATTATGTTTCTGTTTCTTGTCATCGTAGTTAATGTGGCTACAGTCCCTACTTACTCAAGTCTCATGTTCCCAGTCTTCTGCTCATGCAGTTATATTGTCGGTTTTTACGGCAAAGTCTTTTTTCCTTTTTGTAACAAAACCGCATCATTGTTGCCGTGTTATTTACACAAAATTACTTGTGGGTTGGTATTCTCATTATGTTGTTTGTGTGAATAATTCTGTATTGTCTTAGATCAACAGCGCAGTCTTCAGACAGTTTGCCAGAACATTGTCTCCAGCCCGGCTCCCCAATTGTCTCCCTCCCTGTGAGTTCCAGGGCCTGGCAATGCCACTTGGAGACTCATTCTTCCACACACAATGGCTGACACAGGCACCGCTGCTGTGTTCAGTGGCTCAGTCAGACAGACAGACAGACACAGCCGATTACTTCGATGACTGCCTCCTTCTAACAGCCTAGTTTGACGACAGCTCCACATAACCTGTTTTTTTCTCGAAAAACAAATTTCGTGTCTGTTTGGTTGCTTCAGCGAACATGAAACTTAGATTTGAGTGAAATGAGTCAAAGTAATTAGTGAGATTTCACTGACATGTCATCGCTTGCATAATAAAAGATGTATATGGCCTTGAAATGCCATTAACAGCTTCACCTGTGTCCATTACTTGAATATGTACAGAGGAGAATTGCTGAAAAACTTAGTTGGTTTCGCCAACTTTTGACAAGAGAACCAAACAGGATTACACAGGTCTAATCTTCAAGGAGTGCCGAAGTGATTCTTAGTCAAATTCTTGAGACTGACTCTGCAACAAGATATTTGCCCAGCAGATAAGCATGTGATTGTGGCTGGTCTGAATAAATAACAGGCTTTTACTGGCCCATAGAATGAGAATGTGCACAGGTGAAGCGCACTTTCCCCAGAATGTGTGTTCGAGAGTTGGTAAACAGAAAATAGGCAAGTTTATTGGCAACTTTGCAGCACCATATAGATTTTATTAGGACATAAGTATTTTGCAGTAAGTCACACAATGAAGATGATCAGATTTGTTATGATATAATTTTCATTGATATATATATACACCATAAGATTACCAGGATAATATGTTTTTTCATAATTAAATCACCAGTATCTAAGTACAGCTGTATAGGTGTCTGTGACGTAGTAGTATTTTTAAAGGACATATTTGATGGGCAGACAATTCTAAGCCCTCAAATATGTAAATTAGTTGAAAAAATTCAATGTTTTATTTGCAAGCTTTAACTTTCGACTTCGATCAAAGCTTTTCAGAAAGGTTTACTTAAAGCTTTTTGGCTTTGAAGGATGTCTACAGTACAAACATAAATTTAATATGAACTTAGCGCATGTGGTCAAGTTATATTTTGACCAAAACTACACCGAATTAGAACTTGACCAGTAGTGCCCTGTGGTCACTGGTCAGTGTATATTTGACCAGAAACGCGATAAGATTTGGGGCCACTCGACTTTGTCCTTAGCGAGATGCCAGAGATATGGCAGTGTGGTGTGTGTGATTTGGCATGAGAATGGCAGAATGCCTCGTGAGTTGGCATTTTTCACATAGACCCCTTTCTTTCGCCGATGCCAATTCACTGGCACTGTGGCGTGCAGTCTACGTCGCTGCATTCACCCGCCACCCCGTTGGCCGCGAGTCTGCGATGATCGAACGTGTTTACGGGCCGGGGTTTTGTTCGGGTGCAGCCATCGAGGCCCGCAATATTCCACGATGTCCACTGGTGTGTGTCTGCCGATCTACATGTGATTGTGTCGTGTTTGTGACCCAAGTCGGCGCCCATATATTGTTGTTGTGCCCGCCACCGTTATTCCAGTACCCCGGCAGAGTCTGTGAAGAGACGATGTCATTCTATGGTTCCTCCTAATGGTATATGGCGTGTGTGGTGGACGGGGTGAGCCGAGGTGGAAGTGATTGTGTCTGTTGGACATTCTGGAGCCAACAGACCCCGTACGCGGCAGAGAATGCATTCAAGTCGGGGTTGAAAGGTAGGGGGCGATTTACTCTGTATAAGAGAGCTGTTAATTAAATCGGTTGTCACACTGCCAAATTCGAGTTACTTTAGGGTCGGTTATTAAATGCTGGGGCGTGTTACCCCGTGTCATAGAACGTCACAGGGGGAGTTAGAGCAGCACAACTGGAATATCAAGGTCAGTTTTATATGAATTGCGACTGTAACAGTGCCGGTGTGAATTATATGGTTTTCAAATTTGTGGGTCTAATATATACAGTGTACATGACATTACTGCATGTTTTATGGAATAATCAGATAACATGGCTAAGGTTGGAAAGGAACCAACTGCATTCATTTCCTTTCGTTTTAAAGACTATAAATTATAAGCAGAATAGGCACAAATGCCCAGGGTATTCTGTGTCTTTACTGCACTACTCAATTGTATTGCAAAATGTATTACAATAGTAATTACATTGCAACACTGCAAATATTTAAAGCACTTTAAAAAGTACTATATATAAAAAGTTCTTATGTAGCACAGCACTGTATCCAGACCTCGGGATGACTCAAAGCATTTTACACTTTACTTCTCTGACAGACTTGTTCAATCAGACACTATTTCAACTTCCCTGGGAAGAATGCAGCCATATGCTACAATTAATGCGTGAAGGCTGCTCGTACACATCCAACACTCTATAGCCAGGTACTCATTTCTACAGCTCAGTGAACTGGAGCAATGTAGAAAAACTGCCCAAGTAACACTGCAGCACAGGATTCAAACCCGGGTCCTCTTAGTGGAGAGTCGTAAGCTCTACCCCTGAGCCACTTCGCTCTATATGTACATATATATATATATATATATATATATATATATATATATATATATACATATATATATATATATATAAACATATATTGTATACATGAAGTAGTTATGCAGTGTAAGGATCCTTGTTACAGTCAGTGTACCCCTGGCTGCCCTAGATGACCCAAGGGGGTGGTGTTGAGTCTACACACCTAAAGATTGTTTCATTGCAGGAGCTTCCTCAATATCAAATCTTCAGAGTCTAATATAAAAAGCCACTGTTCCAGTCACAGTGGTTATTTCTAGTGGAGTTTCATAGTCATCTAAAGTCCCTACCTGGTAGTCTGGCCAGAATTTGGGTGGTTAATTTTTAAACGAGTGGCTAAAATAAACTGTGGTTGATATTATTTATCAGTAACTTAAACAAGTTATGCGTTGTTCCCTCCAGCAATCCAAACTGCCGTAAAAAGCATCTGTCAAATATTAAGTATATCAGTGTCTGTATAAATGTAGTAGGCAGCAAGTGTATTATGTATGTGTGTATTGCATTACTAACATGTTGCAACATATTACGATTGCATCTACATCATTTTCAAAAGTATTGCATATACCACTTGAGTCACCTTTGTTGACTAGTAAAGTATCAATTATATTTGGATGATTTCTCAGATTCTCTCCAGCAATTCATACTACAATAAAATGTATTGAATATAATAATTGTAAAACATATTTATGTACATTTCTATTGTTTCTTAGAGCAGGTTAGGCTGAAAAGGCACAATGGAAATGTACACAATATTACTATATTATATGAATTGTTGGAGATAAGAAACCCTAACCTGCCTAAAGATACTTTACAAATTCATTAAAATAAGTCATACATATTAAAAAGCCATCAAAACATGAACACTTATATTTATATATAAAACTATTGAATATTAAATAGTTGATTAAAACTGGATGTCTATTATAAGTCAATTACAAATTATCTAAAATAAGCACATGCAAAATTATCGATATTTTTTAATGCACCACATTATTTTATTGAAACTTACATTGCATCTGTATTGTACACTATATAATAGTGGAAAAGATATTACAAACTATCTGCAATATTTTAGAAGCATTTGCAATACTTTTAGGAAAATGCATTAGTTTGGAAGTATTTGCTATATGTTTTGTATGTCTTCCATTCACTGGCAGTATTTGAATGAGTTGTGCAAGTAATTGCAGTACTGTTAATAAGTACTGTAAGTATGTGCAACTCTTGCAGCACACACTGCAGACAACCGCAGCAGGCTGGTGCAGTTCCTTAAAAACTTCTGCAGCTGGAGCACGTCTGGCCAATATGTTATCCTCCACTCCGCTGTTAGTGGCACTAAATTGTGCAGGTCCCCACAAAGTGGTGCGTCCTGGCAGCAACTCTTTATCCTCCGTCACAATGGCACAGACTGTCTTCCGACCAGATTGACTACATCTGAGCATGTCAGCCGGCAGCTCTAAACTGTCTTTTACAGAGCTGCTAGTGGTGCGTGTGACTTGAGGGCTGACACACTAACCCACGAATTGCCCCGTCATCTAACTTGCTTTCTGGGCCAGGCACCGTGGCAGAACCCTGCAGTCTCAAAAGAAAACATTCTTTACACACGAAATGTCACGCGGTACGAACAACCCAGGAATGTTATATGGGCTTGGCGATATCTGTAGACATCTGATTCGAGCTGCGTTATTGTCATATGCAGTTTTCCTTGTCGATCGTGCGTACATCCACGAAGAAGCCTGATGTTATCTCACACGGTTTTGTCGCGCAGTGACCTGAAGTGACAAGTGCCGTTGTATCTGGATCAGATATCGGTTAAGTGGAACTCTGTGTGGATATACGGCATTACAGATTGGATTGAAGTTATCTTACTCGGAATATTGAGTCCTTAAGCAAGCATGGGTGTTATCTTGCTTTGCTTGTGGCTGACCAGCACCATTCTGTACCCACAGAGATCTTGAAGGGATTTAGTGGCAGTTATCATTCTCACTGATACGGCACCAGTGACTAAATACAGGTGATCATCCTCAGGTATGAATGGTAATGGGTGGTGTGAGAAAGGTACAACGTTTCAGTTGTGTGTGTGAAAACTAACAAAATACTGTTTAAACTATATGGACAGTTGACCATGTTGGCAACAGTACAATGCATTGAGCTTTCACCCTTGCAACATACACCTTTCTGTTCTACATTCTTTTCAATATTTAGCATTGGTACCCAATTTATTCTCTGTTAAATAAGTAATGTATTATGAACTAAGCTATCTGTTTCAACGAAACTTGTTAGAATTGTTCTTTGTGATGTGCCAATTGCATTATTATAATTAGAACACAAACATGCTATTTGTGTGTTAAGCTTATCAAGCCATTCAACTTTTAGATTGCAAATATTGTTACACAAGGAACACTGAATATCAGGAACAGCTTGACCAAGTTACAACATATTCCTTGTAGCAGTATCTTGGATAGACCAGTTAACTCCATCCATCTTACTCTGAAATTGTTTGCAAAGGCTGATTCAGTGGTGACACCTAGTGTACAAATGCTTCATAGTTCAGTCTAAATGTTATAAGTGATGAAGATGAATGGTGCTCTGCAGCTCGGCATAGGCTTGTTATAATGAATGAGACTGGTCCCAGAATAATTTTGATTAATAGTTTTTAGAAGTTAATTAATTAAAGTTACAATTTTAATTAAAGTTTACATTTGTCATTAGATCCAGTGAAGGGACGGGAATTTAAGTACCTAACTGCACTGAAAAGTAAAGAAGTGCAAAGATGTGAAGTATTATGCCTGTGTTCAGCAGCACGATCAAAGACTCTGTCTGTCAATTATTAAACATATCAAATACATTCAAATGTCGACTGTCCTGGATGTTTGTTTGATATATAAAACGTTTTTCACATTGACATATTCGCTCATGATTAATATTTGATATGGCAGACAGCGACGTCAGTGTCTTTAAACACAGTCATGCTATGCCACGAACCTGTCATCCTCGAGTGCACTTTTCCTAATCCAAAGAAACACGGAATATTGATGAGTTACGTTTACTAATTAACCTTTACCAGGTTTGAGCACGAGCTCCCTGTGAGTGTGGAGATGTTCTGGTAAATTAATGTTGTATTTCATAGTGTCCAGGCACCGCGGTCACACCTGTGTGTGTGAATTAAATTAGTGTTGTGTTGTAGGATTCTCAGATGTCTCGATTCTAGCCGATGATTGCTGCTTAGCAAAATACTGAGAATGGAGACATCAACGCCACCGGCCATGACACCATCAACGCCGTCCCCTGACACTGATGGAAGCAAGCAGACAGGCTCAGAGACATGCGACACTTGCGACTTGGTGGCACCAAACCACACAGAATTATTGAGTCATCAGAAAAGTCTCACCAATCACCAGAACTCAGATGGCGGCAAGGTGTCGACTGAAAGCAAATCAGGTGAGTGGGGTGGTTGCCGTGGCAATGCACTTATCGACTATGTATGCTAGGTTTTTCGTAGATTACATTTGTGATAAACTGAAGGTGGATGGAAAGCAGAGGCTGAAACTTTGAAGCTGAAACATTTTGCCATGTTCTGAGTCAGTTTTCAGCTTATTTGCAATCACCGTAAATCGCCTAACAAAACTCTATCAATTACATTTGATATTTACAATAAATTGATATTTAAAATGTCTCGTAACATTTAGGCTTTGTCTAGCAAATTTTTAGATATACTATATCCTAATTTAAATTTGTATATTCTGGCAGTATAAGTTTTAATAAAATTATAATTAATAAAAACTACAAAACTTGACACACTCGCAGATATCACAGGAACTTATGTGTGAGTTTCCGCTATGTAGTTCACAGTGAATTAGATGTTCAGATATTTTACACAGAAATCTAAATACACTAACAATGTGTAGCACTGCCTCAGTGACTTCATAAATAACATGTTCTTCAGTGTGATGCATCCAACATTTAGGTACATAATAAATGTGAGCTGACACATATAACATGTTGCACCAGTAATGATCATGACATACATTTGTTCCATTCTCTGGGATTGTGAAAAAACCCTCAGATGGTGTGTAGTGCACTGACAGTCTCAGGCTGTCAAACAAATGGGGTCATAGGTCAAGGCTCCATGTCCCCTTCTCGCTAAGTTGTAAATGCAGAGGACAGCAATGAAATAGTATTATTAAGTAAGTGACTTGTCACGAGGACACAATGTTTATTCAGCAGATTCCTATATTTTGAAGGTAACAAGAGTTATGTCCCTCTAGCATAACCTCCCACCACAAGAGTGTTTATAAGAGGACATGATCATGATGATGTTTATTCACCAGATTCCTACATTTTGAAGGTAACAAGAGTTATGTCCCTCTAGCATAGCCTCCCACCACAAGAGTGTTTATAAGAGGACATGATCATGATGATGTTTATTCAGCAGATTCCTACATTATGTAGGTAACAAGAGTTATGTCCCACCTCCCGCCACAAGAGAGTTTATAAGAGGACATGATCATGATGATGTTTATTCACCAGATTCCTACATTATGTAGGTAACAAGAGTTATGTCCCACCTCCCACCACAAGAGAGTTTATAAGAGGACATGATCATGATGATGTTTATTCACCAGATTCCTACATTATGTAGGTAACAAGAGTTATGTCCCTCTAGCATAACCTCCCACCACAAGAGTGTTTATAAGAGGACATGATCATGATGATGTTTATTCACCAGATTCCTACATTATGTAGGTAACAAGAGTTATGTCCCACCTCCCACCACAAGAGAGTTTATAAGAGGACATGATCATGATGATGTTTATTCACCAGATTCCTACATTATGTAGGTAACAAGAGTTATGTCCCACCTCCCACCACAAGAGAGTTTATAAGAGGACATGATCATGATGATGTTTATTCACCAGATTCCTACATTATGTAGGTAACAAGAGTTATGTCCCACCTCCCACCACAAGAGAGTTTATAAGAGGACATGATCATGATGATGTTTATTCACCAGATTCCTACATTATGTAGGTAACAAGAGTTATGTCCCACCTCCCACCACAAGAGAGTTTATATTTCTTCACTGTTTGTAGGTCGTCATGACGACTCAAACAACAACACCAAGGAGAAGTCAAGTGGTGTCACCGGCGTCGTACCCTGCAGTGACACGTGCGAAGATGACACCTGCATGTCATCATCGTCAGGTGACACCAGCACAAAGAACAGTTACACGTGTGGCAGCTGTGGGTTGACGGTGGCCAGTGCGAGGACTTACCTCCACCACCTGGTGGACAGACATGGCCAGGTGTTTGACATCTTCGAGTGTGACCTCTGCGAGTACGCCACACGCTGCCAGCAAAACCTGCCACGTCATCGCAAGTGTCACTTCTCGTCCGACATGTCACCACAAACCGACACAGAAATACCAGAAGAAGATGCAAAAAGGAAGATCGCCGCCACATCGATGAATGATTCTGAGAGCTGTGACACACAGGACACGGAGATGGAGTCAGTGGAGCAGAAACTGGAGCCGTCACCACCTGATGCTGGAGCAAGCAAAGAGATGGATGTACAGAGTCCACGGGGAAGCCCGGTCAATACGGAGGACTCCGACCACATGAAAGATCAACTGACGATCAGAGCTGATGACACAGAGTTGATGAAGCTGCATAAGATAGCCATGAGCATGAAGAGCACAGACGCTAAGAGTCCTGTCTACAGAATGAGCACGGACACAGAAACAAGTGCATCCTGCCTCACACAGAGCCCTTCTGCGGAGGTGTACTTCCAGGCAGGGACTGTGACAGCAGCGGCAGAAGACAAGCCAACTGACACAAACACAGATACACAACACCGCGAACAGAACATGGCCACGAAACCCCTCTCCAAGGGAATACTGCCAGGCGCCAGCAACGGCGTGAAACGGCGCACGTACACGCCGGTGCGAGAAGCAGTCGACCCTGGCAAGTATATGATCATTGAGGAGATCGATGGCACAAAGTACGCGTGCTCCAAGTGCGGCAACATCTACAAGTGGAGGAAGTCACTGAACAAGCACTGGAAGGAGAAGCACGAAGGACAGACGCCAGACGCAGCCATCGCTGCGGCTCACTTTGGCCTCCCGTCCAGCAAACTGGAGAAGAAACGCATCTCGGCAAGTCCCATGCACTTTTCATCTCTGTCAACCTCCAGTGGTAATACGAAGAAACTAACAACGTCGTCATCGAACTCACGGGCATTGAAACAGATGGAGTTCCAGTCACACCACTTTGGCAGCAACAACTACCAGCCATCCAGACACACACCCGTGCTGCTGTCCAGCTCGGTGTCGACATCTCACAAGAGGCCATCGTCTCTCGTCGACGCCTATGCTGCCGGGTACATCAAGCGAGCGTGTTACAACCGCAAAAGTCCCGTGTCGTCACCGGCGAGATCACTGGCGGCGTCACCGGCCGACATGAGAGCAATGTCCTCAGGTTACAGCATCTACCCCGACGTCCACACGACCAGTCCATCGGTGGTGACACCAAAGCCAATGTACCTGTACCACCACGACGGGGAGCAGATGATGAAGTCGTCACCACCGCCCCTGCTACCAACCCCGCCCACCGCCCACGCCCGCTACATGTCCACTAGCACCCTGGGCTTGCTTGCTGACATTCCCGTTGACCTGTCAAGTCGGTGTAGCTCCGTGTACAGTGACAACAGTGAGGACAGTGTACTTGACCTGTCCAAGGACAGCACCTCCAGCGCCCTGAAGGCGTCTTCCCTGCAGCTTCCACCGCCACAGGACGAGCCGCTCGACTTCTCCGCAAAGTGTGACCCGGTTGGTGTGTCGGTGAAGAGAGAGGACAGTGCAGCTCCGGGCCAGTGCTCCGTGTGTGCGTACGTCAGCAAGAGCAGTGCAGACTACGCGGAGCACATGGGCATCCACAACACAAAGTGCAGTCACCGGTGCGCGGCCTGCCAGCAACCTTTCCCCAGCGTCCAAGACCTCAACGACCACTTCCAGCAATACCACCGCGACGTGTTGAACGCTCACTTGACCGCGTGTGGGCTGGACTGCATGGAAGGCAAGGACGACCCGTTTGCATATGACGACACGGAAAGGACACAGTTGTTCAAGTATCTGACAAAGAAAGAAGCTGAGCCCGTGCCGTCGTTCTGCATTGTCTGTGGCATGAAGTTCGAGGGGCAGACGTCACTGGCCGTCCACTTCCAGCAGATACACCCCTCTCTGTCCAGCCCGTATAAGAGCTACTTATCACCAATGCCACACTCAAGAGTCAGTGTGAAGTTTGAGTCTGACGATGCCAAGCAGCAGCAGAGACAGTTGTTTGAGCTGGAGCAGCCGGCACTGCTCCAGTGCAGCCAGTGCACCTTTGTGGCGCGGACAACATCGGAGCTGGCGAGACACCAGCTGAAGCACTCTCTCAGCATGACACTGTCCTGCAGAGTCTGTGCCACGAGCTGCCAGAGCAAGAACGAGTTGTTCCTGCACTACCAGAAGCAGCACGCAGACGTCAGCATCAGACACCCCCAGGACCTGCAGCTGGACGTCCACTGCGGCCTTGAAGTTGACCACTCGGAAGGTCACGACCCCACTGCCTCGATGGACAGCCTCACTCAGATTGTTGACGGAGACACGGTCATTGACCTGACGGCCGACGGCACGATGGTGGTGATCCCTCAGGCTCCTGAGGAGACGTCGTCACCAGTCCACGCAAAGTCATCGTTTGGCCGACTGAGTAAGAAGTACGCAGGTCTGGCCACGGCCAACAGCTCGGCCAGTGCCGAGATGCTCCTGCCGTACAAGTGCTCCGTGTGTGAGTACCGGGCACGGTGGCCATCCGAGATCACACAGCACATGAAGAACCACTCGGATGAGAAGCCATACAGCTGTCCCCGCTGCACCTACAAGTCCAAGTGGAAGTGGGACGTCGTGAAGCACCTGAAGCGGTGCGGAGGTGGCACTGTCAAGGACGTCATCGACAACACCCGGCGCAAGAAACTCCCTCAGATGCTGACAATGCTGCCAGAGAAAGAACACCCAAAACTGTCGCCTGAGGGCGTCGGGCCGACGAACAGAGAAGTGTTGTCCAGCGGTCCACCGAATGTCACCGTGCAACAGAAGGACGATTCCAGCACGCCGTCAGTTTCGGTGTCAGAAGTGCAATGCATAAAAGAGACCCCCGTGACGAGCAAGCCTGAGGACGTTGCCATGTCTCCATCTGAGAAGACACGGCAGATCCAGTCGCAACTCTACTGCCAGAAATGTCCGTTCATTGGCAACAGCCCTGCCGAGCTGAAGAGGCATTCACGCGTGCACTCGGAGGAGAAGCCGTTCATCTGCAAGACTTGCGGCTACTGCTCCAAGTGGAAGTGCGACCTGAAGAAACACCTGAGGGCGTACAACCACACCCCGGCCGTGCCCCTTGTGTACGGCGGCCATGGACGCAAGCCTGGCGAGTGGTATAACAACAAGCTGGTCAGCAAGACCACGACACCCACGTCCAGCATGGAGAACTCACCCAGCACCGATGACAGTCAACCGATAGACAGTCACATGTCATCTCAGTACCTGCCGGCCATGTACAGGTGTTCCCTGTGCCCGTATATCACAGGCAAGAGACATCTCCTTGAGAGTCACATGAAGATCCACACACGAGCAGCATCCAGTGGCTTAGGGAAGCTCAAGTGTAAGAAGTGTGACTTTGAAGCAGAAGACCTGCCAGGCTTTGTGCAGCACAAGATCACACACTCCACACAACACAGTGACAGATACGACGCAGCCTGGGCAAGAGCTGAAGACATGCAGCATGGGAAGACAGAGAGGTCTAACCTCCAGCAACTAGACAGCATCAGCAGCGGCGACTACATGGTCCCCAGTGATGCCTCGTCCACATCTGACGATCGCCATGGTTACAGTTCCGATACGGATTGCGAAAGTGAAAACACAGCGTCAGATTACAGACAGACCTTGGTGCCACAGGAGGAACATTCACAGCAGAAGTCTGTGAACTACAGGTGTGTCCACTGCCCATACGAGACATACAATCGCGTAGACTTTGAGAAGCATATCCCTGTCCACGTGGCAGGCGACTGCTACCAGTGCCAGTGGTGCAGCTGGACCACCAGTCGTCTCAACCTGTTGTACCAACATGCCCAGCGCTCTCACAGCCTCGAGCTGGACGCACAAGACAAGGAACCACACCACCCAGAGGAGGTGGACACGGCTGACTCCAAGGTCATTCAAGAGACATGTGATGACAAGCAAGCCAGAGATGAAGACAACACCACAGATGGGCTACGACAAGAAAGGGAAGGTCAGTCTGAGACATCGGGCACTTCAAATCATGACAAATGCACAGTCGTGAAAGCGGAGAATGGCACAAAGAGGAGAAAGATGAAGACGTGCAACCAGTGTGGCTACGTCACTGACAATCTGACGACACTGCAGCGGCACAGGTCAAAACACGGCTGTGGGGGGAAGTATCCGTGTGACTTCTGCGACTACAGCGTTGACAGACAGCACGTAGTGTTGTATCACATGCGAACGGTGCACAGCCACATCCAGGGCGTCAACGGTGGTGAGGACATGCACGAAAGTGTCACCAAACCAACTGACGATCAAACGAGACCAGTTAAGAAGCAAGTGAAAGATGAAGACTGGGAAAAAGGCCTTCCTGATGGACTACACGTGTTGCGCCAGGTCGGTAAGACATTCTATGCATGCAAGAAGTGCACATATGTCACAGGCAACATAGGCAATGCACAGAACCATGCAAAGCCTCACGGTGCACAGAAGAGGTACACTTGTGAGCACTGTGACTACAGCCTGGACCAGCTGCGACACATCATACACCACATGAAGAACTTCCACCCACAGGTTGACGACCAGCGTCAGCGATCAACGGTCTACCACACCCAGGCCAGACTCAATGCCAGCAAGCTGCGCCAGTTGGCCGTCTTTCAGTGCATTCCAGTGCGAGTCAACAGAAAGGTGACCTTCCGATGCCTCACATGTGCAGCTGTGTCCTCCAGCAAACGGCGAATATTGACACACATCACATCACGGCATGTGGAGTCACATAAGCACATCTGTCGACACTGTGACTACAGGGCGACCACGGCATCGCTACAGCGCAAACATGTCTTGAAGCAACACGCCAAAGCCAACTCCCTAAAAGGACTGTCAGCTCCACAACCTGACCAGAGCAACCAGTTGAATCAAGACACCATGAAAATAACAAATTGCACAATTTGCCCATTCCAAACCAGTTCTCCCGCTGAACTGAAGAATCACTCTGACTTTCACGGGATGGCTTTGCCTTTTAAATGCGACCTGTGCAGCTACAGCCACCAGAAGTTAAGCACAGTCTACGAGCATCGGAAACTGCACAAGAACGACCCGTCCTACAAGACATCGGTTCCAGCCAAACAACTCATCAACACACGGCTCTTTGCTGCCAGCAAATCAGCTGAAGACTCAAAACAGATGTCAACCAGCAGTGACACGGACGATGCCGTTGGTGTGACTCCGAGAGGTGTCAAGTACACCTGTTCTCACTGTCCTTACAAGTGTGGCTCTCTCAAGAACTACCGACTCCACGTGGAGCTGCACAGTGCGAACAGGAGGTTCCAGTGCGATTACTGCAGCTGGAGCGTGGACAGGTTCAACCTGCTCTACAGCCACCGCTATCGCCTGCACAGCTCGCAGCCGAACTTTGACCTGAACAAAGACAGCAGTGAGTTGGCTAAATCCGACTACCAGCCAGCAGTGAACAGCTGTCCGTTCTGTCCGTATGTCAGCGACAGCAGCGACGCACTGAGTCGACACCAGTCGTGTCACCAAATAAAGAGTCGACATTCGTGCGAGACTTGCTCCTTCAGTGTCGATGAACTGTCACAGTTGCAGCAGCACCAGAAGCTTCACAGACACATGAGTAGACACAATGAGTGTGGCAAGTGTGCGTACACCACCCACAGCCACACCCTGCTGGAGATGCATAGGCGCATGCACGGCGCCGACAACAAGTTCACGTGTGACCTGTGTGACTACAGCGTCAGTCGCTTCAACCTGCTCAGTCAACACAAGCGAGTCCATGGGGTGAACCCAACACGACACAACAACAACCACCGTAAGACACCCAGGAACCGATTCAATGACAGACTCATGGTGTGCGGCGGTGACAACGAAGCCGAGCTGTTGACATGTGACCGCTGTCCCTACCAGGCCTGCAGTTTGACCAGCCTGGCTCAACACAGTCTGGGCCACTCGACGAAGGCGAAGCACTCGTGTCCGTACTGTGACTTCACCAGCATGACCATCCTGCAGCTCGCGGCACATGTCAACCTGCACTTTCCCGGTACAAGTCTGGACCTTGAGGAGATACAGCAGCTGGTGAAGAACAACCACACAGACCAGTCCCTGGGGACAGACAGGACACAACACAGGGACAACAAGCCACGGTCTGACTGCGTGTGTCACTTTTGTGACCGCAGTTTCAGTGATGTGGCGGATCTGCAGCAACACAAACAGATGCATTTGATTGGAGGAGGGACATGCTGAAAATATGCAAATACTTTCTCAGACTGTTTTGCTAGGATAATGAGCTCATTCGGCTGATTTGTTATTAGTATTTTTCTAATTTTAAGAAGTGTTTTCCATGTATCTACTCATGAGTATTTAAAATTCTACCATAATATTATTCACAGTTGTTAATAATTGTCACAGATCAGACTTATGAGCTCAGTGGAATCTTGGTTTAAACAGCCTGAAAGCTAGTTACCCTTAATACCGGCAGAAGTAATAAGTTGCCAGGGCCTGTTGTATCATATACACTGTGTAATCATATCAATCATGTATTCATACACAGTTGGTTTTTCCAAACAGTATTCCACTATTAGTATATAAATTATAATTATTGGTGTGAGAATGTAAGTTTTAACCTATATCATATTTGAATGCTGTTTTACAAATGGCTGACTTGTTAAAGAATTTCATATGCTGCTGTAAATGTCACTGAGAAGATGTGTGTGAGCATATGAATAATATTTATGTATGCATGTCTATTTGTGTAAATGTATTTAAAATCACTATGTCTGTTCTCTCTTTTAATTTTTTTATTTTCATATTAAAATAAATGTGTTAAAGTAAGTCCAAAACGCAATTGAAATGTTGTGGCTACAAAATTTCCTAATTGTAAAAAACATCAGTTGGAGCCTAACATCCATTACTGACATATTACAAAATCTCAAATCCCAGTCCACAAATACCTTTGAAATTGGTTCATTTCTAAGCTTCTAGTTGCCTATTGGGACAACCAGTGCAGTGAATTTCCTGCTGATAATTACTAACCGTTTGATACCAACTAGAAGAACAGACAATGTCCTCTTAAAGCATACATGATTTACACAATATATATATATATATATATGATGTTAACTGGGCTCGTAATATTTGTTCAATACTGTTGTTAGATTATAACAATACATGCATGCAATTCTCCAGGGCTTTCAAACCAGTTACAACTCAGGACCTGTAGCCGTGTGTGTGTATATAAACAAGTGTTGCCGTTCAGCTGACTGTTTACAGCGTTCAAGATTATAAATATATTTAATATGATACCCATGCATGTCCAACTTTATTCTCACAATGCAACTTTAAAGTTCCAGCCAAATATGTCCACAAAACTGCAAGTTCAAGTTTGAGGGCAGGTTACAAAATTATCAGTTGTTATATTTTAACTCCTGTATTTTATGTTGGTCGTATTCACTGCCAATCATGCTAACTACATGTTCTAGTTAGTGGTGTACTGTCATATATTTTGTAAATGAATGTCACATTTGAGGTATTATCGAGGTATTATCTTTTGTCTAACAATTTAGACAAACATCTCAATTGTTATGCCATGTAGAAAATGTATCCCCATCATTCCACCAAAGTTCAAACAATTGTTTGTGTATGAAAATTACACTGATAATTTTGTCTAGAGTAGCCTGGGAATGAAATGCACAAATTGGAGAACTTTTTACTAACTTTTATGTATATTTCCAGATGTGTGTATATATATATGCATATATATGTGTATATACATATATATATATATATATATATGATATGATGGTAACTTAATATATGGGCTGTGTGCTATTGCCATATCTAATCATTTACTGTAGTATTAACATTCCGTTGACACCACTCTCTGCCTGTCACCCGTCTGTGATAAGGATATTTACATGTGAGAAACTTTGTTCTAGTACACAATGCAAGTTTCTTAATAATGTGATAACACCGGGGTGCTCTTACCCCGTTTACTGGCTCTGCTGTTCTATATGCAGGAATTGAATGTCAAGAACTACTGCCTATAAATCGCATATCAAACAATATGATGACGTTCACTATAATGATGTTGTTACGCAGGTGGTTTACTGTTTCTTCGTGTTATTTTAAGTGTGATATGGGGTAATGGTGTTCATATATAAATGTATAGTTTTTGGGTTGAGATTTTATAGTGTGAGGATAGTAAATGTCTTTTAAAGCAGCTCTTGGTTGGTGATGATGTTTTAGGCAGTGTTCAAAGAGGCCTACCTTCAAATGGGAAATTTGTTGATGCTTAATATGGATTGTTTTTTTGTTTTTCCAAGTTGTTCCACATTCTGACCAGATGGTCGAAGTGGTATAATGTCAGTCATTTCAATCTGAATTGTCAGATGTGAAAATGTTATAACTATTTCAATATATGGTATGGGTTATACCCTGGTAATAAGCATAAGCTGTGTTGCAAATAGTCTATGCAAATTATCACCAACCCTCATATGCTTGTGCATGTGTATGTATGTGTGTGTGTATTTAGACAAATACTGATATGCTTAGATGGAAATACATTAAGTGAAAATGAAAAAATATGTATTTGAAAGGTTTATTCTGCTGTCTTTCATATGTGCAAGGTTCTACTGGTATCCAGTCTAATATTAGATATCCGTAATCTATCAACATTATTTGTCTTTTGTTTAATCACTGTTAATCACTAGCACTATGCAATGTTGGAAGTTTGATTGTAAGTTGATTTTGTTGTTTGAGGGATGCAAATGAAGCCAAACTTGGGTTGAGTATGAATAAAACCTATGCAATGTACTCCTGGTTTTACTTATTATTCAAAGAATGTCAATAGATTTATTTGTAAAGAATTTTTTTCATTCTACATCCAAAATATTACTGAATTTTTAGCATCATATCCGGCATTATGGGGTCAAATTACAATCTCAAAAATCATGCGTTGCATAAAATGAGGTTCACATGTACTACTAACAAATATGAAAACATTACATTTTATTATTATCTTTAGTACACTGATTTGTGATCGTTTGAGCTATATGAATGTGTAGTTCACCATTTTATAAACTGGCCAGAAGAATGATAAGACACACCTGTTTTTATGTTTTTCATGGAAATTTAAAGAACACGATTTGCCCATAAGTTAACACACTACCTGAATGGAATTTACCTCTAAAACCACTGCACACATCGACCCGACAACTTTCAGTAGGGCATTTTATCTCCAGATTTTGCTGATTCACTAAATACAGTGCAGCAAATATAGATTGGAGTCACGGGAGTCACGGGAGTCACGCTATAGTCATGTATCAAACACTACCCTGGGTAAATCAGATAGAGATTTGTCTTCTGCTGAGTCCCTGGTGGACTACCCCTTTTACCAACCCTTACTACCTGCCAATGTCTGCCCTAATCTCAACAGATCTCTATCATTGGCAGCAATCACAGCAGACTGAATTCACTAAAAGGATAAAAACTGCAATGGTTCTATCGTCACGAGGTGTTGGTAGCAGCCACATTATTCAGTGTCACAAGACGTAGGTCACTGTGGAGTCAAATAATGACACTTCAAACACTAACTATGTACTAGGTGTATTGTTACTTTCACAGACGTATGTGTCACCACTAGTGAGGTAGATGCTTCAAACGTCTCGACTAAAATACACCCTAAGTAACCTTAACACTAGGTAGCAAGAAGAACACTTTATGAGTACACAGAAACAATTCATCATGTAATTGTCAACACATTAAGTGGATGATACAAATTATAAAAGATATTTGTATACAGTTACTTAGAACACGTCAACAAGAAATATTTCTATATGATGGCATAGAGCATTTATTATTTTGGGTTGTGTTGAGTTAGACACACACACACGCACATTCTCTGTCTCACACACACGCACGCACGCACGCACGCACGCACGCACGCACGCACGCACGCACGCACACACGCACTTGTAATTCATTGCACCTGTACATACAAAAATAGTGTAGATTTTGTAAATAATTATGGTTTTAAAATCCTGTGATCGCTACTGAATGTTCTAATTGCAATAATGGTATTTTTTTTCAAATCATAAATGATATAAAAAACAGGGCTATCCCACAGTTAAAAAAAGTAGTTGCATATAAAATATAGAACATGAAAACGTTGTTCACATCTTTCCCTTTAAATAATGGGTGAGCTTGACTTTGATTCGGATATCAAATTCCTGGTGCTCTTCATAACTGCTCCAGTAATGTACTACTGACCTCTCTATCAACCATCTTCATTTCTCATAAAAAGTTCTGCATATTGTACAACAGAATGGCACAAAATGGTGTTTTACAACAATAAAACAATTATAATAATTACTGTACCAGACAGATTCTGACATGTCACAAATTCAAAACAATGTAAAGTTAGACAACATGAAGCAGACATAAATCACTGCGCCACAAAGTGGATAAATAAAAAATTATTCCCACCAGAAGCTAACAGAGAAACTTACTGAGAGTGATCGCACGTAATGCCAATATTTTGGCGGTAGATACAACATCTGTCCTGGCTTCAGAATGCACTCTGTGTAGGGCGCAGCAGAAAAGAGTGGATGTTTGTCTAGATCCGGCGACTCGACGTCGACGGCGCTCGTGTTACAGAGGAGGTAGCCACTGTGTGGGTACAACTGTGGTGTGTACTCAATGTCATACAACCTCACGTACTTCTCACCCACCGCCTGACACAGGAAGTTGTGCTTCGGGTCCTGGTGCAGTGGAGATATGGTGCCTGCCGGGCCAAACCAGGCATTTATATCCACATCTGCACATTCACCAAGGCCACAGTAGGACGGGATGCTGATGTCTGCAAGGAGTTCTGGTATCTGGTCGAACAGCTGGTGTTGTGCCAGGTAGCCAGTGCCAGCCTCTTTGTTGGGATTCACTATGTAGGTGTTGATGAAGTCTGTCACTGTCATGAGTTTTTGTGACCACGACTCATCGGTGTACTTAGAGCCAACTTCGATTGGCACAGTTCTGCACCCGGCGATGGTCTTGATGTAGTCGAGACTCCAGTGGCGAGGTCCCTTCAAGTCCACAGCAGGCCAGTGTTCCATTGCACCAGCAATGACAATGGGTTTTGCAGCTAACACATGGTGTTCCATGAAGTACTGCAGAGAGGGACATTCTAACACATCGACGGTGCATTCTGGTGTCAATGACGGCAAGTCTGACAGCTGTGTTAAGATGTTTGTGGAACACTTGGTGTCAGGGCCAGTGTTCTGGCTGCTGTGTGACTTGGATGTTTCTGTGCTCAGTCTCTGAAGTTGTGTCACCACCTTGGTGAGGACACTGTCCAGCACGGGCGCCCCCATCAGCAGCCCCATGTCACAGGTCGCAATCGCCTCCGTCACCGTGTAGCTGCCACCAATCTTGTACAGGGCATATTCACTGACAGCCTTCAACAAGCTCACAAACGTGTACATATATCGCCAGGAAATTGCGACATCTTTCCAGTGCCCTGTATTCAAATGTTCCCACGTTATGTCCAAAAGCACCTTACAAAGATGATGACACCTGGGCCAGTTTGAACTGAAGAATTCATTGACAGCAATGTCAAGCATTGTAAAGCAAGCATCACCAAGTAGGTTTTTGTCAATGATGTTAAGGCCAAATTTGTCTTTCGATGAAGGAATAATGTTGCGTAGTTCCTCACAGACTTCCTGTAGTGTGCACATGGTTGTTGCAGGATCTCACATTGCCCAGGACTCTACAAAAGGAAAGTAAATCAACATGAATACAGTTGAACCTTGCTTTACGTTCACTGGTTAGTGCTGCAACAGTAATAGGAAATGACTCCTGGTAATAGTAACTTTGGCCCAGTCCCAGGGGTGACTATTATTACTGTATATGGTGGTTTCTTAATATTTGATGGATCATACCACTTTCATGGTGTAAGACTGCGTATGCACATAATATAGTTTTCATTCTCTACATGTGTAAATCGAGGGACCTTAGATGCACGACGACCACATTTGCGATTTGCGAATATGTCACTAAAACTAAGGTTACATCATTAATTTGTATTCTGTATAATGCAGATTTATTTGTATTTAGCATAAGTTTATAAAATATGGCTAATTGTTTTTATTTTGACTTTGCAATGTGAGACATCGTCTTTGCGGCCATGATGCGTCTGGCATGTGCTAACTGCTCACGCCCTGTGACATCGACTTATTTACGTCGAGTCGACAGCATTAAATTGATCTAAAACGCAATTAAAAAATAACAATAACTGCCTTCTTTTTAGCGGAGGTAATGCAAAATGACATTCCAAACACACACACACACACACACACACACACACACCGAAAACACGTGGTAAAACCGTTTTGAAAAGGCCCTAATAATTTAGGCCACTTAACTGGAAGATTGCCAAATGATGTTGGTCAATAAATGTGCCAGCACTTGTGTAGAATCCGGACTCATATAGATGTTGCCGTTATATTAATTTATCAAGTTCTGTATAATAAATAATCTGTATCTCTGTCTCTGACTGCCTACGCCGCGGCTACGGCTACAGCTACAAAAAAAACCGCATTTGTTACTTAAATTTGTATATTTCATTGTGATTGTGTTAATTCAATCATCAACATCATCCCAAGCGTATTACTTTTACAAATAGTGTCTCCTAGATGACTTTTAAAACCTAAAATACGGAGCGGTCAGCATAAACGCCAATGTACGGTTATGTGCCTCTGTGAGTTTGACGTCTCGGACGCAGCCGTCTGTCAGTGTCACATTATTTATGTGGGCGATAAAAGGGGATGAATCGTAACTCTTCATCTTGACGTCTAATTTGGATATGAACTGTTGATAATTTACTACTTATATATCATATTATGCGTACATACTTGCCATTAATGATGTATCACCACTTCGAACCTTCGCTCGTTGCTAGCAGGCAGTCTTTTCCGATTTTTATAAGCCAAAATACTTCTCCAACGTGTCGTTAGTGGGAGAACAAAATAGTTATCATGTTGGTCGCCAGGCGGCGATACTGTACACGTCACCAAAAACGAACTTTTACGATGAGATGACTTGCAACACATCGTCAAGTGCCAAGCCCAAATTTCGCCCTCCTTCCACAGTTCCCCACGGTCACATCATAACCAACACCAAGTGGCGAGGCACTGAGCTTGCTACCGTTTTGCAAGGTAAATGTTGTAAAGTGTGTTTAGGTGACAGGATTGCCGCCAAATAGGACACGAAGTATCGAAGGCCGTTCCGACAAAAATCACATTCTATTATTATGATTTATGAGAAGCCATTTCGACATAAATGTCATTTTCTCCATCTGAAGATTTGTGCCACCAGACGGCTTTTATTAATACTTAATAAGTTATTATTATTAGGCATTTATTAACAATACTTTCCCATTTTATTATTTATGAGAAGGTATTTTAACATAAATTAACTATTTTCTCCCGTCTGAAGGTTTAATCTTCATTAAGAATTAATTTTTGCACTTTCACGTGTGTCTGCAGGGTCTTGTTTTAAGCTTTTATGTTACAAACTGTACGCATTTTTCCCAAAAAAATATATAATGCTACAACTTTATATTTCAGGACAAGTTAATATTCTATACGAAGATGACCTGAATCTGCTGGATTTCTACCCGTCTGCTGGCATGGGAGTGGTGTATGTCACAGAAGCAGACGTGGTGACTGGAGGATACACATATCGCAGCAAACTGGCAACACTTAGAAAGGTACATTTGTATACTTACATTTTTAATAATCCAATTTGGAGAGAATTATTTTAGATTTTTCATTCTCAAATTTTAATGAAAGCTTGTAAATGAAGTTGGTATATATTAAAAATCCCAAGGTAATGGTATCAAAGTGTACGTGTGGCAGATTTGTTACACAAAATGTGATATTAAATTATTTTGTTATCAAAATGCAGTACACGGATGTCACTTTAAAACAATTTCTCATTTGGGCACATCATTTAATGGGGATTTATTTGTGTTTTTGCATAAATATAGCCCTTTTTCAGCAAAACAAAGTATTTATTGTGTTTGCCCTGAAATCCTTACACACACGCACACACGCAAGCATACACATGCATGCACACACACATGCATGCATGCACACACACAAACATGCATGCACACACACACACACACATGCATGCACAAACAGACGCATGCACAGTGCATACACACACACGCATACACACACACATGCATGCACACATGCGCATGCACACACACACATGTACACGCCTGCACACACACACACACATGCATGCACACACACACATGCGCATGCACACACACGCATGCACATACACAAATGCATGCACATACAAATGCACACACACAAGCATGCACACACACACACACGCACGCATGCTCACAAAAACACATGCACATATATAAACAATACAAACGCACGTGCACACACACACACACAAACACACAAACACACACATACTACTACTGATGATAATTGATAATGTGTCTGTCCTCCATGTCCAACATCAGACATTTATATATATTTTGACAAAAATAAATTTTATTAATTTGTTAATATTTACTCAGAATTTGATCACGTGGTGACTCGTTCTGAATAATCTTAGCAATAAATCTGTTTAGGCCAACATCATCAAAGTGGTCGTGTTGGTTGACAAGACTGACGTGAACCGACAGTATTTCTGGCCAGTGCAGAAGTTTGTGGTGCTGGAGCTGGGCCTGACGTTGCTGCCGGTGTCGTCACAGAAAGAGGCTGCCAGCATGTTGGCAGCACTGGTATGTTTGGTGGTTGTCTAAGATGTCTGTAATTATAGAATTTGTCATCGGTGACAGAGTGAGCTGCATTATGCCAATGTTGATTACGGGGGTCATGTCATTTCAGTCTGCAATTGCAGCCTTCCAAAAAGAAAACATGCCCTCACAAGGCTGCCAAAACATCCACCTGCATCCTGCTTCAAGGTCAGCAGAACAGCTATTTCCTAAGCAAAAGTAAACCCAGCATTGTTTGTGCTAAACTTTTGATGATATCATGCCGACATGCTTACCGCCCCCTTTGAAATAATGATAATAACCATTGTTGCAACCAATACAATTTTACATCAAACTTGTCAACCACAACATATTTTTGGGAAAGCACCAGGTCTATAACCTTTCTGGTTAAAAAATATATAACTAACCTATTTTACCTGTTATTGTTGTTGATATGAAACTGATATAGTTGAACAACAAATTTGGAAAAATATTGATATATAACATAAAGGTTTTAGTGTTGTTTTGGATGTTTGCATGTGTTAAATTGTCAGCACTTTAAATGGCAATATTGTACTTAGGTGCATGCCGAGAATCACCCTCGGAATAACCCATTCTGTGGCGCCACCAAAAGGAAGACTGCATCTATTGACGAAGCTGTCCTAGCAAGTATTCAATGTGTTCCAAAACTGGGGGAGGTGAAAGGAAGACTTCTACTGGATAACTTTCACAGTACGTCATCTTTCAGTTATACATTGTGATCTGCAGCGGCCACATTCTGCAGATTGTACTAATATAAATTAATTGTTTGGTGAAATATTTTTTCTTTGCGGTCTGAAACATCTAGGTTTTTATCTTGGTAGGACCATAACATATAATACAGATAGTGTGTTCAACTGTGTTGTATATACTTTAAATGGTGTTCAAATCATTCAGTGATGTTTCAAAGTAGTTGCTTATGTCACTTTGTGTTGTTTGCTATGTTTCCGATTCGATATCTGATTTTGGGTGTCATTTTATAAAGTGTGTGTGTGTGTGTGTGTGTGTGTGTGTGTGTGTGTGTGTGTGTGTGTGTGTGTGTGTGTTACGAGCATAGAACTGACAATTTTTTTACATGATATCCGTAAATCTAATCCTACTACCCATGCCAACATTTATTTATTATGACTAACAAGTGATGTTCGTTTTCAGGTATTCTTGGTATTGTAGAAGCTTCAGAACAGGTGTGTGTTCTTGTCCATAAACCTGTACATTGCTATATCACTAAGAACTTCTCTGTACTGGATAAGTCTGGATTAGTATCATCACTTAATCACTCATCCAAATATAACTAAAGATACACCTGTCAGATCTGTTGAAATAAATGTTCCTTGTACTGACTTTACACTGTACTAGTCAAGTTATCATTGACACTGTCACTCAACCACTTGGGTCAAAATGCTGGTGCCCGTATTAAGCAATGACAATTTTCAGACATTTACAATTTTAAAAAGTTTAGATTTTTTCAGACGTCCTTTGACCTAGCTGTAGATGGCATAATTATATTTGCAATGATGCAGTATACTGGTATAGCATTTTGAAATATAGAGCTCCCTAGTCTGCTAACCTGCAAACAAATTTTGAAGTCTAAATCCATGAACCATCTTTGTGGCCCCGCTAGGTCAGATGTAAAATGTAAACACAAATCATACAAAACTGGAAACACAGAGAAACACTGTCATAATACAGAATCTAGAGTGTTAGACCAGTGTGACCTTTGTTACAACAGAAACTTTCCGGAATTTTATTTTGCATGCACACTGTAATTGAAAAGTAGCGTTACATGAAAATGTCGGCTGAATTTGACACTACCAGACTTAGGAAAGTGGTCATTTCTTGTAAACTACTTTGAGCCCAAACTTCAGATTTGTTAGTATAAATGATTGCCATATTTGATAACAGTGTGAAGTGACTGCAAATCTGAAGTGTGTAGCTTACCAAAATATGTATTTGGCTTGAAATGGAATACCTCATCTAGAACTCAAACCATTTTGTGATAGAGTCCCATTTTGCAAAATTAGTTGGTACAGACGTTGTTATTCAATCTTTTGGTAATCATCAACATAAAATGGCTCAATTCCACTAAATTTATTACATTATCTTGTTTTTCAACGATGTACCTCTATTACAGGAGCTGGCTCGAGTCGTTGGACCAGCCACAGCCAGTCACCTGAAGACTTTCTTCTGCCAGCCAGCTACTGACACCTGAAGCTACAGCTACTGACACCTGAAGCTACAGCTACTCACACCTGAAGTTACAGCTACTCACACCTGAAGCTACAGCTACTCACACCTGAAGCTACAGCTACTTACACCTGAAGCTACAGCTACTCACACCTGAATCTACTGACACCTGAAGCTACAGCTACTCACATCTGAAGCTACAGCTACTTACAACTGAAGCTACAGCTACTCACATCTGAAGCTACTCAGATATGAAGCTACTCACAGCTGAAGCTACTCAGAGCAGAAGCTATTGCTACTGACACCTGAAGCTACAGCTACTGACACCTTAAGCTACAGCTACTGACATCTGAAGATACAGCTACTCACACCTGAAGCTACTCACAGCTGAAGCTACTCACACCTGAAGCTACTCACACATAAAGCTACAGCTACTCACATCTGAAGCTACTCACAGCAGAAGCTATTGCTACTGACACCTGAAGCTACAGCTACTGACACCTGAAGCTACAGCTACTGACACCTGAAGCTACAGCTACTCACAGCTGAAGCTACCGACACCTGAAGCTACAGCTACTGACACCTGAAGCTACAGCTACTGACACCTGAAGCTACAGCTACTCACAGCTAAAGCTATAGATACTCAACATCTGAAGCTACAGCTACACCAACCTAAATATTCAGTAACTCTGACTGGATTAGGGTTTTGTGAACAAACTGTACACCTCATTGATGTGGATAACATGTTTATTGTACACAAGGTGTATTTCATCAGTTTGTGCACATGCATGTTCATATGTCTGGTTCTGGTTGGATATCTACAAATTACATACACTTTAAATCCTGGAATGTTTCCATCTTCCACCAAACACAAATGATATACATCATAGCGAAAATATTGTTCATAGCTCCAAGAATGGTTTATTGTAGTATATTCAACTTACTTTGGAGCTTAATGTCGAAGATGAGTACAACATTTCGATCCGTCAACTACGGACCTTGTTCACGTACTGGTGTCACGTGTGTTGCCTCAGATTTAACATCTACAATCAAATTATCCCGCCAAAATCTGAGGCAACACATATGACACCAGTACGTGAACAAGGTCCGTAGCTGATGGATCGAAACGTTGTACTCATCTTCGACATTAAGCTCCAAAGTAAGTTCATTATACTACGATACCCCCACATACAGTCATCTTGTATCTTGTACACAGTAACAGGTTTGGTATATGTGCTCCTGTAACTAATCCTGACTCAATAAATTATTATTCATATATATATTCTCGATTAAACTGTCATAACCGAGTTGAGTTGGTTCATCGTCAAGTTGTGGCGAAGAGATACAGCAGCCCTTTCACATATTGTACAATCTCACTGCCCCCCAACTTGGACTGTCCATACACGCGGTCAACAAAGGTGATGGGCACCTGGACAGAGAAATAGAAACATGATACACAAAACTGCACTGATATTTAAATAAAGACACATGTTTGAAATAATAACACTGCTAGAAGTGAGTCACTGAATACTAGTGCTTGTAGAACTTATATATTTCTGTATGTTGATTGTACTGAAGGAAATAAAGTTTTGAATGACAGTATCCTGAAAATGTCTTATGATGTCTTTAATACAGCCACCTCACCACCATGGTTGCCCAAAGTCTTACATTTAAAATACATTTGTATATGAAATCAGTCTTGCTAATACAGTCACCTGTATTCAAGTCATGGATCCAATGCATTGTGTGCGCACACACACACACACACACACACACACACACACACACACACACACACACAGTATATTACATCCTGCAATAAATGAGGGTCTAACCAAGTGTTTTATGCCAGACATGATCTTACCTCTCCCACTGTGAAGTTGAGCTGTCTGGCTCGCACAATCATCTCCATCTGGAAGACATAGCCCTTGGACACACACGCATTCACCAGCTTCTCCAGGACTGACTTCTTGTAGAGTCTGAAACAATGACAACTCATAACTAGCATTTAGTAGAAATAGTATATTGTACTTGTTGGTAGTGATGGATTATTTGTATAGCAAATTCTAATTGACAATATACAAGGTATACACCAGCCTGGTAGGGAGAACTACCCATTAGTCTACACACTAATAAAAACAAGGGCGGACTAGTAAACCTGCCTGCTAAATAGCCCGGTGGTTTAGTAAAGTTCATCCACCCCACCCTATAGTTGTCAGTCAAGCCTTTATAGTAACACTGACCCTAACCAATTCACATACCTGGACGTAATTGAATCCCAAGTCATGAAACCATAGGTAACTTGTTGCCGGTAAACATCTGGCTACATCTGGCTACATCAGCTTTATTTACTGATAATAATTATTTTCTTAGCCATGGCTACTGGGTATGAACTTGCTGGGCACTATTCATGAGATCCGCAATTCTATGATGGGTATAATTTTCTATTGATATTTTTATTTCAAAAATACCAGAGCAGTTTTCAAAACATCATGATCTGAGGTCAATTTGTGGAAAGCTTACGGAATGTGTTAATGGTAGGGTGCCCTGTACCTCATAGAATGGTTCTGGTTAATGAGCACAATTGGTATTCATTTTCAATTGCGCAGTTTTCGAATATAGATCACATCGTGAGTTCTTCGTTAATTGCTTTGTTATTTCTTAATTATTACTTTGCTACCTTTATGAACATTGCATTGTAATTTATCTAACATTGCACAACATACCACTTTTTTAGTTTTAAATAAAAATGTTGTGACTTACTGCTATCCAGTAAAATAAACGCTGAAGTTCTACCCCTGAGAAGCTTTGACAGGGTTTTCTCTGATTTCTAACTATGTACGACAACATGCAAACTTGTAAATTGTATATGAATTCTCACCGGAAGCTTCCTGTGAGGTCAGACGCCCCGGGTCGGAGAAGAATCTGTGCAACATAGTTGGCACCTCGACTGAAAACACAAGAATATTGATATGTCGCATTATGTAATGTCAAATAAGTAACATTTAATTAATGCCACCATATGACGATGTTGTATAAATAAGGTCATTTACATTAAGCATTTTTAGCTTGGTCTTTGTTCAGATAAGATTGTACAATTTAATTTAATTGGCTATGGTAAGTAGAAATATTGGCTGAAAGTATGCAGCAATATTCAGACAGCTGCTGATGCTGGAAATGCAAAAGGCTTATACGATGGTACCAAGGAAGCAACAGGTTCCTTGGCAACCAAGACTGCACCTCTGAAATCCAAGCACTACCTTGAACTGTATGTAATCCAGCCTGTAGTGACGGGTACAGCTGTGACTGCCATTCCAGACCTGCCCGTCACAGAGGAGCCAGACACCACCAGCCCAGGAAGAGCTCAGCAAAGCCATTGACTGTTTTGCCCACGGAAAGGCTCCTGGGAATGATGGTATTACAACCAAGAAGGAGCTGGCTAATGTCGACACCTACACATGGGGATGTATAGACAATGACTGGACAACCTGGTTCATCAAGGTGTGGGCTGTGTACAGAAGGTACATGAGACCAGGTGCAGTTATTTGGCTGACAGGACAAGGACAGGGACAGGACAAGGACAGGACAAGGACAGCCAGGCAGAAGGAGATGATTGCATCAGTTCACAAGCCTTCCCAGTTTCTCTGTTTCACATGTGGTTGAGATTGTTATTCCAGAATTGGATTTCCTAGTCACTCAAAACAATCTTCAGATGCTACCCTCATCTCATGAGTTGTGAGGATGTTGATGACAATGTTGATGACAATGTTGATGACACTGCTGATGGATGACACTGGATGTAGGAAAACATACCCAGCCAAAATGTTTTTCTTTTGCAAATGTTCTTTCTCTTACTTAAAGATCTCACCATTGGTTGTTAGGTGTTGTAATAAATTGTGCAGATAAACAGTATTTGTGTATCGGGAGACTATTTTTAGAGTACATTTAATTCAGATTAGGAATAAAAAAGTTTAATTTCATATAGTATTTAAAGTAAACATGTGTTACCTGTGCATTATTAAACTCAGTTTGACCAGTTATCTCTGGTTAATTTGATTTTCACTGTACATATGAATGCCATTTATCCAGTGCAGATATGAACCAAATTCCACGCGAGTCAATGTCAATCCAATAAGCTGCATCTTCTGTAGTCTTAGAAGCCAGTTTGAATAATTTAACCTCTCACGTCCAGCCCTGACCTGGACACTTCTGTCCACAACTCACCTGATGATCACGTCCAGCCCTGACCTGGACATCTCTGTCCACAACTCACCTGATGATCACGTCCAGCCCTGACCTGGACACTTCTGTCTACAACTCACCTGATGATCACGTCCAGCCCTGACCTGGACACTTCTGTCCACCACTCACCTGATGATCTTGCGCTTCAGGTCCCAGCCATACACTCCACCGTTGCCTTGGTAACGGGTCCCAGAAACCAAGTCATAGTTTCCCTCTTTCTGCCTCCTGCCACAGAAAGTGAAGAGATTGTCTCGTGAACACAATCTACAGTCAGCTCTAGTGTCTGTTTGTAGGAGGAAGTATCCAGCAAACAGAAAGAAATAGGATCAAACATAATAAGTGAACAATTATTGTTTTAAACACCTTTTAATTTTTTATGTCCATTTTTATTTACAAAATTATAACATTCAAGCGCAAACTATTAGAAAAAAAATCTGCCATCTTAACAAATAGATTAAAGCAAATATAATGTGTTCCTCAAATGAAGTTTTTATATCCAAAATCAAGACGTTTCTTTTTAACTGTACAGGCTTTCATCTGACGTTACATGTTCATTTCAGACAAAAGCCTCTACAGGTCAAAAGTAACATCTCGATATTGATTATGAAAATTTGATTTAGAAATAATTATCATGAGAAATGATCAGTAATAATGTGCTACTATTAAATTTCTAGATACAAAAATGTCACTTTCTTTTTCACCTGTTTTTTCTTTTATGACTACACGTGTGTCTCACTGTATATAGAAGTCACTGATTAAATTACAAAATGAAACTAATCTTGTAATTATAACACTATCTTCTGATGGAACAGAAGAATATTGCCAGAGTGGACCACATTAGTGATGCACTAATGACCCATCATTCAAATTCCACTTGACCACAATGGACATTACCACTGTGTTAATCACCTGATCGTCACATAATACAGGAGATTTCTGGGTGAAATCTGATATTGTTTTGCTACATTCCACCACTGTGTGTCAAGTAAAATTCTCGCCATTCATTATATATATTCTTAGACAAAAACATATAATTATCTTAACTGCTGCTCAGATACATTCCTGTTTTGTTTATTTCAGTAAAAAACACCATCAACACATGCAAAGTGATTTATATGTACCAACAAAACCAACTGCCTAAGAAACCTGTGCCTATAACCCTGGGCCCCAGATGTATTGAGAAATACTTACTTGATGAACTGTGCAATAAACTTGGGCTGGAAACCGAAACAATTAATTGTGTCAAACTCACATTTGTACATGAAATGAAGAGGCACAGATGCCAAGGGAACATTGACTTTATGCTACAGACGAAATAACTTTCATGTGGCCTTTGTCGCGCTACATCAGACTGAGGTTTGTAAACATTAACACGATATCAATAATATATTCTAAATATCTATCAATCCATGTTAATTCACATTACCATTTTCCTAAAGTGTCTTTAGTTAGCCATAGAGCCAACCAACTTTACCCGCATTCAAGGTAAAGTCACATTTCAGCAAGTTTCAAGGTCAGGTTATTCCAGAAACAGTCGTTGCTGCCAGTTTATGATTCTTGAGTAATTGAGCCTAATAATGTGTTGGCATAAAAAGGACATAATGGTGTGATAATTTTCTCCATGCACACAAACAGTGTATGTGAAAGTCTGATGATCCAGATCTACCAGATCATAACCACATGAAAGTGTCTCAGAACCACTCCCCAAACAAAAGCTCTAATCTAATATCTGACACGTTTGTCCTGAGATGATCCACATAAAAAGTGTAAGAAAATATATTTCTGTAGATAATTGTCACCTGTGGATGTATATTGTATAGCAGTGTTTCCCCTGAGTAAAATGGTGCCTGAGGTGGTAAGATGAGCTGAGCAAGCTCTGAATGCGTCATGTGACGCTATGTGGATCTGGAGGCATGGCCACCCAGGACTATTTTAAAAAATACCTTAAAAAGGTGCGTTCTGAAAGGTGCCTGACCTATTCCATGGGAAATAGAGAGGAAACAAATGATTAACTATAATGTAGCAACATGTACATGTTTATAGCAAGAAATAGCTACGAGGTGGCAATTCTGGTATGTTTTGAGCGAGGTGGCTTAGACAAGCAGCACTCATCATACAGCAGGGGAAACATTTTGTTGATAATTATTCCTTCACATGAACTAGTAAGTTGGCATTGACTGCATATTTACATGATGTGAAAGGTCTGCATCCATCAAGATGATGAAATTTCCTGTGGCATGTTGCATTCCATGAATGTACGCGGTACCTGCGGAGGCAACAGAACGGATGTCATCTCACTTTTATCAAACAAGACAAGAATAACAACATTATTATTAAAAGCAATTAATTATGATCATTTTGATAAATTCGGTTATTCAGAGTAGCTACGCCCAACATTTTATATTGGGTTTCTTACCAGACACCCATAAATGACGTAGTTAAATCATAGGCATATTATGTTAACCCTGGCAATAAATGTGTACAGTAAACCTACCTAGACCCAGTTTTTTTGCCCGTGGCCTCAACACCTGAAATGACAAAAAACAACAATAAACCTACATGTATGGATACTAATTTTCTGACAAATTGTCCCTGTACAGATTAACTAAATAATGGTTTTTTGCCGTTATAAAAACTCTTGTAAACACCAAAAAGGGACGACTGCATACAGTGGACCTTGTATTCAGTATAAAATAATTTACACTGGTAGTACACTTTTTAACAGTAAAGTAAATAATATATTATATCTAGCGTTTTATTATTGACTTCCGCCCCGTGGCTCTGACGTCAGTGGTGATGAAGGTGTTTGAGCGATTGGTACTGAGATATCTGAAGTCGGTCACCAACTCCAGCATGGATTCACTGCAGTTCGCATACAGGGAGAACAGATGCACCGATGATGCTGTTGCATTGGCCCTGCATTTTGTGATGCAGCACTTGGATTACCCGAACACTTATGCGCGCATCCTCTTCATTGACTACAGTTCTGCTTTCAATACGGTCATCCCTCAGCAGCTGTACGACAAACTTCATTTGCTGTCAATTGACCCATCAATGTGTTACTGGCTTCTGGACTTTTTACTACAGCGATCACAGGTTGTTAAGATGAACAGTATAGTTTCCAGCACTATTATCATGAACACGGGGACTCCTCAGGGATGTGTCCTCTCCCCACTGCTATATTCTCTGTTTACAAATGACTGTGTTTCACATCACTCTTCTGTACCATTGTTAAAATTTGCAGATGACACCACATTAATAGGGCTGGTGTCGGACTCAGATGAGTCTGAATACCGCCATGAAGTTAGCAGCCTGGTGTCGTGGTGTTACACTAACAACCTACAACTGAATGCGTCCAAAACTAGGGAGATGATCGTAGATTTTAGGAAGAGAAAAAGCCCACTTGCTCCCATTAGTGTTAACGGCGACTCTATCGAAAGGGTGGATTGTTTTAAATTTCTAGGCACCATAATATCAAATGACTTAACTTGGGAAAACAACACAGATGCTGTCGTCAAAAAGGCCCAACAAAGACTGTTCTTCCTGCGCCAACTAAAGAAGTTCGGGCTGAGGAGAGAAATTCTTGTTCAGTTCTATCGTTCTGCTATTGAGAGTATTCTTACATTCTCAATATGTGTATGGTTCGGCGGCATCAGCCAGCGCCAGAGGGGCAGGCTTGACAGAGTGGTGAAAACAGCTTCCAAAATTGTCGGTAGTGAACTCACCTCTCTAACAGCCATATATAAAGACAGGTCCAAAAAAAGAGCAGGCAAAATTATGTCAGACCAAACTCACCCCGCCCATCATCTGTTCGAATTATTACCGTCAGGGAAACGCTATAGATGCATCCGTACGAAAACAAATCGCTTTAGAAGTAGTTTTTACCCGAGTGCCGTAGCAGCCTTATCAGGAATGAAATATAGAACGTAGCTGTAAAGACCCTGGAAACTTGGCTGTTTTCGCCTCTCTGGCCGAATTGTTATTTTTCTGGTGCTGGTTGGTGTGGCTGAGCTGTACGCGTATGGGGTGTGGGTGGACCTATTCTCAGTGGCGGATCGGTGGTGCTGAACAACAATCTTATCTTCTCCTGAAATTTTAGCTTAACTTAATAATTGTATAAATATATATTTTTAAACAAAATTGGACGCATTCAATTGTAATTCAATTGTAATTGTAAATATTATTTTAAATGATATTTTAGTCCTCTTATAGTGTATGTCTATTTTTAAAGGACATTTTTTTTATTATTTATTTATTTATTTTATTAACTAATTTACACCACAATTATTGTTAAATAGATAATCTATTATTTTAATGTTGTCTTTAGTTATTTACTATATTAAAATATTTTTATTTTTTATTTTAAAGAACATATGTACAATGTATATTTTATATCTATATTTTATATTTGTTTGCCGTATTCTAGTTTACTGTATATTTAGGCACTATGTAAGTCAACGCCAGACTACATTCCAATTTATCATGTAATTTTTACACGTTGAATATGGCAATAAAGCTTTATTATTATTATTATATTAGGTAACATAAACATATTACCACATTAAATGTTGTTGTCAAACACTATAACTACTCGTACTTTTAAATGGGGTAAACAATACAAAATTTATTTCATTTTTATTGGATTATTGGGTGTTATTGTGGTTAAAAGTGTGGCACCAATTCAATCAATCTGCCTTGAAATAAAATGGTTGAGCTAATTTCATATAGTGACTTAAAAAAATCAGATGTAACAAATCTGAGATTACCTTTTTTATTTAAATCATGATTTAAACTAGTTATTGAAATCAAACAACTGTTCTTGAGTTGTAAATAAAACGGGTGGGGGTGTACTTACAATTTTGTCTGACCCATAGATCTGTTGTAGTTGCTTTGCCACCTCCAGTGTGCCATCAGGACTACCGTCATCAATCACTATTATTTCAAAATCGGTCCCACTGTAATGGAAAAAGGCAAGACTTATAATTATAAAAAAGCCATATATTATTCAAAAGAAACCCTTTTCTGAAATAAAAAATAAACAAGACTAACTTGTTTTCATCAATTATTGCAAAATAGTCATACAATTACACTATATCCTCTTTCTTCTAGTATCAATTTATTTAAATTTATATCCACAGTATGTAACCCACTCCACGATCCATCATCCAAGTATGATATGAATGTTTATATGTCAATATTCATTCTGTTCATAATTAAGATAGGAAGAGATGAATCAATGTATGTGGAACTTGAATGTAACAGCCCAGTGGCATTGCCAATGAAATGGCATTGGAAAAGAGCCGTCCCACTTCATTTAAAAACAAATCTGAAATCAATATTTGTTTACCCGAATAAAAGTACTGTGATCAAGATTCTGTTCTAATAATTTCACATCTGTAGTGCTAGTATTTGCTCATCAACAATAAAAATACAACTTTCTATTATACTTTATTCTCATAATTTATAGTTATGAAATTGAAAAAGAAAGAAAAGAAATTGAAATTGCAAGAAATTGGAGCAGAAAGAAATTGAATGCTTTCTTACACTGGCCTATGATTTTGTCTAAAGAAAGTATCCCCAATTAAGTTGCCCTAAGATGGACGCCACCCAGAAGTAAGCCCAGATGACCAAACACAACATGGCGGAAGACAGTAATGGCGGAGTTACAAGAGATGGGGCTCTGGTGGGGTGAGGCTCAGGCCGCAGCCAAGGACAGAACCCTGTGGAGGAACATTGTTGTAGCCTTATGTCCCACTGGAGGTGAAGAGGATCAGTAAGTTCTTGCTTTCCATAATTATTCTGTGCTTTTCATAATCGCTGCCAATAAGGCTGACTGTAACCTGCACGTCATCTATATGGACAAACGAAATATATCATAAAATATGTACGGCACAAAAGGCTGCCAACAATTGTGAAAAAGGCTATGCTGGGATTCGCCAGTCATTCGGCGCCTCATATTTCACTGTTTCTCCAAAGGCAAGCGTGAAAGAGAAGAAAGCGAGGCAATACTGCAGGTTTTTGATGATGTAGTCATGTTTTGCGGGCCATGTCTGCAGGCTACTAATCTGAAAAAAAAATAGTATTTAGTTTCCAATACACAGTATATCTATCATAATTTGTTACAATATTTAATATTTATACAAGTTGGTTACGCCCTGATTATATGTACTATTCGAATAGCTCTATACATAACAATAGTATGCTTTTTCATTGCAGAAATAATAGGAGATGGCCGCGTTGTCAATGACCATTTATATCAATTGTCCTTTGACCTAAGGTAGTTGGTGCACATATAGTGTCATAGTTAGGGACTTGCAAATCCGCTAGGTTCGCGTCAGTAAGCCAGTTGTACTCATTAGGCTTTTTCTGCTCATGAGGGGAGGTCCAAGCAAACTATGTTTATGAATCGTATCAAGGTGAAGCCACATTTATCCGAGACCCAAGATGACCAAGAATGCCAACATGTAACTTAGATCTATCATTTTAGGTAAGTTACTTAATTTTGCATTTGACGAGGGAAAATGCAATAAGTTCAGATAATTATATCTTCATAGTCGTTTAATGAAGTTTTCTGAAGGTTGGCTAGTAGTTAGATGAATATTTATTAAGAAGACCCTGAAAATGTCATATAAATTGCATGTGGCGCTTTGCAGCTAAGTCATTTTGAATTTACCACTCATTTTTTCAGAATTGTCCTGACACAATAATGGCCATCTTTTAGTATTCAAATAGTATATAATCTAACTGCATCTTTGAACACGATATTATTTAAAGACGCTATTTAGGTGTGAATGGATATCTAAATATAATATAATCTTTTTAATGAGGTTAATATTTTTATCAATAAGTATTGGCATAAAAAGCTTTCTCATGTTAATCATTACACTGGTAATTTTTCATCTTATTTACATAAAAATTGCCATAACTGTAGACTGCATGAAAATATTTAAATTCTGTAAACGATATCTTGTTGCCTAGATGATACATACAATCGATGTTCACCATCGTAAACGTGGTAAATTTATTTTTATTTTTTTGCAGGTTACTAGTTACTATAATGGCATAGTCGAAATTCCGAACTGGGTTATTTTATTAAACTTAGACGAGTCTTAGTAACATAGTCATAGTAAGACTGTCTTAGTATCTTATTTTGGGGAAATATCGTCCAAATGTTTTGTCACATTAGCACTTATGTCTTCTTCTTCCGAGTACCGCCTAGCTTCAACATGCTGAAGATACAGGCGGGCGAACAGGAAAAAAAAAAAGTTGTTAATGTTGTTAATATATGTTCTGTTTTTATATAACTACAGAATTTGTGTAATTAGTGGCAATTCAGTTTCAGCACGTATCTCACACACGTAACACACGTAAACACACGTTTTATCGCCCGTCATAGATGGTGCGATGTCGTTATTTTCTTACCTTTCTGTCAAATATTTCACAATTAGCCATATTATTAATGGAAGATTTTCCCGTTCGTTGTATGTTGGAAGAAGTATTGAATATTTATCAGAGGCTTGTTCTGCAGGCATTGTATACACTCACTAACGACGTAACGTGTCAAATTCCAGGCGGATGTGATGTTGGCGTAGACGATTAGACGATTCCTTAGACGCCGCCAGGTGGCAGCACATTTTAGCGGGCTTTAGTCCCTCGCATATTCTGGGCGAAGTAATGCGGCCGAGCGGTTAAGGAAGACTAGAGTCGGACTGGTATTAACGCGGTAGTTTCGTCAAACGTTGGTTTTGAGTACTTTTGACTAACTTCAGCTAATTACTGAGAAATTGACTAATGTACCGCTACCGCAAGACATTTTATCACCAAATTGACCTTGTACTACTAGATTTTTCCAAAGCTTTTGACACTGTCCCCCATAAACAACTCCTCCACAAATTAGACCATTAAGGAATTAGAGCCAGCACCCACCTCTGGATTAACACTTTTCTGACCAATAGAACTCAAGAAGTGCTGGCTGACTGGGGAAAAATTTGGCAAATGACTTTCAACCCCTCCAAATGCGAATTAATGCATGCATATCACCAGATCTAAATCACCCATCGATAACCCATATACAATACATGACGAACCACTCAGAGCAGTACCAGTAGCAACACACCTTGGCATAGACATATCAAGCAACCTCTCCTGGAACCCACACATCAACAAAATAGTAAATAAAGCAAATAGCAAACTTGGATTTATTAAAAGAAACCTAAAATCGACCCCCCAGTCCATTAAGAGATATGCCTATAGGAGTCTGGTCCGTCCACACATCGAGTACTGCTGCCCGGTGTGGGACCCATACACCATCCAAAACATCAACCATCTAGAGGGGGTCCAGCACCGGGCAGCAAGATTCGTGGCCCATAATTACAGCTGGGAAACATTTGGATCCACCTTGGCCTCTGCCCTCTCCTGGCCAACCCTAGAACAGAGGAGGGCTGAGGCCAGACTTTTCACCCATGTATAAAATAATAATAATATTAATAATACAATACTTATATAGCGCCCGATCAATTACAATTGCTCTCAGGCGCTTTACAAACATACCTAAAAATAAATGTGTAAAGAATACCTAAAATACCTCAAATACAGTATCTAAATTATTTTATTAAAGCATGAAGATAGCATTTGACAAATAGGAACAGAATAAAAATATATATATATATATAAAATAAAAATACATAAATAAAGTAAAATAAATTTAAATACACTAATTGATTTAAACATGATCAATTAAAACACAAAAAGTTAAATTACAAAAAAGCTTGCCTAAATAAATGAGTTTTTAGAAGTGTCTTAAAACTGTTTACTGTTGAGGCAGTCCTGATCAAAGACGGCAAATTGTTCCATAGAACTGCCGAGCAGACGGCGAAACGGTGATCACCGTGGGTGACAGTCTGTGAGGCCGGTATGGACAAACGGGGCGGCTGCGAGGCAGATCGTAGAGTTCTGTTTACGTGTCTGTAGTTGAACAATTCACTCAGGTAGTCGGGCGCTACCCCATTTAGAGCACAATATATATAATATAATAGCATATACTTTGTAGGTTGGTCTCAGATGAACTGGTAGCCAATGTAGTCGCTGCAGCACTGATGTAATGTGATCGTATTTCTTCGTACGCGTAATTATGCGAGCTGCACAATTCTGCACCCTTTGCAGTCGCTACATGGTGTTGTTTGGTATACCATAGAGGAGAGAGTTGCAATAGTCTAACCGGGATGTTACTAGTGCATGAACAAGTGTTTTACACGATTCATTTGTCAGATGTGGGCGAATTCGCCCAATGTTTCTTATCTGATAGTAACACACCTTCACAACGTTAGCGATCTGCTGCTCCATCCTCAGGTTACAGTCAAATGTCACACCCAAATTGCGCACGCACGATGACGGTTGAACAACCAACAATCTTTTATACATCAATCCCAACCAATACCTCATACCCGGACACAGCCAAACAAGATCCAACCACCCACACAAATACAGACAAATATCGACCTCCCACAACTATTATAAATATAGTTTCTTTTCCCCGAACAGACTTCCACCTAATGTATTTACCCACAACAGTCTCGACGCCTTCAAGGGTGCATTGCAGGACATTAACCAGACAACTGCACCCTTCAGGCACCTCCATTAGACAACATACCCCACCACCCACCCCAGCCCCCCTCCATATCCCATCCCTCCCACACCCACACCTTCCCCCATCAGTGACTTGTACTTTTCCCCACCCACCCTGTTCTAATTCCACATTCCCAAGCACACATACTCTTCTTATCTTCCAGATAACATGAAAAAATCCACCCGGAAACCAACCACCCTCACTAGTGCGTGATACCCCAGTAGGGGTTTTGCACTACAACCATTCAGAATCAGAATCACACTCTCCACCAATTTATCAATTCACTCTCCGTGTAGGGGCGCCACCCGTTTGTATCCTATCCTCGATTAACCTGACACCGCCAGGTGGAGTCACAGATCATGTCAGTCTTGCTTGCAAATAAGTGTGCCCGCGGGTGTCTGGCTGGCGAATTCTTCAACACTGCATCCAGGGCAGGAAGTGATGTTTTAAGAGTAAGCTAGTGGACATTGAGTTAGCTGCCCAAATTGTACGCCCCACAGATAGTATCACATATACAGTGGACTGTGACTGAGAACAAGAATATGAATGTTGTGCCATTTCCGACAAGATTTAGACACCTGTGGAGAATTAAAACCAACCTCAATTGTTCCTACATTTGAAACATCACAACGAGAGGCGCGGGTATTGTAGTGGTTAGCGCATCCAACTGGCAAGCCGACGGCCCGGGTTTAATATGCCCGGTCGGAGCAGGCCTGATCAATTTGGTATAAAAATCACTGGACAGACTGAAATTGTTAAATCTAATCGGTGCTATAGGCCACACACATTGACATGTATCGTGCATAAAAAGTATCCGAATGTCGCACAGGCCATTGTACCATAATAACACTGTAGTCCTATGTGTGTAATTAATTGCAAAAGCGCTAGCGCAATTGCAGATATTGAAAGAAAGAAAGAAAGAAAGAAAGAAGAAGACGGATGAAAGCGGTCCCGCCAGTTTGTCTTGATCAACGGCGTCGCCATCTTGAAATCTGACGCGCCAGAAACGAAAATGGCGCGTCTGCCGTATTGTCGTGACGTCACAGTATTGTCGTGACGCCTTTTCCGGTTTGGCGCAATTACAACCCCGCGCAGCGAATGCTGGCAAGAGATAACAGTTTTTTAGAGTAATCTCGACCGTATAACTGTGGGGTTTACGCCTTTGACGCCAGTGGGGGTGAAGAAATGTGGACATGTGTCAGAATTGATCCTACTGGTTTCAACGTTGTTAGCCAGTGTGCATATTGTAGGGTAACCTGAGGCAAATCGGCCCCTGGGGGTAATACGGCCCCCCGTCTTATCTGCCAAACGAGTGAACATAAACTAACGTTGAATAGTGGAACATGATACTGCTACCTAGCGATTACTCTTGGCGACTGCAAGGCTAAACGCTACCAAAAGTAAGTTCACAAACCTTTTGTAAAGGTTTGCATACCCTGTGATCTAATAATCACTCTTCGGTCAAATCGATCCTAACATGTTCACCGTATGATGATAAGCTAGCGACTGGTACTAATGCACTCGCATCTGTACACGTTTTCAATGACTTTAATCGAAATGGGAGCGATATTAAAAGATTACATGTGAAGGTGAAAAAGACAGCACTGTTGTGTATGGGGTAAGACGGCCCTGTTAGAACGGGGCAAAACGGTCCCGGGAGCCGTCTTGCCCCGCCATGCAGTACGAATATGGTATGTAAACGCAATATAGCTGTGATGTATTTATAGCATACACAATATTTGAAATAAAAAGTGAAAGAAAGTCGACGAAAGCAGCGATGAAGAGGAATGGCCTTGTTTTGATGTGCGGAGAACCATTCAGTTGCAGTCGGCCACGATATGTCGGGGTTCAATTCCAAGAATGCAAGAATTTGGCTCACAATGAGTGCACACCAGGGCTCCCGTATTTCGTATGTCCCAACCGCGAGTTAGAGTGTGATTAGATAGTAGAGTGTCTGCATGCCATTCGTTAATATAATATGTTAATGATTTTTTCCCATTGGAGGCCATATTTTTGTCGATTATAAAGAAACTGTACCAGAGAAATGTTATGTTAGGCTCATCGCATTTGGCCAAAATCACATACCTCTAGCTCTTTTGAAATGCAAGCATGTGCGTTGCCCGTCAATATTGATCAAATTTACCATGTATTTCTGCATCCGCAGGGTCGTATATAAAAAGGTTAAAAATCGGTAGGGTAATTAAAGACTGCCTAACATGCGTCATTACATTGCAGATACATCGTAGCAATTAATATACTGGTGTGTCTGCTTTATTGTACTCATTTCACTTCATAATGGCTATTCAAAATGTTAAGTAACACAATTCTTTTGGCTAGTCCTAACACTTTCACATGAGTCAGACCAGGAAGTCTAAATCTCTTCTGACCCCTCGTCGTAGTCGGTCAATGGGGTGCAACCATGTCACGGTGCCCGACACATTTCTCGCATCTAGGAGAAACTTGGCAGGAAATCAAAGAATAGCTAGTAAGGTCATCGGACGGACGACACCTGCAATTCGCTACTGGCATCACTTGGCTCAATACAATTTCCAAACATATTTTGGTGACAGTTACTTATTTATTCCAATATGTGATTAAATAAACTTATTATGGGCAAGGGGAAATTACAGACGATCGAGGGAGCACACTGTCCCTGTCGTCGCATGTCTACACTGCGCTACCGATGTGATGCTCTGTTGGGGTGAAGTAATTCCGCTGTGACACGTCGCAAATAATCAGCGGGCCTTGTCGCCAGTCAGCTATGACGGATATAGCAACACTCTCGATCTGTTTCTCGTCCGACACTTGTTTATAAAATATGGCTGCTTAGAAGTGTTCGTGATTGTCATCGTAACAACTGGCTGCGGGAAACAATGGGCTTCACTACCACCGACATACTGAACTGGTCCTATGTGGCGTCTTCGTCGTCAACAATCTGCATCCCAAACCGAAAAAGAAAGAAGTCTCAATCGCCACACGGAATATCGTCGACCATCTTGAAATATTGCATGCATGTGGTGGTGAACCGTCTCATATGCTTTTTTGGCCCGAATATGGTGATAACTGCCAACTAAATTATTATTATCTAGCAGCTTATAAAGTATCGTATAGTTTATTTTTATAAGTTGTTCGATAATAAATAGTTTCAATGATATATAATAGAGCGATCGTCTCATCTTTGATAATTTTTATTTTCGTTGGGAGTATCTGAACGCACTAACTATGCATACATTTTCGTAAATGCTATTTAAAGGCTATTTTGGGTAAAATAGCGCAGTTGTAATAACATGTGTGCACAAATTATATATATATATATATATATATATTACGCATGGTTATATCAGCGTTCGGCGTGTTTGTAAACACGATCCGAATGAGTGTGGTGTGAATAGATGCGGCCGGCGAAACAAGAGACAACTTGCTGTGCCGATCGTAGCGGCATCGGTCGCTGCCGCTCCAGTACATGTTGCGTAATTTTGTACCGGGCGACGGTCTTGGGGCGTGGCAGAGACTGGCTGTCCACGCACGTGTGACTGTCTGTCGAACGATCATGGGATGTGCCGATTATGTTGCGGGGAGCAAGTCAAACTCGAAAGAAGCGCATTTTACATGTTCTAAGCTGATACAGTTCTAAGCAATGGTTTAATATGAAAGAAATGAGATTACTAATAACATTGAAAGTTTTCGAAAAGGCATCGATTGACGGCTTGTCTCTCTGACTAGATTACCCGGACGTGAACCAGCACCATGACATTTAAGGTGGGTAAAGGCGGTGCAGAACTACATACTCTTTAAGGTGTATACCCAGCCAATACACTGCTCCCTCTACACCCCTCTTCCTCCATATTTTCATCCACCAATCCTTTTCACACCTCTCATCGTTCTAATTAAGCCGCAATTCAGTACGGTCATGGGTATTTGCACTACTAGTGTAAGGCAACCGGGTTTTGTCCGTCGGTAATACCTGACATGTTTCATTGTCAATTAGCACAGACAATGCAAAGCTTCACTGCCGTGGACATTCCTAGCCTGACGTGCGGCCTCCGACAATGGTATGTTCTTGGTCCCGCGCAAGAACGCACACATTGACAACGTATGATTAGTAACCTGTGTCGCGTTGCACCTGAGAGTTGCTACAAACAAATGATTTCAGCGTTCGATCGAAAGCATGGATTCGTCGAAGTGCAGTTGTATTCGAAATGCAGTTCTTCTGGTTTTCAGTACAAGACCAACTTTGACGTGTTTATGGATGGTTCGTGTTGGGTCGGGTGCAGCGTATTATATGGTATTCAGCAAACGATACACATTTGACGCTTTGACAGTTGTTCTCGAATGAGCTGCACATGTTGCAGTTTGGGAGTCGTCAAACATTGGGATATACAACCAGACGCCAAAAAAGAGAACGACGACTGCTACAGACAATTACTTTAAGGTAGGTAGACTATGTGTGTAATGTTGTTATTGTATTTAGAACGGCAATATGCAACTGTGGGTAGAACATCACATATAGTGCCATGTGGTACAGTGTCGACATTCTATATTGCTAACTTGCATAGTCAAACCAGCACGCATACTTAAGACTAAATGTTTTATCATTATGCATAAATGTTAGCGTCACTCTACTGTGAATATAATTACGCAGATAACCCATTTCCCGTTAATCAAAGCATTACTTGGGAACATATTTGATATGTAATGAATAGATGCACTTGCTGATTTGCGTCGATATAAATCGTAGGTAAGCATTTTATTTATTAATTATATAAAATAACAAATAACTAATAGGTTTTAATCCACCTCGGTTTATTATCTTAAATTATGGATTCTCATATACCAATGCGAGTTATATTATTCCCTGTATGATGTACTGTATTATGTATCTGCGTTTACCAATAATGCCTTATTTAATTTTATGAAGGAGAAAACGTCGGCAATGTGTGCGCCATATTGTTGCTCAACTTCCGCTACAGAACCATGAATCTGCATAAGTCAACATTAATAATTATATTTATGCATGTTAACATGTTTGATGTATCATATGATATAGTACGCTATATAAGCCAAGTTATAAAGTAATGCTGCAACATAAATAACGTCAGATGTATCAGCTTACGTGTCTTACAAGTTGACACCATAATTTCACCAGCTAAGGCTCGACATGGGTTTATAAGCAAACAAAATGGCTACCTCCATTGCAACTGAGTGTTCCGACCGCACGTGGCGGAAGGGGTTACCAGTGACGCTCATCCTATGGAGGTCACAACCGATCTGGCGAATCGGGGTTTGGGCCAGGTAATTTCCCTCCCATAGGAACACTTCCGGCGGAAGTCGATCAGTTGTGAGGGAGTAAGGATTGTGACCAACCGTGCCAGGGAACGTTATGAGGAGCAACCGATGAGGTATCTCTGGCCGAACTAGTTACATTAGATTGTACTACAGGCTATATATCCAGTGTCTCCCACTTCCTCATTCCCTCTTTTTTTCTTTTTCAAAGTTTTTCTTTAAAACAGTAAATGTGTGACATTGACATTGACTGTTATTTTTAAGGTATTAAGAAAAATATTAATTTCATTTAATTCAGGCTTTTAATGTTTAACTCTAAAACACATTTTGTTTTGTTTTGTTTTAATCGTACACAACATCTCAACTTCACGATAAGCTTTAGTTAATTTGTTGCACGTACGTAAATAGTATATAGCTAAGATACAATAATTGTTACTATTTACATATACTACTACATCTTTAATCGTCACTAAATAAATAAATCGAACTATAATATATTAATAATAATACATTCAATGTATGAATAAATAATTGCGATCATTCAATGTTAAGATACTTGTTAAAATGTGGTTACGTGTATTTATTCATGTATATGTTATCTAGTATAACCTTTGGTTATAATCTTTTCAATGAGATATTCATTAATGTTAAATTAATATTTATTTACTTTCATACGTGTACACAGCACGTGACAAAGTACCTGCATTGATCAGTAAAACAACTAACAGTATGACACATTTAGAAAATATCGAAGATATCTTATACCTACATATTTTCATTTTCATTATAAAAGAAGAAGAATTTGTTTTTATTTGACCATTATTTCAAAACAATATTAAAACAATACTTAGAACAATGCAAACATAAAAATACTGTTTTAATACTAAAGCCCTGTCAAGTGATTCTCTAAATCATTTTGTTCACTTGCATAGTTTAGAGTAATGTCGGTTCAGTGTTGTGTGTGGCAGGTTCATACCCTGCTGGTGTTCCTTATGCAAACACTACATGTTGTGTGCACACACATTGATTCCATTTAATAAGTTTAGCTGGTTTTGTGATATTTTAGAAATGCAATGAACTACTTGTATACATAAGCAGGAATATCAATTGTTTCTTTTTAAATGTTGTGTATCTTGATTGCCAAACAAAGAGCGATTAATATCCAACTCACACAAGTACAACATAAGACCTACATGTGGGCTGTAGAAGAAGGCAGATAACATGTTTCTCGCTGGCAGCATCATATGGCCAGCGTCAGAGTTCTGCCAGGTTATCAAGTTACACAACAATCATAACTCTTGTAAAGGTTAGCGTAGCGTGTTGAGGACTGCAGTAGCCATATTAAAGTATGGTAGTTACAAGAAATCAAGGGTGTAAGTAAAGCCCATATCCCAGTGGTGGACCATGTGCTGAAGAAACCTCATGTTTCAGACTGCTGCTATAAGAAAAATGGAGACTTCAATCCGACATATCATGATTGGCTGGGGGGGGGGGGAGAGAGAGAGAGAGAGAGAGAGAGAGAGAGATAGAGAGAGACAGAGAGAGAGAGAGAGAGAGAGAGAGAGGTGGTGTCCACAACAGAAGAGAGTAAAGTGGGTGAGAGTGGCTGATGAGAGTGAGAGAGAGAGAGAGAGAGGCAGAGAGAGAGAGAGAGGCAGAGAGGCAGAGAGGCAGAGAGGCAGAGAGGCAGAGAGGCAGGCAGGCAGAGAGGCAGAGAGGCAGGCAGGCAGGCAGGCAGGCAGGCAGGCAGGCAGGCAGGCAGGCAGGCAGGCAGGCAGGCAGGCAGGCAGGCAGAGAGGCAGGCAGGCAGGCAGAGAGGCAGGCAGAGAGGCAGGCAGACAGGCAGACAGGCAGAGAGGCAGGCAGAGAGGCAGGCAGGCAGAGAGGCAGGCAGAGAGGCAGGCAGAGAGGCAGGCAGAGAGGCAGGCAGAGAGGCAGGCAGAGAGGCAGGCAGAGAGGCAGGCAGAGAGGCAGGCAGGCAGGCAGGCAGGCAGGCAGGCAGGCAGGCAGGCAGGCAGGCAGCGAGACAGCGAGACAGCGACAGCGAGACAGCTAGACAGCGAGACAGCGAGACAGCGAGACAGCGAGACAGCGAGACAGCGACAGCGAGACAGCGACAGCGAGACAGCGACAGCGACAGCGAGACAGTGACAGCGAGACAGCGACAGCGAGACAGCGACAGAGCGATATAGCGAGACAGCGACAGCGAGACAGCGACAGCGAGACAGCAATAGCGACAGCGAGACAGCAATAGCGACAGCGAGACAGCGACAGCGAGACAGCGACAGCGAGACAGCGACAGCGAGACAGCGACAGCGAGACAGCGAGACAGCGACAGCGAGACAGCGACAGCGAGACAGCGACAGCGAGACAGCGACAGCGACAACGAGACAGCGAGACAGCGACAGTGACAGTGAGACAGCGACAGCGACAGCGAGACAGCGACAGTGACAGTGAGACAGCGACAGCGACAGCGACAGCGAGACAGCGACAGCGAGACAACGACAGCGAGACAGAGACAGAGACAGCGACAGCGAGACAGTGAGACAGCGAGACAGCGACAGCGAGACAGCGACAGCGAGACAGCGACAGCGACAGCGACAGCGAGACAGCGAGAGCGAGACAGCGAGACAGCGAGACAGCGAGACAGCGAGACAGCGACAGCGAGACAGCGACAGCGAGAGCGAGACAGCGACAGCGACAGCGAGAGCGAGACAGCGACAGCGAGAGCGAGACAGCGAAAGCGAGACAGTGACAGCGACAGCGACAGCGACAGCGAGAGCGAGAGAGCGATACAGCGACAGCGAGACAGCGACAGCGAGACTGCGACAGCGACAGCGATACAGCGACAGCGACAGAGCGACAGCGAGATAGCGACAGCGACAGCGAGACGACAGCGAGACAACGAGACAGCGACAGCGAGACAGCGACAGCGAGACAGCGACAGCGAGACAGCGACAGCGAGAGCGAGACAGCGAGACAGCGATAGCGAGACAGCGACAGCGAGAGCGAGACAGCGACAGCGACAGCGATACAGCGAGAGCGACAGCGAGACAGCGACAGCGACAGCGAGAACGAGACAGCGACAGCGAGACAGCGACAGCGAGACAGCGACAGCGAGACAGCGACAGCGACAGCGAGACAGCAACAGCGAGACAGCGACAGCGAGACAGCAACTGCAACAGCGACAGCGACAGCGAGACAGCGACAGCTACAGCGAGACAGCGACAGCGACAGCGACAGCGAGACAGCGACAGCGATAGCGAGACAGCGACAGTGAGACAGCGACACAGCGACAGCGAGACAGCGATACAGCGACAGCGAGAGCGAGACAGCGACAGCGAGAGCGAGAGCGAGACAGCGACAGCGAGAGCGAGACACCGACAGCGACAGCGAGAGCGAGACAGCGAGAGCGACAGCGAGACAGCGACAGCAAGACAGCGACAGCGACAGTGAGACAGCGAGATAGCGACAGCGACAACGACAGCGAGACAGCGACAGCGAGACAGCGACAGCGAGACAGCGACAGCGAGACAGCGACAGCGACAGCGACAGTGACAGTGAGACAGCGACAGCGAGACAGCGACAGCGAGACAGCGAGAGCGAGACAACGACAGCGAGACAGAGACAGCGACAGCGAGACAGCGAGACAGCGACACAGCGAGACAGCGACAGCGAGACAGCAAGACAGTGACAGCGAGACAGTGACAGCGAGACAGCGACAGCGAGACAGCGACACAGCGAGACAGCGACAGCGAGACAGCGACAGCGACAGCGACAGCGAGACAGCGACAGCGACAGCGACAGCGACAGCGAGAGCGAGAGCGAGACAGCGAGAGCGAGAGCGAGACAGCGAGAGCGAAACAGCGAGAGCGACAGCGAGACAGTGACAGCGACAGCGACAGCTACAGCGACAGCGAGACAGCGACAGCGAGACAGCGAGACTGCGACAGCGAGACTGCGACAGCGAGACAGCGACAGCGACAGCGAGACAGCGAGACAGCGACAGCGATACAGCGACACAGCGACACAGCGACAGCGACAGCGAGACAACGACAGCGACAGCGACAGCGAGACAGCGAGACAGCGACAGCGACAGCGATACAGCGACAGCGAGACAGCGACAGCGAGAACGAGACAGCGACAGTGAGACAGCGACAGCGAGACAGCGAGAGCGAGACAGCGAGAGCGAGACAGCGACAGCGACAGCGATAGCGAGACAGCGACAGCGAGACAGCTACAGCGACAGCGAGACAGCGAGAGCGAGACAGCGACAGCGACAGCGAGACAGCGAGACAGCGAGAGCGAGACAGCGAGAGCGAGACAGCGAAAGCGGCAGCGGCAGCGGTAGCGAGACAGCGACAGCGACAGCGATAGCGAGAGCGAGACACCGACAGCGACACCGAGAGCGAGACAGCGAGAGCGAGACAGCGACAGCGACAGCAAGACAGCGAGACAGCGAGACAGCAACAGCGACAGCGAGACAGCAACAGCGACAGCGAGACAGCGACACAGCAAGACAGCGAGACAGCGACAGCGAGACCGACAGCGAGACAGCGACAGCGTCAGCGAGACAGCGACATCGACAGCGAGACAGCGACAGTGAGACAGCGACAGCGAGACAGCGACAGCGAGACAACGACAGCGACAGCGACAGCGAAAGCGAGACAGCGATAGCGACAGCGACAGCGACAGCGAGACAGCGACAGCGATAGCGAGACAGCGACAGCGAGAGCGAGACAGCGACAGCGAGACAGCGAGACAGCGACAACGAGACAGCGACAGCGAGACAGCGAGACAGCGACAGCGAGAGCGAGACAGCGACAGCGAGACAGCGACAGCGACAGCGAGACAGCGACAGCGAGACAGCGAGAGCGACAGCGACAGCGAGACAGCGACAGCGAGACAGACAGCGAGAGCGAGACAGCGAGACAGAGAGACAGAGACAGAGACAGCGAGAGCGAGAGCGAGAGCAAGAGCGAGACAGAGACAGCGAGAGCGAGACAGAGACAGCGAGAGCGAGACAGACAGCGAGAGCGAGACAGACAGCGAGAGCGAGACAGAGACAGCGAGACAGAGACAGCGAGAGCGAGACAGACAGCGAGAGCGAGACAGAGACAGCGAGACAGAGACAGCGAGAGTGAGACAGAGACAGCGAGAGCGAGACAGAGACAGCGAGAGCGAGACAGAGACAGCGAGACAGAGACAGCGAGAGCGATTCAGAGACAGCAAGACAGAGACAGCGAGAGCGAGACAGAGACAGCGAGAGCGAGACAGAGACAGCGAGACAGAGACAGAGACAACGAGAGCGAGACAGAGACAGCGAGACAGAGACAGAGACAGAGACAGAGACAGAGACAGCGAGAGCGAGACAGACAGCGAGAGCGAGACAGACAGCGAGAGCGAGACAGAGACAGCGAGACAGAGACAGCGAGAGCGAGACAGCGAGACAGAGACAGCGAGAGCGAGACAGAGACAGCGAGACAGAGACAGCGAGAGCGAGACAGAGAGACAGAGACAGCGAGAGCGAGACAGAGACAGCGAGACAGAGACAGCGAGAGCGAGACAGAGACAGCGAGAGCGAGACAGAGAGACAGAGACAGCGAGAGCGAGACAGAGACAGAGACAGCGAGAGCGAGACAGAGACAACGAGAGCGAGACAGAGACAGCGAGACAGAGACAGCGAGACAGAGACAGCGAGACAGAGACAGCGAGACAGAGACAGAGACAGCGAGAGCGAGACAGAGACAGCGAGAGCGAGACAGAGACAGCGAGAGCGAGACAGAGACAGCGAGACAGAGACAGCGAGAGCGAGACAGATACAGCGAGACTGAGACAGCGAGAGCGAGACAGCGAGAGCGAGACAGAGACAGCGAGAGCGAGACAGACAGCGAGAGCGAGACAGAGACAGCGAGAGAATGAGAGATCGAAAGAAAGACAGGATAGTGTACATGTCTGAATAGTGACAGTGAACGTGGCTGAAGAGAGAGAGGGAGAGAGATGAAGAGTGAGAGAGCCAGATAATGAGGTAGAGAGATAGATACCGGTAGGGAATGAATGTTGGTGAAGAGAAAGAGTTGAAGAATGTACCTGAAAAGAAATAGATGGTGAACACATCTAAAGTGAAAGATGTTGTGAACGTGACAGTGATTGCACAGATTAAGAATATGGATTATATTAACTTGGCTTAAACCGTCTGCTGACAAATTAGTGAACCCGTGCATATGCTCAAAACTGTTAGTATGTATCGTTTTCTCAGTGTGTATGTACACTGCTTTGTGCTACTAAGGCTTTATAACAGTGTGGCACTGTTGTATGCATTAATTCATCTTTTTTGTATCTATAAAGTACTTAACTTACCATTTATGAAATGTTTTGACAATTATGTTCCATTCAATTTCAATCTTTCTTCCAAGGGAATGGAAATATTTCAGCAATCAACATTCACAGCGGAGTTTAGAGAATAAATATAAAACTACATGGTAATATGTTACTGTTGATCTAATTTCTTTCTATAAATAACAAATATCCATATAAATGAAACCATGCATTCTTAAATCCCCTCCACCTTTACATGTAACTCACCTGTGTATAATTCTAACTTCACAACACCCGCCAACTCTTCTAGCTATTCAGATATGCATTTATTTATGGGATCTAGACTGCCTTGGGAATGAATGTAACCTAGCAACAGGATGTCATGTTTATTAAATAGTCGTTTTTATGGGTTCAACACACGTTAATGTTGTACTTTTACACACAAACCTATATTACTACAGTCACTACTCAACCACTGGGACACATTGCACACAGATGGTAAATAGTACGTAATAGGTACATTAGGTGTTACTTGGTTATAACAGCATTCTAAGTACAGTGAAATGCGTGCACATCCATGGTATGAAGCAGCCACCACACATATTTTATACACATGTCAAAAGTTCAAAAGAGAAGAAGGGAGAGAGAGGGAGTGAGAGACAATCCCTGAAAGCAGATAACCAGCATCAATAGATAAGGAATACAACTTAAGTTGACCGCAAGTTAAAATGTAATAATGAAGTTAACACATTGAATTTTATTATTATATTTGCATTGAAAACAAGTTTTATTTGTTCACATCAAATTTATGTTCACCTAGGTATCAGCTTACATGGATGTTGAGTTGTTAACGATTAATACATAAACACATATCAAACTGTTAATTTTATGATCTCAGTCCATAGAAATAAATATAAACAGAAAATGTGCTCACATGTGACATGCATAAAACACTGGACATAGTTTATCAATGTACACTATTGTTGCTACCATCTTGTCACATCAACTGCAGTAAGCAATGAATGACCTGTGGCAGGTCATATTATCTAGGGTTGACATGATAACTCAATAAAAGAAATGTTTAGAAGTTTGCTGTGCAAAGAGTGGACAAACAATTTGTAACCAGTCACAAAAATAGTCATCTATTTCAGTCGACAGTTCAGCTGAATACAGACATGTCTTCAAAATAAAGACACCCCAACAAAATCAAGATAACCCACCAGAATATAGACAGCCCACCAGAATACAGATGACCCACCAGAATAAAGATAACCCACCAAAATATACAGCCCACCAGAACAAAGATAGCCTAATCAGGGAGTAAACCTTCAACATGCATGTTGTAGTCATAAGGAGAAAATAGTAAATGAAAAAAACCTAGGAGCTGGTAACCTCCCTAGTACTAGGACTATCAAATGTTAAAGAATTAATAATTTCAAAGAATGGTTGTAACATGAAGCCCATTACACAAAAATATAATGGGACAATATATATATTTTGCATTCAGACTTCAACGTTACTTAACAACATGAGAGATGTGCAACTAATCAACATAACTAATCAGGAATAGGAATATATTATACATATACCAGTTTTGTGACAGCCATGGAAATGTGTGCAAACATAGTAGTAAATCACCATGGCAATATGTCAGCATAGCAGACCTTGCATAGCAAGCCTTGATAGAAGTGGGTCCAGCATCGATGACCACATCACCATGGCAACAGGCCAGAGTTGTCATCCTGTTAGAACCTACCCCACGTTGACACTGTTTATGCCTGCAACACACTGACAAATGTTAATGCGTGCAACACAGTGACACTGTTAGAGCTTGCAATAACACACTGATAATGTGACAGCCTGCAACACACTTACAAATGTTAATGCACGCAATACACTGATACTGTTAGAGCTTGCAACACACTGATATTGTGACAGCCTGCAACACACTTACAAATGTTAATGCATGCAATACACTGACACTGTTAGAGCTTGCAACACACTGATATTGTGACAGCCTGCAACACACCTACAAATGTTAATGCGTGCAACACACTGACATTGTGAGAGCTTGCAACACACTTACAAATGTTAATGCGAGCAACACACTGACACTGTTTGAGCTTGCAACACACTGACATTGTGACAGCCTGCAACACACTTATAAATGTTAATGCGTGCAACACACCGACATTGTGAGAGCGTGCAACACACTGACAAATGTTAATGCATGCAACACACTGACATGAGTAACAATATATCTAGAAAGTTGATCACCATAGCAACATTCTATCATGCAATGTGTAATGACATTGACATCTCTGTAGTTGTCATAGTCAGTGTCTGTCTGTCTGTCTGGCAGGCAGGCAGGCAGGCAGGCAGGCAGGCAGGCAGGCAGGCAGGCAGGCAGGCAGGCAGGCAGGCAGGCAGGCAGGCAGGCAGAGACTGAGACAGAGACAGGGAGAGAGATGCAGAGAGAGAGAGAGAGAGACGGGAGAGACAGGCAGACAGAAACAGAGATAGAGAGAAAGATAGAGAGAGACAGAGAGACTAGTCTGTTGCCAGCTCACCATGGGTTCTCTGTTCACCCTGAGCACCACTTGTTTCTTCGCCTCTCAGTGGAGGAACTGAAGCACTCTCTGAGACGCCTCCTATTCTACACACCCTGTGCCAAACACCTCAGCCTCACCAACACTTACTTTCATCACACCTATCTGTTATGTACAACAACTCTAACTTAGGATGGAACTATCGATTACATACAACTATTTTCATATAGGACAAACCTATCGATTACATACAACAACACTGAGGACAGACATGTCTGTTACATACAAGAAAAGTCACAGAACAAGTAATAACAGAAAAAGTTGTCATCACATATATAATGAACTTGTACTGTGCTGCACACTACCATCACATGACATAGTCACATTTTCCCGTATTCTACTGTCTCATTACTGTCACATGATGTACTCACACTGGACCATACTCATTGTCACGTTACTGTTACATGACATATTTACATTATGCGTTTCTCGACTGTTATATGCTGTACTTACATTGTGCCATACTCGACTGATAGACTTCTGTGGTATAAACAACTTTTATGCGGGACAACGCTACCATCTAAATTTGTGACACAGAGACGTGGCTAGTTTGCTTTGTATGCGAGCTTAAAAGTAAGCCAACTCTTTATGTATAACTAGCACAAAATAATTCCAATACACTAGTACACAATGTCATCACCGTTATAACAAACACATAGATTGACAGCAAAGGTGGGGGAACCGACCACACGCAGGTGTTGGAAACCCACCATATCAATTATTCAAACAAAGTATGCAAGTTATAGGTTATGACCAAGGGGAAAGCGTTAGGAACATGAGCACATGTCCCCGCCCTAAAACCCCTTGAAAGTACACTCATATTAGACAAGTATATAACACAAGTCGACAATGTGAGATGTAATATACAAGATCGTAATGTCAAAAATACAAGACAATAACGTTTTAGACACTTGGGAACAATATAATATAGACTATGTATAGTGTATTTACAAATATGTACAAATAAAACGAAACACAGCATATATCAACACCAGTTTGAAATACCCAGGTGACGATGGGGTAGGAGGGTGGGAAATTTGCGACGACATAGTACTGAACAACAGAATGATAAATGTCGCAATAAACGGAACCTCGTAACATAATTGTTTAACAACAATCGAGAGCGAATCAATATTTACCCTTTCAAACTCGAGAACTATCGAAAGAGAGGCTGGACACTGAGCTTGTCAGCGTCCTAATCTGTTTACCGTATACACCCGAATATAAGCTCTGGTTTTGTTGCCCACATAAATGCCTTTTGAGTTTCATTCAAAAGGTGTTTTTATGCGGGACAACGCTACCATCTAAATTTGTGACACAGAGACGTGGCTAGTTTGCTGAAAACACAAGTCAGATATATGTTTGTATGCGAGCTTAAAAGTAAGCCAACTCTTTATGTATAACTAGCACAAAATAATTCCAATACACTAGTACACAATGTCATCACCGTTATAACAAACACATAGATTGACAGCAAAGGTGGGGGAACCGACCACACCAGGCCACTTCTGTAATAGAATGGCTCCCCCCACCCCAAAGGATATGTGTCACAAAGGAAAGTTACGTAACTTTAGTCACAAGTTCACCAACTAAGCCTCATAACTACAGGTGTAGAAAAAGTGCTAACGGCGTTTGCATACGGCCGAACAAACCCGTAAGTGTCATGCGTGTCAAAAAACAAATAACATTAGGCTTAAAAGTATACATGGGCACCCGTACAGGCTATCAAAGCTACATGAAATGCCCCGCCTACGCAGAAAACGGTCGTGCGCTACATAAAACCCACACACACTAAAGCAATATAGTTGCAACCCAAGTGCGAATATGAAATGCCACCTAGAAGGCAAGAGGCCCAGTTAATGCAAACAGCGAATGTGAACCTTAAGCATAACACGTGATGATTAAAAAGCGCACAACCTGGTAATTTGCAACAAATGAAATCTAGACCATGTTAATTGTTATAAGATTATATACCGACATATGTCAGTAACGCAACAGCGACACGTTGTAGGTTGCCACTACCAACTAAGTACATGTAAAGAGCAAGGTGTGTTACATGGAATGCCCCACCTAAGTAGAAAACATCCTGATAACCTAGCGAAGGACACCCTCAGCGACGAATAGCACCAGAGAAATGATGACGTCTAGAATGAGTAATACACTTCTGTATGTGACAGGGAATGTCCCACCTAAGCAGAAAACATTCAGTGCACATGTTAGATGGGTTTTGGTTACATGCAATGCCCCACCTAAGTAGAAAGCATCTGGATAACCTAGCGAAGGACACCTTCAGCGATGAATAGCACCAGTGAAATGATGACGTCTAGAATGAGTAATACACTGCTGAATGTGACAGGGAATGTCCCACCTAAGCAGAAAACATTCAGTCACATGTTAGATGGTTTTGGTATGTAACAAGTGGATGTATATAAGCATTGGTGTTCCAAATGCCCCACCTAAGTGGAAAACACAAGTTTTCGGATATGCCGTCCGCAGTGTCATGGTCCGAGCTATCCAACGAGTCCGAGGTGTCCAACGAGTCCGAGGTATCCAACGAGTCCGAGGTGTCCAACGAGTCCGAGGTATCCAACGAGTCCGAGCTGTCCAACGAGTCCTAGGTGTCCAACGAGTCCTAGGTGTCCAACGAGTCCGAGGTATCCAACGAGTCCGAGCTGTCCAACGAGTCCGAGCTGTCCAACGAGTCGGAGCGGTCCAACGAGTCCGAGCTATCCAACGAGTCCGAGGTGTCCAACGAGTCGGAGCGGTCCAACGAGTCCGAGCTATCCAACGAGTCCGAGCTATCCAACGAGTCCGAGGTGTCCAACGAGTCGGAGCGGTCCAACGAGTCCCAGCTATCCAACGAGTCCGAGCTGTACAACGAGTCCGAGCTGTCAGACGAGTCATCTGTCAGTCTCGCAGGTATCCGAGTTGACCTCGTGAAGCATCGACGTGTAGATGGAGGGCCACATTACCTCCCAGGTTTAACCTTAGGTATTGCAGAAATACGAAAACACAGCAGCGCAGTATTTCGTTCACACAAAAGAAATATGAATATACAGGCACCATGCCGTGATGTCAGCCTGTGACAGGTAGCACACATATGTTTGTGGCCATGCCAGAATAACCTGAGACAAGAAAGTGGCAAAGTGAATCCAATACACTGTATTAACCTCAGGTAATTGAAGTGTGCAGCAATAGCGCACCTATAAAAGTTAGAAAATACATTAACGTAAGGAGGTCAATACAGCAATGTAACGCGACCAACTATCATATGCCAAAATGTGTTATACAGCAACACCTGGTTCCATATAACAAGATGACATGTACACAAGGAACCCTATTTGTGTGGGACATCATCAAGCCTGTTACATAATAGAAGGTGAGAACGTGGATGTGGAGACTCATCCTCACCGCCCTGGTCCAACAGCAGTGGATGTCCAAAAGGAAAACCTGTTGATGAAATCAGACTCGAAAGAATAAACATCATCACCCTGGGCCGACCACAAAGCACGCCCGACAGTAAATGTGTGGTCTATAACAGCCTGCTGAATGCATACCGGCACGAACGCATATATGGGAGTGGAACAAACGACATCTCCCTGGGCCGACCACAGTCAACCGAAACAATGTATGTGTGGTCTCCAACAGGGTGGTCATGCATACAGGCACAAACACATATATGGGAGCGGCACAAACATCATCTTCTTGCGGCGACCACAGTCAACCCAAACAAGATATATGTGGTCACCAACAGGGTGTTCAAGCATACCGGCATGAGCGCATATATGGGTGTGGAACATAACATCATCGTCACACTGGGCTGACCACAAAGCACGCCCAACAATACATGCGTGGTCAACAGCATGTGCCATTCAAATGGAGAGGCATTAATGTAATCATGCAGGTAGCATGTATGGGTGTGGATCACGTCCACATCAACCTGTGCAACAATCGACATTTTGTCCGTAACATGTCCGGTTTAAAACTGAATAATGTGGGTCTGGAAATAAATCCTCATCATGGATTGACCATCTGCAGACCCAGTAAACATGTGCAGGTATAGTGCTAGTAAAGAAAGCAAAGAATAGAACACACATTATTGAAGTATGTAGACTTGCTAACCAAGTGTAGAGCTACATGGGTACATGGTCCGTAACAAATTGTGATGGTGAAGTATTACCTCCATTACAATTTTGTAACAAATAAACATTAACTCCATGTCATATATCGATAAGGCATCCGGCAGCCAGGTAGGCTAGTGCGAAATCCTGAAAGTAATAAATAATATGTGCAGTTGGTAGGCACCCTAATCAAACCAAGGCCTCAGGATATCACCTATTAAAAAGGAGTAAGTATCAAAACACAACGCAAAATCTACTTAACGACTTGACACGGCAAATACAGCTGGTGCCTAGAAGATGGAGTGAATTTGCCAACACTGTTGTGTGAGGAGTATATAATAACATTTCGACGCAGAGACCTGTAATACATGGTCAAACCAAGTTCATTCAACTGCACGCCCTCTGCCAAAAGATATTGTTGCCAGTTTTCCAGGAGACCCTGGTGACGGAGGAATTGATTGGGGCGTGTGTACCGAGGACCGGCTACATAAATTCTCTTTTTTCAACGAAGTATTGTAAGATACAACACTGTAATTAAAGTCAACGGATCAGTGATATCTGCCAGTCGACAACCTGCGGAAAATTCCAACATTACCACCTGTGTGACATGATAAAAGGATATCAATAGACGCGCCGCAGCCCTCTACAAAACGTGAAACCCGGCGACAACTCATCAGTCCCAATATCACGGAAGCCAACATGAGGGCTCATGCAGCCAAACAAAAGCGTCTTCTGTTCCAAGTGGGCAGTTGTCATTCCTCCCTGCCATGTAAGGGAGATAACATGACCACCGGGACACGGTGCGAAATTGCGGGTGTCCTCCCGGTTCATAAACTGTAATCTCCGGAAAAAAACCTGTGTCCGTAAAACACAATGGTGACCGGGTAACATGCGGTGTTCATGATGACTGATCAGACACAAGCATAACATCGTATATTGTGGCATAGGAGCCTGATCGGGCTATATAGCGTCTAAAAATATTAACGTTGGCCCCTTTGGACAAGTTTGTGTAGTAGCAAACGGTAAGTGGTCACCGATGGCAACGAAACAACGTTATTGCATAATCGCCAGGTGGCGATACGTGTAAAAAAAAGGGGGCGTAAAATGTACTAGTAGATCCGCTGAATGGCTGTACGGAATCAGAGATCGTAGCGGGAGTCTTAAACACCCATACCGTCGTGGACTGGTGCAATTGAAGTTAACACACCTGTAAATATAACGTTATGGCACACAAGGCAAAAGGAACACGCAGGCACTCCAGCAAACAACGATCTGAAATGTTGGAAAAGTACTCGGTCATGAAGACATGAACGATAACGTGTAATACTAACAGCGTTGCAAAGAACGAGACGAGATAAAACTGAAACTGAAAGTGCGGTAGTAAGCAGGTGGAATCGAAGAAATTACGTTAATAACACCACAATGAAGCCGTAATGGCAATCAAGTACGCTGACGTGGCCTGGAAGGGGCACAGCCCAAACGGCAAATGCATTACACGGCCATAACAAGGCACAGCCCGAATGGCGAAACAATTACACAGCCTGTAAACAGGCACACACAGAAGGGCATAAAATATCCAATTACACGGCCTTAAAAAAGGCACAGCCAAAATGGCAGAGAAGTGACAATTACACGGCCTTAAAAAAGGCACAGCCATAATGCCATAAAATATCCAATTACACGGCCTTAAAAAGGCACAGCCATAGTGGCATAACATTTCCAATTACACGGCCTTAAAAAAGGCACAGCCGTAATGGCAGAAAATGTCAAATTACACTGCCTTAAAAAGGCACAGCCACAATGGCATAAAATATGCAAATACACGGCCTTAAATTTGGCACCGCCATAATGGCATAAAATACCAAATTACACGGCCTTAAAAAGGCACAGCCATAAGGGCATAAAATATCCAATTACACGGCCTTAAAAAGGCACAGCCAGAATGGCATAAAATATCCAATTACACGGCCTTAAAAAGGCACAGCCAGAATGGCATAAACTATCCAATTACACGGCCTTAAAAAGGCACAGCCAGAATGGCATAAAATATCCAATTACACTGCCTTAAAAAGGCACAGCCAGAATGGCATAAACTATCCAATTACACGGCCTTAAAAAGGCACAGCCAGAATGGCATAAAATATCCAATTACACGGCCTTAAAAAAGGCACAGCCCGAATGGCATAAAATATCCAATTACACGGCCTTAAAAAGGCACAGCCAGAATGGCATAAAATATCCAATTACAAGGCCTTAAAAAGGCACAGCCAGAATGGCATAAAATATCCAATTACACGGCCTTAAAAAGGCACAGCCAGAATGGCATAAAATATCCAATTACACGGCCTTAAAAAGGCACAGCCAGAATGGCATAAAATATACAATTACACGGCCTTAAAAAGGCACAGCCAGAATGGCATAAAATATCCAATTACACGGCCTTAAAAAGGCACAGCCAGAATGGCATAAAATATCCAATTACACGGCCTGAAAAAGGCACATCCATAATGGGAACAACTTACAATGACATGACCTGAAACAGGCACAGCCATAATGGCAGAAAATGTACAATGACACGGCCTGAAAAAGGCACAGCTGAAATGGCAAAGTGACAATTACAAGTCCTTAACTGACAAAGACACATTGCTGTGAAAAAATCACCGCCATAATGGCAGGAAAGTTACATTTGCAAGTCATGGAAAAATCACAGCCTTACAAGCAGATAATATACAAAGACAGGTGCACGAACAAGGCACAATGTAAACCAGCGAAGCAGGTAACGGTCTGGAAAATGCAACGCCAGTAAGTAACAGTCCCCACAGGATACACCGGGAGGATACAAAGCAAGTAGCAAAGCAATGATTACATGTGGTATGATTATACATGGAAAAAAAATTGGCACAGTGTCTATTGCACTGTGCAAATGCGTTATGTAATATATTTGAACTAATTATAAGGAAACATGAAAACAATGGAACATCATTTACCCTTTTTTTAAATTGGTATTGTATGTATAATGTAGTAGTAATTGCAGTATGGGTAGTTGTTGTTGAAATAAATTTAATTCAAATTCAATTTAATTAAAGCAGCGCCCACGTGTCGAAGAACAGTAAAGGAGCTACTAGTTATTTTCTGTAGCAAGAACGATCCCGCGAACACTGTGGAAAGATTTCTGATTTCCTCCGTCATTTAAATGGACCCCGTCTAATAAATACTGCTGCCAGTTCGACAACACCCGTCACGTCACCCGTGATAGGACCAAAATTGTACTTATGACATGAGATGTGGTGGCGACGAACATGTATGTATTTAAGATATAGGAAGACACGGGTATTAAACTCATCATCGAGGCGATAGAGAGAAATGTCAGAATCGCGGTAAAACATATGGGAAATAACCACTCCCACCAGTGAGATATGACGGGGAAAGTATCACTTTATCGCCCACGTCAACAATATAGAATACAGGGAGGGGTAGTCAATAAGTGGTGCCAAAGTCAATAAAAACGACATCCCGACTGGCACTGATAATATCCCGGGTTAGGGAGTATAGCCAAAGCCCCGTTAACTCCCCTCTCAAAAGAAAGATAGCTTGATATCGCTCATCCAGAGCGAGGTTCATGGACCGATGCGATGGTCGAAGACGCCCGAGGCGAACAAAGGATTAACGCACAACAGCGATGTTAATCATCGCCTTTAGACATGATTAGTGCGATTCGCACGGGCAGTGACAACATAAACGGTCAACAAATTTGCGACGACATAGTACTGAACAACAGAATGATAAATGTCGCAAAAAACGGAACCTCGTAACATAATTGTTTAACAACAATCGAGAGCGAATCAATATTTACCCTTTCAAACTCGAGAACTATCGAAAGAGAGGCTGGACACTGAGCTTGTCAGCGTCCTAATCTGTTTACCGTATACACCCGAATATAAGCTCTGGTTTTGTTGCCCACATAAATGCCTTTTGAGTTTCATTCAAAAGGTGTTTTGTTATCCTATTTGCACACAAAGAAATACACAAACTTACTTGGATCTCACCTAACCAAAGAGACAATAAACAAATTGACCACCTACTCATCAGTGGCAAGTGGCGACGATCCTTACAAGATGTAAGTTTTAGAAGAGGAGCAGATGTTGGCAGCGATCACCACCTTGTGGTCGCACACACCAGACTGAAGCTTAAAAGAACTGTAAAACCAATTAGGCTGTTGAAATGGTTCGATGTCTCCAAGCTGAAAGATGCTGGCATCAGACCAGTGCTGCAGTACTAGGACAGAAAGAGGAAACACAATGATTGGCTGAGTGGAGACATGTGGACAACAACAAAATATCTCATCAGTTTACATACAAACCTTGACCCTTCGACTGTGTGAATGTTTGGTCAGGATACAACAAAGTATGTCATGAATTACGTTACAAACTTTTTTCTCTGACTATAAAATCAATGATTCTGCAAACATGAAATTTTGAATGACAGAGAGACTACCCAGATAGCCAAACGATATTGGCCCAATATCGGCCCGATCTCGGCCATCTCGGCACCGACATCGGCCCGATCTCGGCATACGACATCGGGCCGATCTCGGGCATCTCGGCCCTATGTCGAACCGAGATAGACGACATCGGCCCGATCTAGGTTTTGCACATGGGATCGATCTCGGTCCGATCTCGGCAATCTCGGCTGCATCTATAGCATGCCTAGATGAAACCGATATAGCCTAGATGCAGCTGAGATCCCCGAGATCGGACCGAGATCGGTGAGATCCCCGAGATCGGACCGAGATTGGACCGAGATCGGCAATCTCGGTTTCAGCTAGGCATACTGCCTAGATGAAACCGATATAGCCTAGATGCAGCTAAGATCCCCGAGATCGGACCGAGATCGGTGAGATCCCCGAGATCGGACCGATCTCGGTGAGATCCCCGAGATCGGATCGATCTCGGCAATCTCGGTTGCATCTAGGCTATATCGGTTATAGCCTATATTACTTGGATACACTATAGGCTAGCTGTGTGTGGCTTAATGAATAGGTAACAAAGAATGCAATGACATATTTTGTTTTATTTTCATCACACAGTGGCAAAGTTTCCGAGGTTCTTCTCTTAGCCCTGTCCCCATTCCAGTCTTTGGGCCCCATGAACCATTTGGACAGACACTTCTGGATGGCGTTTTCTGTAGGGCCTACGAGGTGTCTTCATTTCTCCTGATGTCTTCTGCAATTAAAATGAAAGAGACATTAAGCTAGATACCATCTATATTTAACTAATATCACAGACTGAGCAACAAAATAATTGTTTACAAAACTATATATATATATATATATATATATATATATACATGGTTTTGTAAACAATATATATATATATATTCAATTTGTCGCATGAATTTATATGCGCACGCTTGATTCTGTGGAAGATTATATACATTTGTTTTTTATATAATTGTTTACAAAACTATATATATATATATAGTTTTGTAAACAATTATATAAAAAACAAATGTATATAATCTGCTACAGAATCAAGCGTGCGCATATAAATTCATGCCACAAATTGAATATATATATATATATATTATATAGTTTACAAAACTATGTATATATATATATAGTTTTGTAAACAATTAAACAAAACTATATATATATATATGTATATATATATATATACACTATATATATATATATATATATATATATATATATATATATATATAGTTTTGTAAACAATTATATAAAAAACAAATGTATATAATCTTCCACAGAATCAAGCGTGCGCATATAAATTCATGCCACAAATTGTATTGAATTGAAATTTATTTCAACAAACAACTACTACATTATAAATACAGTGCATAAAATACAATATAAATTGTTGAAAAAAGGGTAAAAGAAGTACAATACTTATCATGTTTACCCTTATAATTTCTTAATTTCATACATAAAGCATCTGAACAATGCAATAGAATGTGCGACAACACTATTTATATGTGTAACCATACAGCATTTAATAAAAAAAAGACATTGTGACATTTGTTGAAGAGAAAAACAAAAAACAAAATCTTTACAACAATAAACAAACTGAATGTTTATTTTTTTATCTAATTTATGTTAGCAAAAATTATCTAGGACTCTAACACATAATTATTCAACAGTCTATTTGTATAACACTTTTTGAAATGATGAATTTTTTACAACTAATCAGTGAATTATCGAAGGAGTTCCAAGGTTTAACTCCAGTAACATAAATGCACATACTTTTTAAGTTAGTACGTACATAGATTTGCTTGAACTTGCATTTATACCTGGATGAATATCGAGAGTCATGTATTTTGAACAATTTTTGTACATTCATTGGTAATATATAATGATATGCCTTAAACATAAGTTTTTAGCTTTACAAGATCTGGAAATTTAAGAATATGTACATTGTGAAAGAGTAAATTTGTGTGATCAAGTCTTTTTGCACCACAAATTAATCTTGTAACTCTTTTCTGTAATAAAACTAAACAATGAATATTTGTAGCATATGTGTTACCCCATACTTCAGCACAATACATAATATAAGGCATGAAAACAGAATAGTTCAAAATATGCATACCATGTTTGTTAATCAAAGAACTGGCTCTATACATAATAGCACAGCATTTTGACAGTTTAGATCTTACTGATAAAATGTGACTTTTCCAGTTTAATTTGCAATCAATTACTACACCTAAAAATGTTCTGGAATGTACTCTATTGATTTTCTCCTTATTTATTCTAAATCAAATGATTTGTTAATCTAGAAATGTACAAAGGTTTACGGATTTACAAC
>OZ024862.1:1807669-1820169 GCA_964017155.1 Oasisia sp. SBJ-2009
TGTATTACTTTAACTGTAAGACGTGCATATACATTTTCTTTCATAATTCCAAATTGCATTTTAATGTTTTATGATGTGTGAAATAAAGGATACTTTCATAAGTAGCACTTTCGCGCAATTCAGAATTATTCACGTGTTGGATGTTTGGGGCATGTTCGCACAGGCCTGTGCGGTCATGCCCCACCCGCTGTGCAGACGTATTTCGTGCATCGGTGCTTATAATATTATGTAGTCTACTTAGATACATATTTAGATACTTCAGTTGCTTACCACAAATATTATAGGAAACTTTAATGTGAGATAGTATATGATGATTATTATATAATTATTTAATATAATCAAACTTATTATATCATTCATCGCTTCGTCAATGTGTAATAGGCTATATCGTGCTGACGTTACATTTTCCATGTTGTTGTCCATTAGGTCCGTTAAAGAAATAAAGCTTAATTGACCATTGCTCATAAACTAAAATAACCAAGATGACAAACAATGTATAATCTATAATATTGAACTTTGCCCGTATACTTTAGTCCATACAAAGCTATGCTTGCACAGCCGACAAACTGAATTTTTAGTTTGACTTTGCGCTTGACGAGACTATGCTGTTTTAGCTAGAAGGCTTCATACAAGCTGGGTTGCAACCTTTGACTTTCCCCGTTACAAAATCTTGCTGTTGTTTGCTTTGACTCTCAAGAAGGAATAAATGTGGACTATGGTTCAAGGCCACTGTATATTTTCTAAACTTTACGTATTTATGAAAACTTGAAACCGTTGATTTGTGTTCTCTGGTGTTTTTTTTTAGTAATGCACGTGTCAGTAGTGTACACATACTAATACATATTATTATTATTGCAGTTAATGGTCAGCTGTGTGAGACCAGCTTTTATTTCGCCATTCCTGGGGCATAGCCGCACACAGTGTGCGGCTATGCCCCGTACCTTGGGGCATGTCCGCACAAAGCTATGCCTCTACATTTGACCAAATATTTAAATATCTGATGGGATATGCGATTTCTTAACTAACTAACAACAAAGTAATATGATTGCTCATTCTGAATACTAAATATCACCCTCTTAGCACACACAGTGCATTATCTATAGCTTGTTTCACCTTAAGTGTGCGGACATGCCCCTACTTCCCCTACCGTAAATATTTCAACCAGCGTAAAGTTACGCCTATTAAATACATGGTGCAGCTAAGTGCAACTATGGAGCAGACTCACGAAACGCACCAAGTGTAACTTTACGACGTCTTAGATTTTCGACGAGTTATCGCCCGCTACGACGTCGTAAGTAGCCGCTATGAAACTGGCCCCTGTTCTTTTGCCACGCCATGGGCGCTATGCCGACAAACAGGTAACGCCAAACGCGAAGTGCCATACGACTGTGGTGTGATTCAGAGTTCGTGCGTCTTTTTTTAAAGAAGTACCGGGTATGGAATCCTAGTCCATAGACCTACTGGTGTCTCTGTCCCTCATTCACGAACAGTGAAACATTCCGTTTGTTGCGCGTATTGCTATCTTTCTCACATTAACGTGTTAACAATACCATTAACATGAACAGAATGCCAATATTGCAAGGAGATCACTCATCTCCAGCGTCTGACGCAGAGCCATAGACAGAAAGAGTTTGGCCATGAGCACCACTAGCGGGCTTGCTATCACGTGATCACAACATAACGTGTTATGTCTCACAACATAACGTGTTATGTGTTGTTGTTCTACTTTGGCTGGAGATGCTCTGTCGAGATCGACGAGGGCCGAGATCGACGAGGGCCGAGATCGACGAGGGCCGAGATCGACGAGGGCCGAGATCGACGAGGGCCGAAATCGACGGCCTCCAGCGAAACAACCCGGTGTGCACTCGTCATTGTGGCCACGACACGACCACAGCCAGGCAAACATGATTCGAACAGGAAAACGCATTATTTAGTTATACAAGTTTAACAAGATTGCCACCTAGAGAATCAACTCTAGATGGCAGGTGGACAAGGAAGCCCTTTGGCTTATCGACAATCCAACCTATCTATCTAAATGTATCCCGCCCGTCTTTGGTATATGTCGATTTTATTTTTAAACACATTAACACTACTAGCACAATCAGCTGCTAATATGTTCCATTCATTTACTGTTCTTTGTGAAAACGAGTGTTTTCTAATATCTAGTCTACACTGCTTATTTGCTAATGTAACTCCATGTCCTCTAGTCCTTCTCCCTTCATTAACCGAACAAAATATTTCTGTGAACATTTTTATACCCATTCAATATTCTGAAGACTTCTATCTGATCTCCTCTCAGTCTCCTGGTTTCTAGTGTTGTTAAACCACATTCTTTTAGACTCATTTCATAATTTATATTCCTGGGTTTTGTATCAATTTGGTTGCTCTCATTTGTAGTCTTTCTAGTATATCAATAGCCTTCTTGCGATATGGCCTCCATGCTTGTATGCATTATTCTAAATGAAGTTGCATGCATTAATTATGTTTTTATGATACTTAGCTTGAACCGTGATGAACAAATCGATCCCACCGCCAGCCAAATGCAAGGATTCCCGATTGTAACACGGCGACACACAGGCGCCCGGGTAGTCTCGATTAATTCTACGTGAAGTGGCAGCACTTTTCAGTGCCTCGTCCCCGCCTGGAATTTTAATGGCCTGCCGATGTCTCGGAAAGGGCGGCCTTACTCCTAGCCTCGGTTACCCAGACTCCGTGAGGTGGCAGCACTTTTAAGCCCCTCAACTCCGCCTGGGATATTACTGGGTCTTAAAGGGGAAGTGAAACACAGCTGTAACATTCCATATACCTAAATGTACACTATATAAGTATACATTAATGGTGGCAGAAGCACATTCACTTATCAGACAAACTGGAAAAAAAATATTTTTCAATGCCTAAATCGTCGTCATAGAACACTGCGTAGCGCCATCTTTATTCCAAGCCGAGTGGTTTGATTACCTCCTATCTAGCCCATGTAAAATTTTGGTTTTTTCCGGTTTTCTTCATAATTATACATTTCTACGCAAAAACAAAAATATGGTGCCTTATTGTACACGATAGGTGTCCTATGTATCCACAAATAATATTTATTTGCATTCGAAATAAAAAGGTGAAATTAAATACCGACGATTTTGAACCAATGAAACATTTTCATTTTTACGCTCTCTGTGTTGACAGCCTTCAAGGGGCGGGGCTTACGACCGGAAGGTCTATCGGAACTATTTCTTATTTTGTTTACACAGATATCGGAAGTGTTTTGCGTTAGACTTAGCCTTAGAAGAGTCAAGAGGCGCTAGTTGTTAGTGGTTTTGGATAAATCACAATAGAAAATGGATCCGACAGAGGAATAATTTGTAGCACAAGTGAGAGAAGCATCTGTTGCACAAGTGACACACGTAAAGCCATTTTTGCTTCACCCAGCGTGCGAGCCGAGGTGTGAGATGGCGAGAGAAGATCGCCATGTGATGTGGCATGTTTATGGTCATCTTTGATTTTGGGATCAACGTGCTATAAAACAATGTGAATGTTGCATGGTGTTTGTGTGGATACTGCGTCCCGATGTCGACGCACATCGTTGTATGTTGTCTGGAGATAGCTGACGACCGAGCCAGACCGGGCTGACAGATGCCTGCATGAACCATGACTGACCACGATCGAGTGGCACGACAGCTGTCAGTGACAATGTTGGGAGTATCGGTCTGTTGTCTAAGTGCGATTTGCGTGCAGACTCGTTCGTTCGACCAATAGCTACCCTCGGGGTAGTAGGTAAGTAATACGTAGTTCAACAGGTATCGAAAAGTAATTTAGCACTTCAAACCTAAACAAAACAATTATACTTGTATGGCCACACAATGTCAATGACATATGTATAATTTAAATAATAAAGTCATTCTATCTTCGAATTCGTAACGTAAATCTATTACAAACTTACTTTTTATTTCTGACAAGATGTTATATGATGTGTGCATCCTTTTAATATAATTAATTAATTTAAAATGCTAATACAATTTGTTTAATTTATGTAAATAATGTTATTTACATATGCATGCTGCCATGCAATTTATAATAGTCTGAATAATAAATATATGTGTAATAAGGACATTGTGCAATTCACATGGGAATATTGAAGTGGAGTTTTAATGTATTGTGTACTATGTATTGTATATGTGCGTGTGTGTATGTTATCAAGACCACATCATGACAATGAATCATAAATTCATGTGTTTGCAAAATACTGTAACAATTTTACATACAAATCATTTGTTTGTAAAATACTGTGATAATTTTATTAAAGTATTTCACAAACAAATCAACCAATGCGCTGACTTTGTGATGTGATATTGATAAATTACACAGTTTTGCCAATTACTAATACATGGTGTAATTATAAGATAATGATTGTTTACTATAAATCAAATGTCAGAATGTATCGGTTAGCTGCATATCATCACTGCACATGTTCAATGGGATGCTTCCATGCAGGCAGCAGGCATGTTATAACAACCAGGGTGTTTTGCAGGTGCAGAAAAGAGAAATACATTTTTTCTCATTAGTGGCATAACTGCTTCAGTCATCATCAGTGATATTGCTGTCATCCGCTAACACATATTCTGCATAACTCTTTTCAGTGTTTTCCATCTGTCTGTTCCAGACAGAATGATCTGAAGATGGCGACAGTGAGACTGGGACATCCAAGGTGTCATCCACATTGACATGACTGCCATGGTCAGTCGAAGAAGGCATGCAGGACTGCGACGACAACTTCGCATACCCATGGTCATGATGAATATTCAATGGAACAACAATATTATCTGTAATAATTGCTGCATCGATAAAGTATCGCATTGGCAACATGATCACTGGCTCTGTTTGAGTTTGACACTACGAGTTAATGGCGTTGCAATGTGACACCCGTACTGCCATGAGGGACAATATCATCTGGTGCACTGGATCCTTTGAAAGTTGTGTTCAGTATTTGTGAATCCTTCATCTGAAAGAATGATACATATGTATGAGAGTATGTATCTTCTGTGATATACATATAAATAACAATGTTTTGACATCTTTTGTTTTCTCATTGCAGTACCTATACATCATAAAAATTAAAACTGATTAAATCAACTTATAATTAGCATTTCGGAAAGTGTTCAGGATCTAATTTTGTGTAGATGCATAGATCTGTGGATATTGTAACTATGCATGAGAAATCTAAATTTGATTGAATTATTTTGCAGGCCCCATATGGTCCTCCATGGTCCCCCAGACTATTTTTCCACAATTGTTAAACAAATCTACTTTTGCATGGTTGTTGCATGTGGTGGTGCTGATATACACAAAAAATCTGTATTTTATTACACCATTCTATGGGCCTCAAAACACAAAGTAATGCTGGTGATTTGGTTTTTGAGAAGGTCCCTTGAAATGACCCCCAGATCAGTTTGATGTATTAGGTATCTGCTTTCTGGCTTGTCTGCTGCTGCTAGCCAAGTTCATTGGTCAGCTCTTGTCTCAATGAAACTAGTAGACAGTGGGCTGAGCAAGGTGTTGTGTTTCAATCAGGGAACATTCATGCAATAAATAGAACATTACCTTTTCAATGGTGCATTCTGTGTAGATTCCATTATATTATGACTAACCTTCCTGGCATATTTTAATATGTGTGTATCCCGAGTCATTCAGACATCATTACAAACAAGCAAACCCACTCCTACATAAGCAACACATAAATTACATGGTAAGCCAATTATACAAGCCTACTTGCACATATAAGAAAATAAAATGTTTAAGTTAGTTACGTGCAATCAGTGTCCTCCTTGGTCCAATCAGAGACAACTACTTGGCCATAGTCAAAGTCATACTTGTATTTTCAAAAAGTACAAATGTCAATTTAAGACTAAATTTGTTTACATTGGGTTTTATACGTAAGTTTCATTTGTGGGTGGGGTTTTGTCCAACCGAGTCTTTTTCGAGATATGTAAGTTTTTTTTATTGCAATGTATAAGGTTTTCTAAATAGACTTCTTAGCCATTTTCCTAATAAATAATTTTGGGAAGTGATTATGGACACCTTACAGTTATCAAACAGTAACTGCACAAACTGCAACTAACTGAACAATGCTGATGTCTGCGGTACTATTGAAAGCAAAATACATGCCTTATCAAAATATAATTTTCGTACTTTATATTCTTATTTTAGTCTTATTTTGTTATACGCAATAATACTATTCATTTCAGATTCAATATACTAGTCGTGTTAGTCGATAATCATTCTACAACAGCCATGAACCCCAAACATTTTGAAGTTTTATTTAAACACTCAATTTAAAGCTGACCTCTGTTGCACTGGTTTGTCTTTTCATCATGCTCTAGCACATGACTGTGAACTGGTAAGAAATGCAAGTGCACTAGAGAGATAGTGGGGCTTTGTCCAGGCAGTGATGTTTGTATTGGGTATGGGTAGTCTTTTCACTCTTGCTGGGAAACACAGGACACTGGTAAGATTGTGATTTTATTGCCTAATTTGCACTAGGCTATTAATGGCAATTAGTAACAGCAGTCCTCTGTTGTACTTTGATCATGATGTTTGCAACCCTTTCCAGTAACAATGGAGGCTATGGGCTAATGTAAGGTTCCAAATGTTTTTTCACCCATGTAACTATTAATTTTAGTCATGGGATCAGTGATCTTACTACCTGCTGTCAGGAGACTATTCAGATCCCCACCTAAAAAATGTGTGCTTGTTTATCACTTGGAAAGCAAAACTGCAGATTCTTAAAGGTGAGATCCACATTTGGGTGCATAATGTTTTGGGCGATAAACAAAACTGTTGTCTTAGATTATTTAGAAATGTATTAATCTGTCAGTGTTTAAATATCGGATACTACCCCTGGAGGGTAGTGACTTATGTATGTCAAAACAGTTGCTTAAAAAAAATTGAAATAAGTTCCATGTGTTTTGTGTATTTTGACCACAGTCATGCATTCTACAGCAATAACAGAATGTGCATACATGAAATTATAAAATATTCTACGGATATTTTATGAATTAAAATATTAAATGTGTTCCCAGGTAATATTGCCAACTGACTTGGGTTATGATGGGTAGTGTCATTGGATAGACACATTAACATACTTAATAGTGACACTATGTTAAGTGTGATTGATTCTGTAGCATGTTTTATTGTTGTTATACTAATTATTTTATAGAAAGTTGTGCGATGCACACATGTACATATGTTACCAGAAACAAATACAATGATACCATAATCATAATGATAATAATATTTTACTGACCTGCATGGCTGCCGCTCACCGTTTCCTACTTGTCGTTCTGGTATCTTGCTTTGATGATATAATGCATATAAACAGTACATCCTCAGCTTGCATAATGTCAAAAACAGTGTCCTCGTGTAATGGCCAAGATTAAATTGTACGCAAACTAGTGATCAACAGACAGTATTCATAAGTCAACAGCTATGTCTGCAATTCTTTGCTGTGATGTTAAAAGCTTGAGGATTTTTTTTCACTCTACATTTTTCCAGTTCACTCAGCTGTATAAATGAGTACCTGCATGGCTATAGACAGTGGTGGATATGTGTATGAGTAGCTTTTGCGAATTAATTGTAGCATATTGCTGGATGCTTCCCAGAGAAGTTGAGATGGTATATGATTGAACAGGTCTGTCAGGGAAATAAAGTGTAAAGCGCTTTCAGCAATCCTGAGGATTGGTTACTACGCTCTTTAAGATCTTACCTTTATAAATCAGCAATTAATAAAAAAAAATTCTTTAGTGATTTTAATCAGTTGATTTATGGGGTCAAATATTTTTTATACACACTAGTGTTTTATTGAATGCAGTTAACAGTCTAATTTAAATAATAACATAAATTAGTATTTTGCTGTTTCTGTTAATTCATTATAAATAATGCCTGTTATATATCTGTGTCTGTGATTCGTGACTGTTCAACAGTTGTTGACTAATTAGCGAGTCACCCTAATTTAAGTAATTAGCATATGACGACGCTAACAAACACGTCATACGCCTGATACGGTCGTAGCTGGCATTTCTTTTTATGTCACTATCTTGAAGAAAATTATTCCACCACTGTCTATGTCAAAAACATTTTTTTACTTGTACCTAGAAACTCGAGCTGGTTCTAGCAACCAACGCACCGCTAGATCTGGCGATCTGTTGACCTAAACAAATTCAGTGGATTTTAAACATTTTTATTTCAAATTAAATACTTGTATCTACACATAGATTTATTTTATTACATTCACATTTCTTACTACATTTAAACTTTTCTTAGGTCACATTCGTGTATTATGCAGACAGTGAAATACAACTGTGGGATTAAATTGTAGTCGTAACGATACATGACGGAACTCGTGAGTGCCGAGTCGCCGGCTTGTCACTTCCTACGCGCCGAATCACATTCCAAATAAGGAAATCATGTCCGGTTTTCCTGTCGAGTTCGACGAACTTTACTTCGTCGCTGCGTACTTATATGCAAGCCAATCAATCAAACACGGACCTGTAGCTCTGGTCGAAGCTTATGTTTTGAGGTTCAGCGCCTCGTTGTGCTCGTCACATTCGAAATTAAGCTTACAATCGGCGTTCGAAAGTGACCACCGCCGACTCCGCTGAACTCGCCGCAGGCGGACACGCAAACTTCATCATCTCAAACCTGCTTTTTCTACAGGAATCCTTTGTGGAAGTATGTTAAATAATGCTTACTAACAATTATGGTATATCTATTAGGCATACAGTGCATTAATGTGTTTAATTATATTTGGTTTGAGTGCGTTTCGTCCGTTTTTGCGAGAGCTATGCTGCGCCGCCTGTCGACACGTGCTTCCGGTGATTGTAAACAAACCCGAGTACAACCAGCAATATGGCCAGGCGGAATGGCGGCGCCCTGTGTCGAAAGTAGCTCACTTTGAAAATGTATTAAAAATATACCGTGACACTGGGCTTGTCAAATTATGGTCACTAGTGCTGTAAATTATATGTTCTTATGTTTGGGCTGTGGTTGTTCGGCCGCTTCAGTCCCCCTTTAAGTTTCAACATCCGGGTAGCCTTACCCCAGATTAGGGTAGAGATGCTGATTGGCTCTCAGGCCAACTATGAAATAAAAATTAAAATAACGATATACTCTTACAAGATAATAATATCATATGAAAAGTATTCAACATTGAACTTATATTAACACAAAAGTAAGTAAAAATTCAAATTTACAGTTGTTTATAAAATAAGAATTACGGCGGGATTAACCAGTATCCGTGAGGTGGCAGCATTGTCTAGCCCCACACGGATAGCATACAAATTAAATAAAGATACCTTTTTTAATCAAATAATGCTGTATTATAAAAACTATTCAAAATTAAACTTATATTAACACAAAATAAATAGAAATACAAATTTGCAGTTGTTTATAAAAAAATATATATTACGCCAGTGTCCGTGAGGTGGCAGCATTGTATAGATCACGCTGATGAACAAACAAAAGCCGTTAATGTGGCCAAAATGTCTTCTCGGCGTAGTTCCGCAGCCGACCGACAGTCTGTTAAGAGAGACAACCTTACTCCAGATTAGGGTGGAGACGCTGACTGGCTCTCAGGCCGGATTTCTAATAACAAATTAAATAAGGATATCCTTTTATCAGAAAATACTATATTATAAAAAAAATATTAAAAATTAAACTATATTCACACAAACATAAACAGAAATACAGATTTGCAGTTGTTTACGAAGCAGGAATTATACAGGATTAGCCTCGATTACGCAGCCTCTGTAAGGTGGCAGCACTTTTCAAGGATAACATTTAAAAGCCCGCTTGGTGGCCAGGCGGTCTTCTCGGCGTAGTTACGCTGCCGCGCGACAGTCGGTTAAGCGAGACCAGCGCTCGGGTAAAGCGAGACTAGCGCTCCGGTAAAGCGAGACTAGCGTTCGGGTAAAGCGAGACTAGCGCTCGGGTAAGTGTTATCACTCGCCATCCAGACTGTCGCTGATTCAATTACTAGTGCAATTGTGGCAGAAAACGTTGTGCTTCTTAATAAACCACACACGTAATACTCACCAGGTGACTTCTGTGCTATTTCTGCCGGCCGATATTGCCAAATATAAACAAGTACCTTTTTTCTCTTCAGTGCATACATTTAAAAATAAATGCCACAAAACGTAAGGATATTGTTTTCAATCTCATTATATCATACGGGAACGTAGTTTCGTGTAGTTACCTTAAAGATACACTATTTTCATCTATAATCCACGATGTTGAACAAAATCCGAATGTGGTTAGAAAAGTTCGGGATCCAAGTTTCTGGGATGGTTTAGTTTGTATTAGATTTACTTACGTCGCCTGGTTGACTTGTATGTATATTATTAATGTTAAACTACTATTGACAGAAACTGATATCTGACTACTTCATGGACGTGACTACTTCATGGACGTGACTACTTCATGGATGTGACTACTTCAAGGATGTGACTACTTCATGGACGTGACTACTTCAAGGATGTGACTACTTCATGGACGTGACTACTTCATGGATGCGACTACTTCATGGATGTGACTACTTCATGGATGTGACTACTTCAAGGATGTGACTACTTCAAGGATGTGACTACTTCATGGACGTGACTACTTCACGGATGTGACTACTTCATGGATGTGACTACTCCATGGATGCGACTACTTCATGGATGTGACTACTCCATGGATGTGACTACTTCAAGGATGTGACTACTTCATGGATGTGACTACTTCATGGATGCGACTACTTCATGGATGCGACTACTTCATGGATGTGACTACTTCATGGATGTGACTACTTCATGGATGCGACTACTTCAAGGATGTGACTACTTCATGGATGCGACTACTTCAAGGATGCGACTACTTCAAGGATGTGACTACTTCAAGGATGTGACTACTTCAAGGATGTGACTACTTCAAGGATGCGACTACTTCATGGATGCGACTACTTCAAGGATGTGACTACTTCATGGATGCGACTACTTCAAGGATGCGACTACTTCATGGATGCGACTACTTCAAGGATGCGACTACTTCATGGATGCGACTACTTCATGGATGTGACTACTTCAAGGATGTGACTACTTCATGGATGCGACTACTTCAAGGATGTGACTACTTCTAGGATGTGACTACTTCAAGGATGTGACTACTTCAAGGATGTGACTACTTCAAGGATGTGACTACTTCAAGGATGCGACTACTTCATGGATGTGACTACTTCAAGGATGTGACTACTTCTAGGATGCGACTACTTCATAGATGTGACTACTTCAAGGATGTGACTACTTCATGGATGTGACTACTTCAAGGATGCGACTACTTCAAGGATGTGATTACTTCAAGAATGTGACTACTTCATGGATGTGACTACTTCATGGATGTGACTACTTCAAGGATGCGACTACTTCAAGGATGCGACTACTTCATGGATGTGACTACTTCAAGGATGTGACTACTTCAAGGATGTGACTACTTCAAGGATGCGACTACTTCATGGATGTGACTACTTCAAGGATGTGACTACTTCATGGATGTGACTACTTCATGGATGTGACTACTTCAAGGATGTGACTACTTCAAGGATGTGACTACTTCAAGGATGCGACTACTTCATGGATGTGACTACTTCAAGGATGTGACTACTTCATGGATGTGACTACTTCAAGGATGTGACTACTTCAAGGATGTGACTACTTCATGGATGTGACTACTTCATGGATGTGACTACTTCAAGGATGTGACTACTTCAAGGATGTGACTACTTCATGGATGTGACTACTTCATGGATGTGACTACTTCATGGATGTGACTACTTCAAGGATGTGACTACTTCATGGATGTGACTACTTCATGGATGTGACTACTTCAAGGATGCGACTACTTCATGGATGTGACTACTTCAAGGATGTGACTACTTCATGGATGTGACTACTTCATGGATGTGACTACTTCATGGATGTGACTACTTCAAGGATGTGACTACTTCATGGATGTGACTACTTCATGGATGTGACTACTTCAAGGATGTGACTACTTCAAGGATGTGACTACTTCAAGGATGTGACTACTTCAAGGATGTGACTACTTCATGGATGTGACTACTTCATGGATGTGACTACTTCATGGATGTGACTACTTCATGGATGTGACTACTTCATGGATGTGACTACTTCATGGATGTGACTACTTCAAGGATGTGACTACTTCAAGGATGTGACTACTTCATGGATGTGACTACTTCATGGATGTGACTACTTCATGGATGTGACTACTTCATGGATGTGACTACTTCATGGATGTGACTACTTCAAGGATGTGACTACTTCAAGGATGTGACTACTTCATGGATGTGACTACTTCATGGATGTGACTACTTCAAGGATGCGACTACTTCAAGGATGTGACTACTTCAAGGATGTGACTACTTCATGGATGTGACTACTTCATGGACGTGACTACTT
>OZ024862.1:1825169-1847669 GCA_964017155.1 Oasisia sp. SBJ-2009
TGTTCTAGTGTGGATGTGGGTGTATGTGTGGATGCGTGTGTGTGGTTGGGTGTGTGGGTGTGTGGGTGCGTATGTGCGTGCGTGTGTGGGTGCTTGTGTGTGTGTGTGGGTGCGTGTGTGGGTGTGTGTATGTGGGGGTGCGTGTGTGGGTGTATGGGTGCGTGTGTGGGTGTGCTTGTGTGGGTGTTGGTGTGTGCGTGTGTGTGTGTGTGTGTGTGTGTGTGTGTGATTGTGTGTGTGTGTGAGTGTGTGTGTGTGTGTGTGTGTGTGTGAGTGTGTGTGTGTGTGTGTGTGTGTGTGAGTGTGTGTGTGTGTGTGTGTGTGTGAGTGTGTGTGTGTGTGTGAGTGTGTGTGTGTGTGTGTGTGTGAGTGTGTGTGTGTGAGTGTGTGTGTGTGTGTGTGTGTGAGTGTGTGTGTGAGTGTGTGTGTGTGTGTGTGTGTGTGTGTGTGTGTGAGTGTGTGTGTGTGTGTGAGTGTGTGTGTGTGTGTGTGTGTGAGTGTGTGTGTGAGTGTGTGTGTGTGTGTGTGTGTGAGTGTGTGTGTGTGTGTGTGTGTGTGAGTGTGTGTGTGTGTGTGTGAGTGTGTGTGTGTGTGTGTGTGTGTGTGTGTGTGTGTGTGTGTGTGTGTGGGGGGGTGTTTATCACTCTCGGTTCCTCTCGATTGAAGACAGGATGCTGCTGGCTGTGAGCCAAAGCGTTCTACAATAGCTAAAGATGAGATAGGTTCGTTGAAACAAAAATAACGACTTACTTTGACATTGGGTTTGAAGCGGGTTGTTGCAGTAATATCCGCCGCATAGTTTGCTTACGTACTGACCGTCGCGGCATTCAATGCTGAAGGGACATTCTCCGCAGCTGACGCAGTTGTATTCGCCGTCGGTTCGATCGGCGCACGGGTCTTGGCAGCCTGCAGAACATGGATGCATCGCGCTGAACGAATGCGAAGACACAGCGACCAACTGTGCCGATAAATTAACCTATAGAAGTCATCACTTAAAATAAATATTTAGATGTGCGTTTTCAAAACATGTTGTTGTTACCACTGTCTGTATAAAATATACCATTACAAAGTAAGTATTGAGAAGGGATCAACTTCCGATAACGATGATGGCGGCGATAGCAAGGGCGACTGCGACGGCGACCGCGATACTGAGATTAGGCCAATAAGAAAACCTCTCCAGGATCGATCGTCTAGTGCTGATTTCCTTTCTACATACGTGGTTAGTATTAATCGTATACTAGGATATTTGCCGTAGCTTCACTAACAGATCGAGCGGGGTTCCTCATAGCATATTATAATTTGAAACTAGTTTTTATTATTTCTCCGTCATATAAAACCGTACATAGATTTTACTTATATGTCATTCCATATCATTTTTATCACATCATATAACTGAGAAATGGAAACAAGGCGTCAACATGTTTTTCACTCTGGCGTACCAGAGGTGGACATTGTGAATAGTGGACTTACTATGAGGAAAAGCGGACACTGTCACTGCAGCCAACGCGAGCACAGCGAAGATGAGTTTGTTCATGGCGATTGAACACTTATCACTGAAACACAATACAGACAAAAACGACGTCACCCATCAACACTATTAGTAAATGCGGCACCTTTCCTCGGTTGAAATCAGAATCATTAAATACAAACTCCAAATGCATGTAAAGTTTCATTCCTTCCTCTCTAACATTCCTGTTCTAAAAGTGTACTCTTATAAAGCATTGTTTTGTTTTAGAAAGTTTCAGTATATTAGTACACATGCAGTAATGGGTAATTGTGTTGTAGTTTACTCGGGTCTATTATGACATACAGATATACAAATCATGTGACCGAGAAAAGTAAGTGCAGAAACCTACCTGGCAGTAACCGCTGAAGTTCGTCCGTCGTTGTCGAATGATTCAAGGGAGGATTTCAGCTGCTTTTAAACATTTCAACTACACGGATTTGTTTTGTTTAGACGAGTTCATCTCCGCTTAAAAAGATAGATAGAGTCGACTGTCTTGACTTGGTGTCACTTTATGGCGGATAAATGTAGAAGGATAAAAACGGTGTCTTGTGCGTCATTCGTAGGATTCTCAAGACAATAACGCTGAAGATCTTAAATGAAAAAAATCTACTGACGCCGTCGCAGGTGAGTCATTGTGCAGTTGTTTCCTTTATGTTTTCTTTAAAACCACGGATTTCGCCCAATTGATTATAACAATCCACCTTTGTGATGATGTCGTCTGTGTCAGGTCTATCGAGTTCGCCTTCTACCCGAACACGCATTACCTAGGGAACAGGACGTGCCTGCCTGAACACCTTTGTGCTGTTCGCCGTTGCGTTGTCGGAAACCTGTTTGTTTGAAGGACACCTGGGTGGTATTTCAATATGCGCTCTAACTGTTTTGATAAGTCTTGTTGTGTAAACCATGTATAAAACAGTGTTGTCTCTAACCACAGCCAACACATACCATGAAATATGCGTGCAATGACCGGACACTTGTCGCAACTGTCATCTACGTCTGGTTTCCAGACGGTACAAGTCAAAACAATAATAACAAATCTTGACAGGAATCGTTCAAGCGTCCCATAAAAACAGGATGACAAAGCAACATTGTTAAGAAAGCACAACTGAAACACCTGTTGCGATGACGTGAGTAGATTATTTCAATTCAGATCCTCAGCGTCATTGCGTTGACAATCATACGCGTGACGCACAAGACACTGTTTTTATCCATCAAAATGTTAGTTTTTCTGTACTCGTACACTGAAGCATTCGACAAATAAAGGTTTATAAGATTACAACACAAACAACACAAACAACACAAACAACACAAACAACACAAACAACACAAACAACACAAACAACACAAACAACACAAACAACACAAACAACACAAACAACACAAACAACACAAACACACATAAGTGGGCCGAGATCGACGAGGGCCGAGATCGACGGCCTCCAGCGAAACAACCCGGTGTGCACTCGTCATTGTGGCCACGACACGACCACAGCCAGGCAAACATGATTCGAACAGGAAAACGCATTATTTAGTTATACAAGTTTAACAAGATTGCCACCTAGAGAATCAACTCTAGATGGCAGATGGACAAGGAAGCCCTTTGGCTTATCGACAATCCAACCTATCTATCTAAATGTACCCCGCCCGTCTTAGGTATATGTCGATTTTATTTTCAAACACATTAACACTAGAAGCACCTACATAATCAGCTGATAATCTGTTCCATTCATTTACTGTTCTTTGTGAAAATGAGTGTTTTCTAATATCTAGTCTACACTGCTTATTTGCTAATGTAACTCCATGTCCTCTAGTCCTTCTCCCTTCATTAACCGAGAAAAATATTTCTGTGAATATTTGTATACCCATTCAGTATTCTGAAGACTTCTATCTGATCTCCTCTCAGTCTCCTGGTTTCTAGTATTGTTAAACCACAGTCTCTTAGACTCATTTCATAATTTACATTCCTGAGTTTTGTATCAATTTGGTTGCTCTCATTTGTAGTCTTTCTAGTATATCAATAGCCTTCTTGCGATATGGCCTCCATGCTTGTATGCAATATTCTAAATGAAGTTGCATGCATTAATTATGTTTTTATGATACTTAGCTTGAACCGTGATGAACAAATCGATCCCACCGTCAGCCAAATGCAAGGATTCCCGATTGTAACACGGCGACACACAGGCGCCCGGGTAGCCTCGATTAATTCTCCGTGAGGTGGCAGCACTTTTCAGTGGCTCGACCCCGCCTGGAATTTTAATGGCCTGCCGATGTCGCGGAAAGGGCGGCCTTACTCCAGATTAGGGTGGAGATGCTGACTGGCTCTCAGGCCGGATTTCTAATAACAAATTAAATAAGGATATCCTTTTATTAGAAAATACTATATTATTAAAAAAAACTATTCAAAATTAAACTATATTCATACAAACATAAAAAGAAATACAGATTTGCAGTTGTTTACGAAGCAGGAATTATACAGGATTAGCCTCGATTACGCAGCCTCTGTAAGGTGGCAGCACTTTTCAAGGATAACATTTAAAAGCCCGCTTGGTGGCCAGGCGGTCTTCTCGGCGTAGTTACGCTGCCGCGCGACAGTCGGTTAAGCGAGACCAGCGCTCGTGTAAAGCGAGACCAGCGCTCGGGTAAAGCGAGACTAGTGCTCGGGTAAAGCGAGACTAGCGTTCGGGTAAAGCGAGACTAGCGCTCGGGTAAAGCGAGACTAGCGCTCGGGTAAAGCGAGACTAGCGCTCGGGTAAAGCGAGACTAGCGTTCGGGTAAAGCGAGACTAGCGCTCGGGTAAAGCGAGACTAGCGCTCGGGTAAAGCGATACTAGCGTTCGGGTAAAGCGAGAATATCGCTCGGGTAAAGCGAGACTAGCGTTCGGGTAAAGCGAGACCAGCGCTCGGGTAAAGCGAGACTAGCGCTCGGGTAAAGCGAGACTAGCGTTCGGGTAAAGCGAGACTAGCGCTCGGGTAAAGCGAAACTAGCGCTCGGGTAAAGCGAGACTAGCGTTCGGGTAAAGCGAGTCTAGTGCTCGGGTAAAGCGAGTCTAGCGCTCGGGTAAAGCGAGACTAGCGTTCGGGTAAGTGTTATCACTCGCCATCCAGACTGCCGCTGATTCAATTACTAGAGCAATTGTGGCAGAACACGTTGTTTTTCTTCATAAACCACACACATAATACTCACCAGGTGACTTCTGTGCTATTTGTGCCGGCCGCTATTGACAAATATAAACAATTCCCTTTTTTCTCTTCAGTGCATACATTTAAAAATAAATGCCACAAAACGTAAGGATATTGTTTTCAATCTCATTATATCATACGGGAACGTAGTTTCGTAGTTAGCTTGAAGATACACTATTTTCATCTATAATCCACGATATTGAACAAAATCTGAATGTGGTTAGAAAAGTTCGGGATCCAAGTTTCTGGGATGGTTTAGTCTGTATTAGATTTACTTACGTCGCCTGGTTGACTTGTATGTATATTATTAATGTTAAACTACTATTGACAGAAACTGATATCTGACTACTTCATGGACGTGACTACTTCATGGACGTGACTACTTCATGGATGTGACTACTTCAAGGATGTGACTACTTCAAGGACGTGACTACTTCAAGGATGTGGCTACTTCAAGGATGTGACTACTTCAAGGATGTGACTACTTCAAGGACGTGACTACTTCAAGGATGTGACTACTTCAAGGATGTGACTACTTCAAGGATGTGACTACTTCATGGATGTGACTACTTCAAGGATGTGACTACTTCAAGGATGTGACTACTTCAAGGATGTGACTACTTCAAGGACGTGACTACTTCAAGGATGTGACTACTTCAAGGATGTGACTACTTCATGGATGTGACTACTTCATGGATGTGACTACTTCATGGATGCGACTACTTCAAGGATGTGACTACTTCATGGATGTGACTACTTCATGGATGTGACTACTTCATGGATGTGACTACTTCAAGGATGTGACTACTTCAAGGACGTGACTACTTCAAGGATGCGACTACTTCAAGGATGTGACTACTTCATGGATGTGACTACTTCATGGATGTGACTACTTCATGGATGTGACTACTTCAACAAGGATGTGACTACTTCATGGATGTGACTACTTCAAGGATGTGACTACTTCATGGATGTGACTACTTCATGGATGTGACTACTTCATGGATGTGACTACTTCAAGGACGTGACTACTTCAAGGACGTGACTACTTCAAGGATGTGACTACTTCAAGGATGTGACTACTTCAAGGATGCGACTACTTCAAGGATGTGACTACTTCATGGATGTGACTACTTCATGGATGTGACTACTTCATGGATGTGACTACTTCAAGGATGTGACTACTTCATGGATGTGACTACTTCAAGGATGTGACTACTTCATGGATGTGACTACTTCAAGGATGTGACTACTTCAAGGATGTGACTACTTCAAGGATGTGACTACTTCATGGATGTGACTACTTCATGGATGTGACTACTTCAAGGATGTGACTACTTCAAGGATGTGACTACTTCAAGAATGTGACTACTTCAAGGATGTGACTACTTCAAGGATGTGACTACTTCATGGATGTGACTACTTCAAGGATGTGACTACTTCATGGATGTGACTACTTCATGGATGTGACTACTTCAAGGATGTGAATACTTCAAGGATGTGACTACTTCATGGATGTGACTACTTCAAGGATGTGACTACTTCATGGATGTGACTACTTCATGGATGTGACTACTTCATGGATGTGAATACTTCATGGATGTGATGAAATCGCAGTGGTAAAACAAACGGTTCAGTGTTGTTGTCATTATACTAAATGGCCCAGAACATTAACTCAACGTACACAGGGCCTGTTGTTATTTTACATGCCTTTGCCGTTGAATAGAATTAAAATGTAGCTATCACTTACAAAATATCATTTGTTTCGTGTCTCCAGATCCAGCGCGTCTAGTTCTAGTTCTAGTTCTAGCGTCTCGTCCTCGGCTGCTCACTATGCAGAATGGACATGTGCGAAACCTGTTGACTCTATTCACATCATTTCCGGATAAGAACCCACATGCGACGTTATTTCTGTTTACCGTGTTCGCGGGAAACCGGCATTCACGTCGGTGCGTGTGTGTGTGTGTGTGCGTGCGTGCGTGTCCGTGCGTGCGTGCGTGCGTGCGTGTGTGTATGTGTGTGTGTGAGGGTGGGTGTGTCGATGTGTGGGTGTGTGGGTGCGTGTGTGGGTGTGTGTGCGTGTGTGTGTACGTGAGTGTGGGTGCGTGTGTGGGTGGGTGCGTGTGTGGGTGTGTCTGTGTGTGGGTGTGTGTGGGTGTGTATGGGTGGGTGTGTCGGTGTGTGGGTGTGTGAGTGCGTGTGTGGGTATTCGTGTGTGGGTGTGTGTGGGTGTGTGTGCGTGTGTGTTTGTGTGGGTGTGGGTGCGTGTGCGTGGGTGTATGTGTATGTGTGTGTATGTGTGTGTGTGTGTGTGTGTGTGTGTGTTTGTGTGTGTATGTGTGTGGGTCCATGTGTGGATGCATGTGTGGGTGTTCGTGTGTGGGTGTTCGTGTGTGGCTGTGGCTGTGTGGGTCTGTGTGTGCGTGTGTGTGTGTGTGTGTGTGTGTGTGTGTGTGGGTGTGTGCGTGTGTGAGTGTGTGGGTGGGTGTGTGGGTGTGTGGGTGTGTGAGTGCGTGTGTGGGTATTCGTGTATGGGTGTGTGTGGGTGTGTGTGCGTGCGTGTTTGTGAGGGTGTGGGTGCGTGTGCGTGGGTGTAGGTGTATGTGTGTGTATGTGTGTGTGTGTGTGTGTGTGTGTGTGTGTGTGTGTGTGTGTGGTTGTGTGTATGTGTGTGGGTGCGTGTGTGTGGGTGTGTGGGTGCGTGTGTGGGTTTTCATGTGTGGGTTTGGGTGGGTGTGTGCGGGTGCGTGTGGGTGTTTGTGTGTGTGGGTGTGAGAGTGCGTGTGTACCTGTTCGTGTGTGTATGTTTGTTTGTGTTTGTGTTTGTGTGTGTATGTATGTATGTATGTATGTGTGTGTGTGTGTGTGTGTGTGTGTGTGTGTGTGTGTGTGTGTGTGTGTGTGTGTGTGTGTGTGTGTGTGTGTGTGTGTGTGTGTGTGTGTGTGTGATTGTGTGTGGGCGTCTCTGTACATCTGCTCAAGTATGCGAGTGCGCGTGTTAGGATCATACATGGCGAATCTTCACGAAACTTGCTAATGTTAATGAATGTCGGATTTTCCCACAAAATAATTATTCAGTTTGACAATACATTCACAAGCAGATAAGCGATAGTTGTGGTTGAACAGTTTAATGTACGAAGACACAAAATACACTTAGCCCTGAAAAAATCATTTTCTGATATATTTTAGGAATAGCTCTTCGTCAGTGTTTTTCTTTGTCGTGTCGTTTCCAAACTATGCCACGGCTCGTTTTCTTGTTAGGTGATTGGCTGGTTGTTGACCCGCAAGTTTTGGAGCACCTGAAACATTCCCACTGCGTAGATGAATAACGCATAATATTATAATACCAAAACTTTGCTGGAATCTCAAAACAACAATGAAAGCGTGACTCCTTTTACTGAATTGAATCATCATTTCATATCACTAGTATTATAACAAAAATACTGAAGTCATGTTATCAAAATGAAGCAAACAAATTTCAACAAGTTTATATTAATTTTCATCAGTAATGTAGCAGTAAGTTGATCATGTCTTTATTTTTAACACTGACTGAGTAAATGCAACTATATCATATCACTATGACAAAATTATTCAGTGAGACGACGCCAAATACAGGAAACACCTGCACGAAAGGGAACAGTAAACTCACCGAGACTTTGTTTTGTTGGTAACTCGGGCAACGGCAGGAGTCGCTGTGCCCCAAGCACCTCTTCGCCTCGACGTCGAAGTTGAGTCGATGGGGACACGGCATTTCGTACAAGATTCCGTTGCTACATGTGACGAAACTGCTGCACCTGTAGCAGTGTTGGTAGTCACCGTCTGGCTTACCCACGCACGAGGTGATAGCATCGGGACCGGTCGGGCACTCTGAGACAGAGAGAACGAGCTGTTATTTAGAGACTAGTATCCGGTTTGACGATGTCTTTAGGTTGCTTTCGGCCTAATAACAGTCATGAATGTACCTGTTTTGTTCAGAATACGTTCGAATGACGTCAACATGCCTTTTATTGTTATTGCTATAATATCATGACGAGTAGATTGTGTAATTTAAATACATGAATTTGCAGAGTCATTGTTGTTCGAAGCTACCTACAAATATGAGTTTTTATATTACACAATGTCCGAATCTGAGATCTGTTCAAAGCGCTTTAGCCTTTCTCAAAGGCAGTTTTGCAATAGCGATTACCATTTCGTCTTTTCTGGAAGGACTCAACCATGTTGCAATTAATGAGCAATGACTAGTTACACACACGCACGCACGCTCGCACATACGCACACACGCACATACGCATGCACGCATACACACACATGTATATATATATATATATATATATATATATATATATATATATATATATATATATATATATATATATATATATATATGACATATCGCCACGCCATTTTGCGAGAACATGGCAACACATGACGCAGCCCATTTGGACCACTCTTTGAATTGCTTTAGCTGAAGCACACTGTCAGCGTAAGGACCATTTCCTGGGAACTTCAGTTACAAAGTGGGCAACATGTGGTGCTCTGTATTTGACAGTCATGTGACCGTTGTGGAAGATAATGTGTGTTTGAATTCACAACTGACCTGGGAGCATAATCGAATGTGTGATTATTTCCCTGTCCGATTATGCCCCAGTCACATCAGACTATTGTAGCTATCCACTTAATGGATGATCAGCACAAGACAGGATCACATCTAGAGGCTGGAAGCGAGGGCAGGTAGAGGGCAGCTTCTTGACCAATACTAGATTACGATAGTGTGTGTGTGTGCGCGCGCGCGTGTGTGCGTGTGTGTGTGCGCGCGCGTGCGTGTGTGCGTGCGTGCGTGTGTGTGTGTGCGCGTGCGTGCGTGTGTGCGTGCGTGCGTGCGTGTGTGTGTGTGTGTGTGTGTGTGTGTGCGTGCGTGTGTGTGTGTGTGTGTGTGTGTGGGGGGGGGTGTTTATCACTCTCGGTTCCTCCCGATTGAAGGCAGGATGCTGCTGGCTGTGAGCCAAAGCGTTCTACAATAGCTAAAGATGAGATAGGTTCGTTGAAACAGAAATAACGACTTACTTTGACATTGGGTTTGAAGCGGGTTGTTGCAGTAATATCCGCCGCATAGTTTGCTTACGTACTGACCGTCGCGGCATTCGATGCTGAAGGGACATTCTCCGCAGCTGACGCAGTTGTATTGGCCGTCGGCTCGGTCGGCGCACGGGTCTTGGCAGCCTGCAGAACATGGAATCGCGCTGAACGAATGCGAAGACACAGCGACCAACTTTGCCGATAAATTAACCTATAGACGTCATCACTTAAAATAAATATTTAGATGTGCGTTTTCAAAACATGTTGTTGTTACCACTGTCTGTATAAAATATACCATTACAAAGTGAGTATTGAGAAGGGATCAACTTCCGATAACGAAGATGGCGGCGATAGCAAGGGCGACTGCGACGGCGACGGCGATACTGAGATTAGGCCAATAAGAAAACCTCTCCAGGATCGATCGTCTAGTGCTGATTTCCTTTCTATATACGTGGTTAGTATTAAACTTATAACTAGGATATTTGCAGTAGCTGCACTGACAGATCGAGCGGGGTTCCTCATAGCATATTATAATTTGAAACTAGTTTTTAATATTTCTCCGTCATATAAAACCGTACATAGATCTTACTTATATGTCATTCCATATCATTTTTATCACATCATATAACTGAGAAATGGAAACAAGGCGTCAACATGTTTTTCTCTCTGGCGTACCAGAGGTGGACATTGTGAATAGTGGACTTACTATGAGGCCAAGCGGACACTGTCACTGCAGCCAACGCGAGCACAGCGAAGATGAGTTTGTTCATGGCGATTGAACACTTATCACTGAAACACAATACAGACAAAAACGACGTCACCCATCAACACTATTAGTAAATGCGGCACCTTTCCTCGGTTGAAATCAGAATCATTAAATACAAACTCCAAATGCATGTAAAGTGTCATTCCTTCCTCTCTAACATTCCTGTTGTAAAAGTGTACTCTTATAAAGCATTGTTTTGTTTTAGTAAATTTCAGTATATTAGTACACATGCAGTAATGGGTAATTGTGCTGTAGTTTACTCGGGTCTATTATGACATACAGATATACAAATCATGTGACCGAGAAAAGTAAGTGCAGAAACCTACCTGGCAGTAACCGCTGAAGTTCGTCCGTCGTTGTCGAATGATTCAAGGGAGGATTTCAGCTGCTTTTAAACATTTCAACTACACCGATTTGTTTTGTTTAGACGAGTTCATCCCCGCTTAAACAGATAGATAGAGTCGACTGTCTTGACTTGGTGTCACTTGTTGGCGGATAAATGTAGAAGGATAAAAACGGTGTCTTGTGCGTCATTCGTAGGATTCTCAAGACAATAACGCTGAAGATCTTAAATGAAAAACATCTACTGACGTTATCGTCGCAGGTGTGTCATTGTGCAGTTGCTTCCTTTGTGTTTTCTTTAAAACCATGTTGTTTTGTCATCCTGGTTTTGATGGGACACTTGAACGAATCCTGTCAAAATGTGCTATGACTGTTATGACAAGTCCCGTCTGAAAACCAAACAGCGCAAACAACGCAAACAACGCAAACAACGCAAACAACGCAAACAACGCAAACAACGCAAACAACGCAAACTACACAAACAACGCAAACTACACAAACGACACAAACGACACAAACGACACAATCGACACAAACGACACAAACGACACAAACGACACAAACGACACAAACGACACAAACGACACAAACGACACAAACGACACAAACGACACAAACGACACAATCGACACAAACAACACAAACGACACAAACGACACAAACGACACAAACGACACAAACGACACAAACGACACAAACGACACAAACGACACAATCGACACAAACAACACAAACAACACAAACAACACAAACCACACAAACCACACAAACCACACAAACAACACAAACAACACAAACAACACAAACAACACAACCAACACAACCAACACAAACAACACAAACAACACAAACAACACAAACAACACAACCAACACAACCAACACAAACAACACAAACAACACAAACAACACAACCAACACAAACAACACAACCAACACAAACAACACAAACAACACAACCAACACAAACAACACAACCAACACAAACAACACAAACAACACAAACAACACAAACAACACAAACAACACAACCAACACAACCAACACAAACAACACAAACAACACAACCAACACAAACAACACAAACAACACAACCAACACAACCAACACAAACAACACAAACAACACAAACAACACAAACAACACAAACAACACAACCAACACAAACAACACAAACAACACAACCAACACAAACAACACAACCAACACAACCAACGCAAACAGCGCAAACAGCGCAAACAGCGCAAACAGCGCAAACAGCGCAAACAGCGCAAACAGCGCAAACAGCGCAAACAGCGCAAACAGCGCAAACAGCGCAAACAGCGCAAACAGCGCAAACAACGCAAACAACGCAAACAACGCAAACAACGCAAACAACGCAAACAACGCAAACAACGCAAACAACGCAAACAACGCAAACAACGCAAACAACGCAAACAACGCAAACTACACAAACGACACAAACGACACAAACGACACAATCGACACAAACGACACAAACGACACAAACGACACAAACGACGCAAACGACGCAAACAACGCAAACAACGCAAACAACGCAAACAACGCAAACAACGCAAACAACGCAAACAACGCAAACAACGCAAACAACGCAAACAACGCAAACAACGCAAACAACGCAAACAACGCAAACAACGCAAACAACGCAAACAACGCAAACAACGCAAACAACGCAAACAACACAAACAACACAAACACACATACGTGGGCCGAGATCGACAAGGGCCCAGATCGACGGCCTTCAGCGAAACAACCCGGTGTGCACTCGTCATTGTGGCCACGACACGACCACAGCCAGGCAAACATGATTCGAACAGGAAAACGCATTATTTAATTATACAAGTTTAACAAGATTGCCACCTAGAGAATCAACTCTAGATGGCAGGTGGACAAGGAAGCCCTTTGGCTTATCGACAATCCAACCTATCTATCTAAATGTACCCCGCCCGTCTTAGGTATATGTCGATTTTATTTTCAAACACATTAACACTAGTAGCACCTACACAAACAGCTGATAATCTGTTCCATTCATTTACTGTTCTTTGTGAAAATGAGTGTTTTCTAATATCTAGTCTACACTACTTATTTGCTAATGGAACTCCATGTCCTCTAGTCCTTCTCCCTTCATTAACCGAGAAAAATATTTCTGTGAATATTTGTATACCCATTCAGTATTCTGAAGACTTCTATCTGATCTCCTCTCAGTCTCCTGGTTTCTAGTGTTGTTAAACCACATTCTCCTAGACTCATTTCATAATTTACATTCCTGAGTTTTGTATCAATTTGGTTGCTCTCATTTGTAGTCTTTCTAGTATATCAATAGCCTTCTTGCGATATGGCCTCCATGCCTGTATGCAATATTCTAAATGAAGTTGCATGCATTAATTATGTTTTTATGATACTTAGCTTGAACCGTGATAAACAAATCGATCCCACCGTCAGCCAAATGCAAGGATTCCCGATTGTAACACGGCGACACACAGGCGCCCGGGTAGCCTCGATTAATTCTCCGTGAGGTGGCAGCACTTTTGAGTGGCTCGACCCCGCCTGGAATTTTAATGGCCTGCCGATGTCTCGGAAAGGGCGGCCTTACTCCATATTAGGGTGGAGATGCTGACTGGCTCTCAGGCCGGATGTCTAATAACAAATTAAATAAGGATATCCTTTTATCAGAAAATACTATATTATGAAAAAAACTTATTCAAATTAAACTATATTCACACAAACATAAACAGAAATACAGATTTGCAGTTGTCTACGAAGCAGGAATTATGCAGGATTAACCTCGATTACGCAGACACTGTAAGGTGGCAGCACTTTACAAGGATAACATTTAAGAGCTCGCTTGGTGGCCAGACGGTCTTCTCGGCGTAGTTACGCAGCCGCGCGACAGTCGGTTAAGCGAGACCAGCGCTCGGGTAAAGCGAGTCCAGCGCTCGGGTAAGTTGTATCACTCGCCATCCAGACTGTCACTGATTCAAATTACTAGAGCAATTGTGGCAGAAAAACGTGTGCTTCTTAATAAACCACACACGTAATACTCACCATGTGACTTCTGTGCTATTTCTGCCGGCCGATATTGCCAAATATAAACAATTCTCTTTTTCTCTTCAGCGCATGCATTTAAAAATAAATGCCACAAAACGTAAGGATGTTATTTTCCATCTCATTATTAAACAAAATATGTGTTCCTGCGCAACAACTAAAAACTAAGTATCTTATCTTGTCGTCTGACTTGACGTGTGCGTGTGCGTGTGCGTGTGCGTGTGCGTGTGCGTGTGCGTGTGCGTGTGCGTGTGCGTGTGCGTGTGCGTGTGCGTGTGCGTGTGCGTGTGCGTGTGCGTGTGCGTGTGCGTGTGCGTGTGCGTGTGCGTGTGCGTGTGCGTGTGCGTGTGCGTGTGCGTGTGCGTGTGCGTGTGCGTGTGCGTGTGCGTGTGCGTGTGCGTGTGCGTGTGCGTGTGCGTGTGCGTGTGCGTGTGCGTGTGCGTGTGCGTGTGCGTGTGCGTGTGCGTGTGCGTGTGCGTGTGCGTGTGCGTGTGCGTGTGCGTGTGCGTGTGCGTGTGCGTGTGCGTGTGCGTGTGCGTGTGCGTGTGCGTGTGCGTGTGCGTGTGCGTGTGCGTGTGCGTGTGCGTGTGCGTGTGCGTGTGCGTGTGCGTGTGCGTGTGCGTGTGCGTGTGCGTGTGCGTGTGCGTGTGCGTGTGCGTGTGCGTGTGCGTGTGCGTGTGCGTGTGCGTGTGCGTGTGCGTGTGCGTGTGCGTGTGCGTGTGCGTGTGCGTGTGCGTGTGCGTGTGCGTGTGCGTGTGCGTGTGCGTGTGCGTGTGCGTGTGCGTGTGCGTGTGCGTGTGCGTGTGCGTGTGCGTGTGCGTGTGCGTGTGCGTGTGCGTGTGCGTGTGCGTGTGCGTGTGCGTGTGCGTGTGCGTGTGCGTGTGCGTGTGCGTGTGCGTGTGCGTGTGCGTGTGCGTGTGCGTGTGCGTGTGCGTGTGCGTGTGCGTGTGCGTGTGCGTGTGCGTGTGCGTGTGCGTGTGCGTGTGCGTGTGCGTGTGCGTGTGCGTGTGCGTGTGCGTGTGCGTGTGCGTGTGCGTGTGCGTGTGCGTGTGCGTGTGCGTGTGCGTGTGCGTGTGCGTGTGCGTGTGCGTGTGCGTGTGCGTGTGCATATGAGAGTGCCCTTGTACATATGTTCTGCCTACGACTTTGTTAAGACAATTCGTCACCTGCGACTAACGCTGTAGGTGCGATAGGCAGAAGAAACGAGTAATCGTCAAAAACACGTGAACTACTTTTGCTTGCACTCAAGAGACACACACAGAAGTACGTTGAGTTACCGTGGTTGCGTGTGGAGTGAATCCAACAGGTGGCGCTGTGATTTACACGTAATAGTGAGAGAAGACTACATCGGTATTTCGAAACAAACGGATGTTTTGCATAGGAAAATATTGCTATTCTTTTTTTTCGTAACCTGAGTGTGGGTGACCGCGATGCCCATCCCCGATTTGCTCTCTTTTCCCGTCAACTACATCTCACCGCTGTCTCTGTTCGTGGTATTAAATACGTTTAGCTCTTTCACGCTTTAACCATTCTTCGGGTTTCACTGTCATTTCTTTTTTTAAGTCTCACATATCTTCACTCTCTCTCTATTTATCTATCTCCCTCCCTCTCTCTCCTCCCCTCCGCCTCTCTCTATTCATGCCTCCCTCTCTCCCTCACTCCTTCCCTCCCTCACTCCTTCCCTCCCTCCCTCCCTCCCTCCCTCCCCTCCCCTCCCTCCCTCCCTCCCTCCCTCCCTCCCTCCCTCCCTCCCTCCCTCCCTCCCTCCCTCCCTCCCCTCCCCTCCCTCCCTCCCTCCCTCCCTCCCTCCCTCCCTCCCTCCCTCCCTCCCTCCCTCCCTCCCCTCCCCTCCCCTCCCTCCCTCCCCTCCCCTCCCTCCCTCCCTCCCTCCCTCCCTCCCTCCCTCCCTCCCTCCCTCCCCCCCTCCCCTCCCTCCTAGTGAACACCATAATTTTCATTGAATGGGAAGCAAGAAACATTTTATTGAATAATTGTTATTATATGAAAAACAAAATGTTTTGTAACTCTTATTTTTACTTGGAAATTTATATAATGGCCATTTCTCGCAAATGTGTTACAAATACAGTTCTGAGGCTCGTCGTTCAAATCTCACTCCTTATCGGTAATTGAAAGTAGTTTCATCCTCAGTGATACTTTTTCATTATATCGCATTTGGTTTTTCTCTTAGTGAAATAAAAGCCAAATTCATTTGAAAAGAAGAGGAAAGGGCACCTTTGAGAATTAGTAAAATATGCTGTCTGATGCCACCCGCTATTTATGGAAATATCGCCGTAGGTAATGGTTGATTTAAGGAGTGAGTTATTGTTGATGATACGCTTCGGACTCTCGACTAAGAGAACCCGGGTTCGAATCCTGTGCTGCGGTGTTAAAGCCTTGGGCAAGTTGTTACATTGCTCCAGTTCACTCCGCTGTATAAATGAGTACCTGACTATAGACAGTGGTGGGTATGTGCATGAGCAGCCTTCGCGCATTACTTGTAGCATATGGCTGGATGCTTCTCATAAAAGCCGAAATTGTGTCTGAGCGAACAGGTCTGTCAGGGAAATAAAGTGTAAAGCGCTTTGAACGGTCCTGCGGACTGAATATATGAGAACTTGCCTTTTTACATTAGTAACAGTGGATACATAAGAACCAGATGGGTAACATATAAAATTGCTCATTTGCACAGTTTAATCATTACCCACTCACACTGTACAAATCTGCTGGATGCATTCAAGATACATTAGTACGTTACTAATACGTTATTTAGCATTGAAAGATATAATAGATAGCTACTGCTAGTGCTACTACTAATGTTGGTTTCACCTGTTGCATATGCAGGTAGACACAAATGATTTATACAACGTGATAGATGTGTAGCTTTATTCAGTACAACTGATGACTGCTGCTCTGGTCATTCTACAACTTGGCGTGGCTGTTGTTTTGTTGTAACTGGTTTATAGAATGTCGTGTTTAGCCGATGCACGTACAGCTACCAAAGATGTTGCCGGTGCAGTAACATTTAGCGCCGTGTGGGCAGACCTTATGGCATGAACCGATCAAACAACGCACCGCACAAAAGCTCGGACCTGGAAAATAAAAATACATTATAACATTCGCAGTTCCGGTTGAGGTCAGGAGTTCCGCCTGAGGCTACATTATTCCGCTTGGTTAGAAGTAAATATTTTGCTGAGCCTCGACAGGTTACAGGTAAAAGTTTCTGTGAGTCTTAGAGGGATTCTTCGTGACCTGAAAGTTATTCTTTCGACTCCGAAGTTATTATGAAAAGGGTTTCTTTGAAAACTTTAAATGCTTTGTAATGTACACAATACTGTCAACATAACTATTTCATGTAACGCAATTATATGCCTTCATTTTGTTAGAATCGTGATGTGTATATCCCTAGTAACCATGCCATATTTGGTTAACATAGGCGGAACCCAAATTAGGAAATCCTCCGTTATTTGGGACACGAAGACGGGATTCTTTTTCGCTATTTTATCTGGGTCATTAGTAATTAAAACATAATTGCAATGAAATATAAGCATAATAGTTACACGAATTAATATATTAATTAAAACTTGTGTACATTACCGAGTTATATATTTTTTAATGAACCCATTTTTTAACATTCGTGTCCCCAGGAATCCCTAGAGGAGTAAACCCCCACCCGAATATTCAACATACACAAATATGTCTTTCTCAATTGTCTCCCTCAATTGTTTCAACATACACAAATATGTCTTTCTCAATTGTCTCCCTCAATTGTTTCATGTTGTAATTTTTAAAAAACGACGGTAGTAGTTAAACAAGCTAATCAATTTAGATTGTTTGGTGGGACATCTAACTAATGCAATTATACAATCAGGCATTGCTAACTTTGAAATGTAAACAAGTGAATGGTGTGTTCGAGTAACATTCGCTGTCTCTCACCTTCAGCATTGCAAGTCTGTGGCAAGAGGAGAACGAAGAAGCAAATGGCAGCGAAGAAGACAACCACCTTCATTTTGACGGCGACCTGCGTGTCACAAAAACAATGTCCATGAAGTAGCTACATCTGGACGTTTTTAGCTGAATTAAGCGATTATCTTTAAAACATACTTCACAAAAGAATACTTTTGATCCAAGATCGTTCATAAAGGTCGCGCGCATTGTGCAATTAAATGCTCGACAACTGGTGTTATTTGACAATAACATGCTGTCGTTGAATATTCATGTTTTCATCCCTAATAGCATCAAGGAACTTCCGGTGGTCATATTTGAACAGGTTTTCATATATAATTTGACAGGGTTCCAACAAAAACAATGTCATCACCAAATGCCAAGGGAAGAACCTCACACAAGTGGTCTTTCTAGTTGCTTAAATCACTCGACGACAGAAAAGTTTGTCTTAAAATGCTTGACCAGTGAGTGGTATGCATATTTTAAATATACTGAAACAAAGACTTGGACGACGGCGACGTACGCACGAAGCCAACGAAATCAGTCATGCGTAAACAAATGGCATGACAACAGGTGTATGTATCTTTTGAAACTAAATGTAAATGTTCGATTAAAATGAACAACCTTAAAGTCAGTGTTGTTACCTGCAGTCTGAGATGTATTCAAAAATGAAACGCACATCTGATTTTGAGCATCGGTTTACAATCTGTTTATAATGATCAGGTATGATCTGGTTTTGACGACAAAGTCTTACATATTTTCATCACCCATTGTGTGCTTGCATACCAAAAACAATGTAACTCACCGAATGCCAATACAACGACGTTCAACAAAATGGTCTTTGTAGTTGTTGAATAACTCGACGACAGTTACTCTTGCGTTTCAAAACGTTACCCGGCGACTGGCGTGTTCACTTGACACTTACTGAAACAAGTGCGTAGAAGACGAAGTTGGCGACAATATATTGTACACACGTAGGGTAGCGCCACCGAAGTCAGTCATGCATGAACAAATGACATGGTAACAGGTGACTCACATGTATGACTCCAGGTATAAGTCTGAGATGAAACGCACATAAATTATAAGGAATAACGTTTAAACATATGTTGTTGTGTGCATTATGATATGTTCTTTGTGGCGAAATCTACATAGGATAAGGGAACTTGTAATGTACGCTGCGTGTACGGTAGATACAGACATTTGCGCGGGTACACACAAAGAATAAATTATGTCAGAAAAGGAACCAATATATAATTATTTAAAACAAAAACGTGACTTGTATTCACATGCACCCAAAGCTATTCAACAGTTCGCATAATGAGTGTGCGTGCGTGCGTGCGTGCGTGCGTGCGTGCGCGCGCGTGCGTGCGTGTGTGCGTGTGTGTGTGTGTGTGTGTGTGTGTGTGTGTGTGTGTGTGTGTGTGTGTGTGTGTGTGTGTGTGTCTATGTGTATGTGTCTCTATGTGTGTGTGTGTGTGTGTGTGTGTGTGTGTGTGTGTGTGTGTGTGTGTGTGTGTGTGTGTGTGTGTGTGTCTATGTTTGTGTGTGTGTGTGTGTGTGTGTGTGTGTATGTGTGTGTGTGTGTGTGTGTGTGTGTGTGTGTGTGTGTGTGTGTGTGTGTGTGTCTCTATGTGTGTGTGTGTGTGTGTGTGTGTGTGTGTGTGTGCGCGCGCGCGTGTGTCAGTCTAGTCATAAGCATCTAGAAATATGACGGTTCGCCTTGATTGGCACAGGTTCGTCATGTCGTCCATCAAGGACTCTTTTTAGCGATCCAAGAATGTAAATCTAAAGGCGTACAACGGATTTTCATTGAATAACTCACCCGTCACCCGCAAGTTGTTGTGGATTACGAATAAAAGCTACCCTGTTTGACGATCTCGGGAAATACACCTAAATTAGTAAATATCCTCCTGATATATTTACGTTATGCTTAATGTTGGGTTGTTTTACTATATACGTAAATCATATGTGTAACCTTATCGAACAATAACTGAGAGATTCGATTATATTGATATTATGACTATGCAGGTGTGTGGACTAACAATGTGCACACGATTGCAGACATATTCACGTGGCCTGACGGGAATCATAGCTTTCATGTGTTGCGATGGAAAACACATTTTGATTTATAATGAAAAACAAAAATACTACTTTTGTGGTATTTATTTTAAAATGCTGAAAAACGGGATTTGTTTATGTGCCGCTACCGTTACACACAGCAAACAATCACCCGGTGAACGTTATTTGTAAGGTTTAGTTAATACTATGACCTTTTCTGCCTCCAGTACGGTAATAATTTACATCAGTGAGTGCATGAGAATTATGGCAAGAAGCTTGTAAGCGATTCCACTGTCGACCTAGATTCAGTTTGCCAGAATATCAATTATGTTTTACGTTTTCCCAAAGTGTTTTACACAACTCGTTTTAGACATCATGTCTTATCTATAAACAACAACATGTGCAATTCTGAATCTGTTTGTAAATAAATTACCAGACAAATGCTTCACTAATATAATAATTACTTATGTGAAGATAATGAATGCATTATCGTGTTGGTTTCGGAAGACAAACCATTCTGCAGTTCAGATATGCAATATGCAATATCCAGGGAAGGACGTGAGGGTAGAAGACTTACACAGCATGAAAGGAGACACTACAGAGAAAAGAATCTCCATTTTGGCTGCAATATAGGCAACATAAACTCGCATTTGCCCCTGTCTAAACTTAACCTTTCTTTGTTCGTGTTGATTGATCTCGTGATGTCCAAGTCATATTGGTTTGCTGTGAATGAATAAGTGAGTGAGAGAGTGAATGTGTGAAGTGAATGAGTGAGTGAGTGAATGAATGAGTGTGTGAAGTAAGTGAGTGAGAAAGTGTGCGAAGTAAGTGAGTAAATGATGAGTGAATGAGTGAGTGAGTGAGTGACAGACTGAGTGAGTGAGTGAGTGTGTGTGTGAAGTAAGTGAGTGAGTAAGTGTGCGAAGTAAGTGAGTAAATGATGAGTGAGTGAGTGAGTGACAGACTGAGTGAGTGAGTGAGTGAGTGAGTGTGTGAAGTAAGTTAGTGAGTAGGTGAGTAAGTGTGCGAAGTAGGTGAGTGAGTGAGTGAGTGGGTGGGTGGGTGAGTGGGTGAGTGGGTGAGTGCGTAAGTGGCTGGATGAGTGAGTGAATGAGTAAGTGAGTGAGTGTATCTTCATGCCTGTGCGTGCGTCTACGCGCCTATGCACGTGTGACGGGAGAAGTGTAAATGTGCGTGCCTGTGTGCGTGTGTGCGTGTGAGCGTGTGTGCATACTGTATACGGCAACGTGCCAACATCGACGCAAAAGTCTAACGCACATTAGAAACTGCGTAGTTGACACTGCTGATTGTCACATGAGATATATCCGCAGCACACGAAAGACCATTGGACATCCACGCACCTGGGCTGCAATAGATCTCTTTTGAAAGGTCACCTGCATTTGAGCTAAAGGCGGGATAAAAGAAGCACGACTGTCCAACTGAAGTAGTACATTTGAGCTAAAGGCGGGATAAAAGAAGCACGACTGTCCAACTGAAGTAGTACACACTCTCGAGAGATTGACAGTTGTCTCTAATTCGGCAGAAGGTACGTCATATATGTTTGTTAGGTTTCTTGTTATTTATTTTCTTCACATTAGTTGAGCTCGCAGACACACATACACACCTATTAACGCGCATATTCATTATCTGTATACATTATAATGGTTATAACAGTGAACAAAAACACTTGTTGGTCACTGTTATAAGTCACATTATCTTTGAATGAAGTAATCGTATCAATGTCCCTCTTCGGATGTTCGCATCATAGTTTTTGAAAATTGGATTTAACTCTGCCTTTGCTGTATCATTTGTCAAACAACAATATGAAATACATTTTGTCAGATGCAGACGTCGGGTCAGTGAGTCCAACTTTATAACAAATGTAACAAGGACACACTATTTTGTAGCAATACAATTGTATTTATTCTTTTATTCAAGGCATGTTTTGTATTAGTTATGAAAATCTACATCGATATAAAACGGACGCGAGGACTATCCTGCAAAGACACCGTTTGTTGTAATAAATATAAACTATTATTGCAGATTGTCCGTTACAATGAAGGTCGCCGTCTTGGTCGCGTTGCTTTGTATCTTCGCTCTTGCGATCGACCAAGTTCACAGTAAGCACAATACCTTTCCCACAAAGCCAGCGACTAAGATATATAACCGGATTGTCAACGAGACTTCTTTTTCGCCAATATCCTCGAAGATCAAGCTCATGGGCGCGACAAAACCAAGGGATTAAGCAAATTCGTAATCGAAAACAAGGCGTGAGTCGTCTATGCATGGATGAAGAAGCTAGGAGGCTAAGGGGGATAGGCAGCATTAAAGAGATAGGTTGTTAGACATAATATGTCAAAATTATTCTGTACTGTTCATACTTACACACACATAATATATATATATATATATATATATATATATATATATATATATATATATATATATATATATATATATGTGTGTGTGTGTGTGTGTGTGTGTGTGTGTGTGTGTGTGTGTGTGTACATACATACATGCATACATACATACATGCAAGCATGCATCGATGGAATAGTGTGAGGA
>OZ024862.1:1857669-1862669 GCA_964017155.1 Oasisia sp. SBJ-2009
CTCGCTGTACGGTCAACATAGCGAAGGGCGGATAGAAATGTCACGTCGCTGTAGAATTGTCAAAATTATTCGAATTGTCCAGAACAATAAATCAATTGTTGATTGATTTATAGCCCACAATGGTGACATTATTGATATGTATAGGGCATTTTGAGAAGATAGAAGTCTTACTTCGTGTCCGGCGTAGATTAATCTCTGAACGTTAGGTGACCGAGATCATATCAGGGCGTCGACACGTACAGAGTAATCATTTGGAATTTAGTTAGGAAGATTGTGGTTTACCATCCCTAGAGGCCAGATTATTACAAGGAGGTGAGATGTGTTAAAGGGACGGTGCCGGCTACCCTGCATGCCCAGAATGGGCCGAGCATTGATTTGTAGCGGAAAGTCTACTGTCTAGAATGTCGAAAGGTTAAACGTCACATGCCATTGCTGTTAAAACTCTGCTCACCTCTGCATTATTGGCAATTAATTTTGTTTTGAAACTGGATGTATTATATCATTTTTGTTATATATTATGTCAATGACTAATCACCAGATGGCAGCACCCCTGTGATCACAGCTGGATAGGTGCTGCATTGAACGATGACTTTGATTGAGACATGGAACTTTCAAGACGTCTTGTTGTCATACTCCGTGTTCAGAGTCCATTATGTTCGGTGATTCGTACTCTGGATGATTCGATGGGAGTTTGACGCAACCAAACATTAGTTATAATTATATACTTCAACAGAATTTTAATTTTCTATTATAATTTATGTGGTGTCTAACTATTTGAATCGTGATATTGTGGCGGGTGCTGACGGATGTATAACCCATGACATGACAGCTAACTTTCATTCCATCAGGTGCCGCCACTGGCACTTCACTGCGTCTCCTCCAACCTCCGGCTGTAGTCAAGTTAAAGATATTAATTAGGTAAATATAACTAGTACAGACGAAATTACAATGGTTTTAAAGAAAACACAAGATGCACTATTATTATCCCGTTAATGTGCAAATTAAAATGTGTTCACACTTCGCAATCATTTGTATGTGCCAACTCATGGCATTGTCTTTCAGGTCTTTGTGATAATGCCTAAGTGGGCATTAAATGACATGCTATTATGACAGATATCACGTATATTCATATCTTTGTTCATTGTTAACGTTCTCAACAGTGCGTAGATGTACGAATCGTAACCTATCAGTCCACACTAGAACGTTTCAAAAAGTAACATTTCAAAAAGTTACAGTGTTTGAAATAGTCGGGCTTCTTTTGCTCGACTCGAGGACGCAGATAGTCCTTCGGTCGGTCTGCTCCATCTGCACGGACATCTGGTTCCGTGTGTTGATTGTTCAAACAATTCTTGCGCCTGATTGTCACTAATTGGAGTTGGTACTTGAGGAAGTCGTTTCATGAAACATGAATTTCGAGTGACGTCATGACCATCCGTCTGAGATATGCTGTGATCATCGGCCCTCTCTCTTCTAGTACTGTGTAAGGTTCGAGGTTGAACCTTGGCAAGGGTTTGGTGCCAGTTTACGAGAACGTTATCTCCATTGCTTGTAAGTTGGACATAGTCGTGTGCTCTGTCTGCCAAAGCGTAACCGGGGACTTTGGCATAAAATGTTTCTTATAATGCACCAGAGTGATCTGACCGAGAGAGGTAAAACAAGAACTGAGACGTAACACAAATCCCAGTTCATTTGAGGTCTCCAGTTGCAGGCTTGAATGTTATGTGGAAGTTCACAATTGGGCCACTCCACTCACACACGCACACGCACACGCACACGCACACGCGCATGCTCACACACACGCACGTACGAAAACCACACACACACACACACACACACACACACACACACACACACACACACACACACACACACACACACACACACACACACACACACACACACACACACACACACACACACACACACACACACACACACACACACACGCGCGCGCGCGCGCGCTGGCATAGCCGATGTAACAGGTGCTCGTCCGCTATTACCCGACCAAAGAGTACCCTACAGAAATAGCATTATGCTGGTTGTCTGAATTGCTGTGAGGACATATGTAGGGTAGAGTGAATTAGAAATTATGTTTTTGTGCAGCTTGGCTCGAGAGCTGTCAAAATACGACAGATAGACCATTTCTGCGAGTGTGCAAGTTCGCTGTTGCAACGCGAGTGTAACCGTCGATACGGGACCACCCTCGGGAGAAAGCTGCAAGAGTTTGATTACCAGTTCTTTGATGGCATGCTGGGCCATTGGATTTATTTGCGTTGTGCCAGTGCAACAAATCCTAGTGCAGGGTCGACGCGGATTATGATCGGATTGTCGCCTAATAGTCGTAATTCAGCACAATATGAGGGAAGAGTATTGCGTAGCTGATCATGTCGTTCAGCGTCATAAATGATGACAGAGTTATGAAGACAGGGTTTTGCGAAGATGAACGTGACCAGCGTTAGACAGTGCCAATGCTTTAATAGTCACAGTTACAAACATGCCATGACCGCCGAAGCCCGGAAGCCCGGAAGCCCGGAAGCCCGGAAGCCCTGGGGGCAGACCCCAGTAACAGAATACTGGCGAGGCGGGTTCCGTTTGAAGCTACGTTATTCCGCTTAGTTGGAATACAAATTAAAATGTATAGGTTATATGATATAAATATGTCCTCAATACAGCCAATTTGCATTGTGTTTGGGTAAATATATCACACAGCATTGGGATTATATAAACGAAAAAAGTTTTCATAAATGTACTAGTTTTGTTGCTCTTGCGAATATAACTGAATCGTAACCGGATTCGAGTTGAAACGTCCTCGCGTGCTGGGGTCGCTGCGGCCGACCACATCAGCGTCAGCTCTTCTCTATCCCTAGTCTCGCGCTCAACGGACTCTCGTTCGGCGGCGTAACTTAGCCGAGAAGACCGTCTGGAAACTAAGCCGGCTTTTGATTATTATCCGTGTGACGGACTAAAAGGGCTGCCACCTTGCGGAGCCTATGTCGTCCTGCCATAATTCCTGCTTCATAAACAACTGCAAATATGTATTTTTGTTTATTTTGTATGAATGTAAGTTTAATGTTGAACACTTTTAATATTATACTATATTATCTTATCAATGTTATCATTGCCTTCGTTTTTATTCTACGGTTGCCCTGAGTGTCAATCAGCATCTCAACTCTATTTTTGGGTAAAGCCGCCCTGTTAGCCACATCCGCAGCGCATAAAACTAGCAGGCGGATTTTTATAAAGTGCTGCCACCTCAGGGACCCTGGATAATCGCTACTACTCTACCCTTGGTACATCCTTTTAAAGACTCTTCTTTTAACGTCGACCAATGAAACGAGAAGTGTGATCGGCCTCCGGTCATATTATATATTATTTTCGGTGTTTTAAACCGTTCGCTGCTCGTGTTACAGGGGCTGGATAATTAGCGTCATTGCCATGGATATTGTTCCGTCCATTCTGCACGGTTTTCCCAATAATTGTCTCGACTCAATCGCTTCGTGTTGTAATATTTAAAACGAGGGTACCGGTCAAACAAGCTAATCAATCACCAACGTTTGGTGGGATATCTAACTACTACAATTATACAATCAGGCTCAATAACATTTCTGTAGGCACATACGCGCAATGTCGGTCTTTAAAACATATTTAACTCCTTATTTATTATCAAAACTAATTTCGTATATATTTTATAGTTATTGATGGAAAAAGTATCTTCGATAATGGCGGATTTAAAAGAGTGAGTTATTGTTGATGATTTTTCTTAAACTCTGGTTACTATTCTGTACTATTATGGTTACAGCTACTATTATATATTAGTACTACTGCTGCTACAGCGGCAGTAGTGACATCGGCGGTGGCGACGACGACATCAATGACTATGTACTAGTACTACTATTACTACTGCTACTGCTACTGCTACTACTACTGCTGCTACTACTACTACTACTGCTGCTACTACTGCTACTACTACTAATGCTACTACTACTGCTGCTACTCATCATCGTGCTGTCGGTCGCGAAGCGACAAAGACTGCTTCCATCACTTGACTCTTGCTCTCCATTTGTCTCTCTGCTGTGAGAGTGATGTCCAGGAGTCGATCTTTATGTCTCTCATCTTTAGGTTTCTCTTGATGGTATCTTTGAACCGGAGACGAGGGCGCCCTCTCTTTCTCTGACCAGAAGACAGTTGAGAGTAGAGAACCTGCTTCGGTAGCCTGTCTGGTGACATCCTCATGAGGTGTCCAGTCCACCGGAGATTCTTTCTGATCAGAAGATCTTCCATAGATGGCAGCCCTGTTCGTTCTAGCATTTCCTTGTTTGTCACTTTGTCCATCCAGGTTATCCTCATGATCGAACGCAGATGTCGCATCATGAAGGCATGTAGCTTTTTAACCTGTCGTCTGTACACTGTCCAGGCCTCAGCTCCGTATAGGAGGGTGGACAGCACGATTGCACGGTATATCTTGCCTTTAACCCGCATGGACACATGGTGGTTGTTCCAGAGTCTCTGGCGTAGTCGGCCGAAAGATGCACTAGCCTTGGCCATCCTCCTCTGTATTTCGTCGTCAATGCATCCATCACTTGATATAGTGCTTCCGAGGTAGGTGAATTCTAGAACAGAGTTCAGCTTGTTTCCATCAACCATGATATCCTCCTCTCGGGTTCTTGTAGAGTTGGATTGGTACAGCACCTCGGTCTTCTTGATGTTAATCTTCAGGCCGAACTTCTTTGACGCATCGGAGAAAGCATCCACTATTTTCTGCATCTCTTCAGCAGAGTGTGCAACCAGTGCACTGTCATCTGCGAATAGCAGCTCTCTCATCAGTATCCGAGTAGTCTTGGTCTTTGCTCTGAAGTGTGCGACGTTGAATAGGTCAGCGTTCTGTCTGGACTGTATGTAGATGCCATCCCCCATGTCTCGGAAAGCCTCGTCGAGCATTGCTGATAGGAAGATGGAGAAGAGCGTGGGGGCCAGTACACAACCTTGCTTGACCCCATTTG
>OZ024862.1:1867669-1875169 GCA_964017155.1 Oasisia sp. SBJ-2009
TGTCATTCTCAACAGGTCAGGTGGAATACGTAAATGAAGAATGTATACAACCAGGTCTTGCTATGTTTACTATGTATGACGTAGAACGCGAGTTCGTGTAAGATTCGCAGTCAGTCACTCACCGTTGTCTCTCGAACTCGCCTGTGGCACGACGAGAGCGAAGATGCAAATAGCAGCGAAGAAGACAACGACCTTCATTTTGACGACGACCTGCGTGTCACAAAAACAATAATCGTAGTCAGGTGATAAACGCATTAGCAAAGAAAAAGACGCTGTATATCTGATGGCTATACCAGTACGTTTTGTGATTAGCTGAACACGCATTTTTATGTAAACATACCTTTCCATAAACAATAACGTTGGCAGCAATGTTTGACAGCAATGATGCTAGTGTGGCTGCCAAAAATTAGTGTTTTTAAATATTCATATTTCCAATGAAAGCCAAAACAACGAGGTTCTGGTAGTCAGATTTGTACTGGTTTTCATTTAAAATGCTACATGGTTCTGTCAGCCATTATATGTTTGCACAACAAACCTGCACCAACCGGTCTGTAGCTGACCCCTTTTCACAATGACGTTACTCACGGATGCCAAGACAAAGACCTTCTAGAGGTAGTCTTTCTGTTTGCTGAAGTAAGTCGTCGTCAGTTTGTTTGAACTTTATATACGTTACCCAGCAGGTGGGGGTGACGACGACGGCGACATACGCACATCCGGTAGCGCCAGCTAAGTCAGTCATGCATGAACAAACGAAATCATAACAGGTGGCTCTGCCGCTTGAGCCTCCCGGAGTAAATGGGGTATAAGAAGTAACACAGCTGAAATTCCTGTTGATACCTGCTCCGTGATATGTACCCAATGATAAAGTGCACATGCGCGGATATAAATTATACGCACGCACAGATGGCATGCACGCACGCATACACACACGGATTAATAGAGAGGGGCGGATGAATGGGTAGACGAGAGAGAAACAGAGAAAGAGACAAATAGAGAAAAGAGAGAGAGAGAGAGAAAGAGAGTAAGATAGAGTAAGAGAAAAGACGGAGAGAAAGAGGGAAAATGGAAGAGAGAGAGAGAGAGAGAGAGAGAGTAGTGGTGGTGGTGGTGGTGGTGGTGGTGGTGGTGGTGGTGGTGGTGGTGGTGGTGGTGGTGGTGGTGGTGGTGGTGGTGGTAGTGGTAGTGGTAGTGGTAATAGTAGTAGTAGTAGTAGTAGTAGTAGTAGTAGTAGTAGTAGTAGTAGTAGTAGTAGTAGTAGTAGTAGTAGTAGTAGTAGTAGTAGTAGTAGTAGTAGTAGTAGTAGTAGTAGTAGTAGTAGTAGCAGCAGCAGCAGCAGCAGCAGCAGCAGCAGCAGCAGCAGCAGCAGCAGTAGTAGTAGTAGTAGTAGTAGTAGTAGTAGTAGTAGTAGTAGTAGTAGTAGTAGTAGTAGTAGTAGTAGCAGCAGCAGCAGCAGCAGCAGTAGTAGTAGTAGTAGTAGTAGTAGTAGTAGTAGTAGTAGTAGTAGTAGTAGTAGTAGTAGTAGTAGCAGTAGTAGTAGTAAAATATTAAAATCATTAATATTATATGTGAGCCATTGAGCCATTGTAAATAAATGACAGTGAAACCCGAATATTGGAGACAGAGTGCAGAAGCAGTAACGGAGAAAAAAGGCCAACAAATCGGGAGTAGTTATCGAGACCAGTCGCACCCGTACTACTGAGAGAACAAAGGAGAGCGATAACTTACTTTGCCAAGCAGCCATATTTGTTGAAGTGCCTCTCATATTCGTCTGTTGTTGATAACCCCACATTTTGGATCACTGCCACACGCAACCATTGTAACTCAAACGCGTGTGTGTGTCTCTAGTTGGGTGCGAATAATGTAGTTTATGTGTTTATGTTGACTAATTTTTGTTCCAAAAAGCACACCTACTGCCTTAGTGCGCAATACACGGGTTATTTTAAGGTTGTTTTCGTAGAATAATCGTGACGTCCTCCAATTTATTCATAGTACGGGGACAAGTGAAATAAAGCCACGTGAGGGTTGTTGTAAAAACATAGTGCTGAAAATGTATAGAGCCGAATTTGTCCACATTTTAAATTCACTTTGGAGACTAAACTCATTTGTTTGTAATTTGGTTTTACTGCAAATGGACCCTTCATCCAACCACATCCATTTTATAGTTATTGTCACAAAGTCCGTAGCGATGAAAACCAAGATTTGTTTATTATGTTACATCATGGTAAAACAAAGCACACACGTCATCCCGTGAACATTATTAAGTAGTGTGACGTTGCCTGTCCCAATAACACCAATAGTTGCATAAGCAAGTATCAGGTGTACGATGTTCTCATGAATCGACGGAACATAATCTTTCCACAACAGATAATATAGAGGGAACCTGAGATATAACGAAGTTAGTTAATTGACACATCACTGCTGGGCACGGGAATACGTTATTGTCACCCATAGGCTATTATTAATAACTTGTGTAGCTTATACGCATCGTACTTAGAAGGCTTAGTGGAAAAAAACATCGTGTAGAAGAACCTGACGCGTGCAAGGCCACTAGATCACCGCACACAACGTGAGCTCCCTAAGTCCTCCTTTTGAGAAACACCTCGACGTTGGTGTGAACACGCATTGCGACATAGTCATCAGTTATTTGGCCACCTTGGCAGCGTGAGATGACACTTCTGACGAAGAACGCCACGGGATGTTACCCTCATAGCTACATATGACACCTACAGTTTAAAATTGAGTACTGAATGTTTTCAACATATATTGTTAATGTCCAATGACAACGGCGTAACACGTAAACATGCTAACACAGAAACACAAAACACGGTTTAAATGTGATTCTGTCACGATTTGCTTTCCCACGGTATCAACTAAACACCCAGATTCCGTTTGCCAAAACATCACTTGTGTTCCACGTGTATTCAGAGGTATTTTTGTGCGCACCTGGTTTTCGACCAAGACATCATGAACTATCTACAAACAGCCAAATGTTCAATGCAGTTATCTCGTTTCAGGAAACTATCGGACAATTGTTACACTAATCTAAGAATGACTGCTGTGAAGGTGATGATTACAGTATCATGTTAGTTTTGTAAGACAACATCAATCTCCAGTTCAGGTACTATTTAGATCGACAATTACATATCCTAGGAACAATATAATATGGTTACTCAAATATGGTTGTGTTTCTCGGTTACAAATAGTTCGGAGAATATCCGAGGAGGCAATGCAGAGACAACATAAGAAGAAGAACTAATGATCGAGATACAGATACAGTGCTGTACATTGATGTAAGTGACATAGAAAGCAGTGCCACAGCCAAAGCAATTGAGAACCACACATCAAACATCGTATACAACCTAAGAAGGAGTAATGTGTTGTATGGCTATGCAGACATATATGCTTTAGTACATTCTAGCGAATAGCATAGCGTATCTTGTAGTTGTATCTTCGAAGTACAATAAACTTCGAAGTCGCAATAATATTCTTTTCGCATCGATTAATTCCTCCCGCTCAGTTATGGGATGGTCTGTTGTGGCATGGTCCGTGAGGGTCATTATGTTTGACATTGGTCTTTTTCATGCGCCTTGTGTGTTTCTCGTTTCGTGTATCACCAACAACCAATAAACATATTTATATAATATTATTACACCAATTATCCCTATCTTCCGGCTCCACCTTGTCCTTCGAGTGTCCCAACAGGAGTCTGGTGGTGATGTGGGACGAACAATATCACATGCACGATGACGTCATGTGTCACATGAATTGAAGAGGTAGGCGTGTTACACTAACGAAAGACTACACATGCACGGTTAACTCACGTATTGGGTAAGTAAAAACGAAATTCTTTGCACAGAAATGAACTATCATGAAGCAGTTTGAGCAACTGCCGAAAAATCGAGGGTATTAGCCTACTCGGCAAACATCGGTGTCGTTTTCGAATCACTACATATCGAAATCTTCACTGTTTTACAGACAAACACCGGTCCAGAAAAAAAAAGATTTGGTCTGAAAGGTAGCCTGCCTCCTTATTGTGACTAATATAAAGTAAGTTAGTGTAATATTCTAGAAGAACTGCCAACTTCCATGATGTTATGTGTCTCTGTCACGATTTGCTTTCTCAAGTTCTCAGGGTGTCGAAGACACGCCCGGGTTCAGCTTACCGACAAATCAACTGAATTGCGTGATGATTTGAGTTGCCTTGTGCGTCATATTCCTGGCTCATTATGGTTTTTTTTCGGTTTTGCTGGACTCGTTCCAGATTCATATTGCAAAACAGTAAAACCAATTTATCACCAATACAAACGGAACAATTCGTTTGTACAAATGTGTAATTTAGGTTCGTATCTCTCCCCCTCTCTCTCCCTCCCCCTCCCCCTCCCTCTCTCTCACCACTTCGTTCTTCTCCAAGCTATTTACAGGGAACATGATTAATTTGAATTAAACAATGGATAGAATCATGTCACATCACCCGAAACAACTATCCGAACGAGTGTTTTTTTCATGGAACTTGTCACGTTTAATTGTAATGTTATTTAACATGTCTAAATCATGTTAATGTATATTCTCATGTGCTCGTGTGCTTATGTGCCTCTTTGTGTGGCCGTATGGGTGTTTGTGTCTGTGTTAGCGTGTGCGTGCGTGCCCATATGTTCTGTGCGTAAGCGAGACACATGTGAAGGTGCATATATTCGCACATGCGCACTGCACCAGTTTCATACCACACCCCGCAGAAACTGCGTAGTTTGCAGATGCGGGTACCACGTAAGAAACATTCGTAGGGCATGCATAACGGTGTCAGACGTCACGCCTGGTGCTCCAATAGATCACGAGTGACATACAGGTTGGAGCTGCATTCGTGCACCAGGTTTTATAAATTAGGCATACTCGGTCACCTAAGTTAGTGAACAGTCCAGAAATCTACTCAAGCGTTCGTGTTTCCACAGCAGGTATGTTAAATTTGTTTGTTATATTCCGTATTATTTTTACAAATATTCTAAGCAAACTATTACAATATTAATACCACCACCATCAGCAAGAAGGTTATCGCAAGACCATTATCACACCTGTAATTATTGTTGTGTGAATATAAGTTTAAGTTTATAAAGCATGGTATTATCTTATATAAGTATACCATTCTCCAATCAGCGTCTCTTCCCTATTGTGGGATAAGGCCGCCCCGGTGTGCACGGGACAACATCGTGGGAAAGCATTAATATCTCAGACTGATGTGAGGAGTCAGGGTAATCGAGGCTAATTACAAAGTATCAATTCCAATAAACTCCAATCGGAGTTGTCGAGAATTAATACAAGTAGTTCACAACTATGCCGTTAGCTACAGCCTGGATCATTGGGCTCCGTGAATGTTTCTGATTATACTTATACGATTACATTAATACTATTCACAATACGCGTGAATAGGTGTGGTCTAATTCAGTACTTATTAACCGTATTGCATTTGCCCGTTCCTCTCGGCCACGCGTCTCGTAACTCGTGTCCTCGTGTATTGAGTTGTCAACACTCGGCCACTCGCAAAGACTGCAGATACCCAGAACATGGACGGAAACGGAGGCGACCGAGACTTACGCAAACAGTGACATTGCACGCAACATACAGCACTATTACTCGAAATGATCATTAATGTCCTTATGTTGAGTTTCTGCGAATAGTCTGCGAAATTGCTATCTTGCTTTCAGATGAGATTTAGACTGGTGAATCCTCAAATATTTTACGAAATGTGGGACTATTTTGAGGAGCAATTTAAGGCTTTTGGGCACCCTCAAAGGAATGCAGAATTGTAGGTGGGCGTTTCAGGTGACCTCGGGAAGGACTCTAACTAATGTTTTTTGGAGAGCGTGAAGTCACCTGTTGGTGAGCTTTACGCGTGGTGCAAATTGAAGTTTCTGAAGAATCGACTATACAACACACATAGACATAGACATAGACATTGACATAGACATAGACATAGACATAGACATAGACATAGACATAGACATAGACATAGACATAGACATAGACATAGACATAGACATAGACATAGACATAGACATAGACATAGACATAGACATAGACATAGACATAGACATAGACATAGACATAGACATAGACATAGACATAGACATAGACATAGACATAGACATAGACATAGACATAGACATAGACATAGACATAGACATAGACATAGACATAGACATAGACATAGACATAGACATAGACATAGACATAGACATAGACATAGACATAGACATAGACATAGACATAGACATAGACATAGACATAGACATAGACATAGACATAGACATAGACATAGACATAGACATAGACATAGACATAGACATAGACATAGACATAGACATAGACATAGACATAGACATAGACATAGACATAGACATAGACATAGACATAGACATAGACATAGACATAGACATAGACATAGACATAGACATAGACATAGACATAGACATAGACATAGACATAGACATAGACATAGACATAGACATAGACATAGACATAGACATAGACATAGACATAGACATAGACATAGACATAGACATAGACATAGACATAGACATAGACATAGACATAGACATAGACATAGACATAGACATAGACATAGACATAGACATAGACATAGACATAGACATAGACATAGACATAGACATAGACATAGACATAGACATAGACATAGACATAGACATAGACATAGACATAGACATAGACATAGACATAGACATAGACATAGACATAGACATAGACATAGACATAGACATAGACATAGACATAGACATAGACATAGACATAGACATAGACATAGACATAGACATAGACATAGACATAGACATAGACATAGACATAGACATAGACATAGACATAGACATAGACATAGACATAGACATAGACATAGACATAGACATAGACATAGACATAGACATAGACATAGACATAGACATAGACATAGACATAGACATAGACATAGACATAGACATAGACATAGACATAGACATAGACATAGACATAGACATAGACATAGACATAGACATAGACATAGACATAGACATAGACATAGACATAGACATAGACATAGACATAGACATAGACATAGACATAGACATAGACATAGACATAGACATAGACATAGACATAGACATAGACATAGACATAGACATAGACATAGACATAGACATAGACATAGACATAGACATAGACATAGACATAGACATAGACATAGACATAGACATAGACATAGACATAGACATAGACATAGACATAGACATAGACATAGACATAGACATAGACATAGACATAGACAGACACAGAGACAGACACAGACACAGACACAGACACAGACACAGACACAGACACAGACACAGACACAGACACAGACACAGACACAGACACAGACACAGACACAGACACAGACACAGACACAGACACAGACACAGACATAGACAAACACCTGCACCTGCCACTGCCCCTGCCCCTGCACACGCACACGCACAC
>OZ024862.1:1880169-1917669 GCA_964017155.1 Oasisia sp. SBJ-2009
ACTGAAACGAGCATTTGAATTGTTGATATGCGGCTGCGTGAGCTAAAACAATGAACATGTCTGAGGTTTGAAAATACAGTATGGATCACGAACACGGAATCTCTCCTTTGATATTCCGACCTTATTTTCTCTGTAACACCGCACCTAACGTTGTTTGTTTGTGTTTTTGTAAACCCTCGCCATTTCACTGTATGTGAACGCGCCTTGCGTCACCTTCGCTGACACCTTTGAAAATTAACGAGATAAAATGTTGCATTTATAGCAATTTTTATTAACATATGACACATACAACTGACAATTTAGTAGTAGCATATTAATTTTCGCAATGTATTGTTCATTTCCCAATTTGTGCATAAACACGCAAACACAAAACGCAGCTTAAATGGGTCTCTGTCACGATTGTCACGTTTGCGTTCATATATATACGCCCATGGTCAATTCGCAAAGACATCAATTGTGTTGCAGTTCTGTTTTTGCAAGATTAGTTTTAGACTAACACATCACGACTTACGTAGACAAAGTCTGTAGTTCTGTCACATCGTTAAATGACACACGTGGAACACGGTAAAATGTGTCTCTGTCACGATTTGCTTTCTCAACTTGTCGAAGATACCCAGATTCTTCCGATAAATCATCTGAGTTCCGTGATGATTTGAGCTGCTTGTGCGTCATGTTTTGGCTCTGTTTCCTGGTGTGTTTGCGCCTCTCCCTCTCCCTCTCCCTCTCCCTCTCCCTCTCCCTCTCCCTCTCCCTCTCCCTCTCCCTCTCCCTCTCCCTCTCCCTCTCCCTCTCCCTCTCCCTCTCCCTCTCCCTCTCCCTCTCCCTCTCCCTCTCCCTCTCCCTCTCCCTCTCCCTCTCCCTCTCCCTCTCCCTCTCCCTCTCCCTCTCCCTCTCCCTCTCCCTCTCCCTCTCCCTCTCCCTCTCCCTCTCCCTCTCTGCAATATTCGATATATTTCAATTTCGGTAGAATTCAAAACATCTTAATAGTAGAACTAGAAGAAAGAACTAGAAGAAAACCATCCGTTAACATGGGTATGTTTCTAAACTTGGTGCAGCTGGTACATGCTTGCATGGTTCACGGAAGTCGTTGTTGTCTGCTGTCAAACTCAGTGCAATATGTTTTCTATTCAGTGTTGCGTTGCTGAAAACACAAGCATATGTTTATATGTCAGTTGATACATGTGAACGCACACACCGGAGCTATGGAAGAAATTAATCTTGCAAACCAGGTGCCAAAATTACATGTTGTTATTGCGATAACTCGTAACGATACCATATTATCGCCCACTTGTCGAAAGTGAAACCGAACCGTAATTTCCAAGAACATTTTGTTTCGTCAGTAAGTAACATCGTTGCTGCTTTGCATATAACCTGTACACTTCGAACGGTAGGTGTCTACTCACATCACAGCAGCTCCGATTCGGACATAAGCATCGATACCGACATATTTTTAGTCGCGCGAGAAGAACCGGATAACAAACAAACAGGCAGGTATACATGTTTGCGTGGACCTTGGTTGTAGATGGACGAGCTGGAGGTGTTGGCATCGATCTATGGCGACGACTGGAAGGTGGTTGACGTGACCCAGAGAGTATACAGTATTGACATCACTTGTGAGGAACTGAAACTGTCATTACAGGTGGTCGATTATTGCCTTGGTGGTTGGAAATTGGTAACATTTAACAAATTATGATGATTTGTTCACACTAATGAGCATCCCCAACTATATTGCACAACTGTTTTGCGTCAATTTTTGATTAGCACTTGATTAATATTAAGAATCATAATTATGAAATGTTTCATTGGCCAGTAAATGTGATGATCACATTTTGATTGAAAGCATGAACTGATAAATTGCTGCAGCCTAATCGTACCAACACTACACGTACTGTACATAATTAAAAACTACATATTCCGGATAAATTATTGGTTTGGAACTTGTGAAATGTGAGACTTAATTGACTAATTGTACAGTCACACTAACATGTAAACTAAAAGAAATCGCTCAGTCTAGGCCATGTTTCACTATATTCAGAGCTAATCCATCCGAGCTGGGTCACTTAAACACACAGTGCCCTCACACAGATGGTATAAAAACTTAAAATAGATACCGTGCTAAACGACGAGATGTCCGAGATTGAGTGAGATATGTATGCATTTGGTTCCACATGATGGGAGTGCCCAAGCTCCTATCTAATAGCTCGGCTATAATGATCAATGTATTTCTATTCAGATCTGGTACGCATCTAACCAGTTATTGTAATGTACAGCTGAATGTAAATTAATCATACTGCTTAAAATAAACAGTAACTATATAATCTTCTTATCATGAATCTTAGGAAAACAAGTTTAATATATAATAATTTAAAAATTCTGTAAATTAATAATTAAATGTGAGAATTTGTGTGAACATTTTATATTGCGTTAGATTAATATCCTTGTCTGGCATGAGGCTTACAATGAAACTTCATCCTTGATTTTGGTTTTTCCCATTTCGTTTATGGTTTTCCTCTTTACTGTCAGTTGAAGGCATCTAATGTTGTCATTCGCTCCGGCATTTGGACAAAGGCCGCTGTAGTATGCGAATCACTATTTCCACTGATTTTTTTATTATTTAAATAACAATTGACATATCATGTAGCTGAAAATTTTGAGAATGTTACAGATATATTATTTATGTTTCAGGTTACTTTGACGCCTGGATATCCCAGTGAAACACCACCAGTCTACCAGCTCAGGTAGTCCGGGAAACACAGTCAGAGTCTTTGTATCTAGTCTATATTTATCCACATAGTGTATGGATGTGTTTGATTATAACTGATGGATTCAGAATCTGATGTCAGAGTCATAATACAAATTAAGCACGTGACCTCCATATCTTTTATGTAGAGACCCACCCACCTGTCCCCGGTAGAACTATCATTGTAGGGTGGTGGGAGGATAACAATAAGGAGCAAGAAAGCTCTTCAAAAATCATATATAAATTATTGTCAAGTATGCATTAAAAAGGGTGTCATGTATGTTTGTAGTTTATTTCAGGTTGTAATACATAAAGGTTTTATTACTATTTATTATTATTATATCAACTAAGCTTTATGTGTATGAGTTAACATGCATGTTTTCAAAAAAATGTGATTGGCCAAAAAGTTATTCTTGTCTATTTGTTCAAATCATGTTTCACTTTTATTTCCTTGGTAGACCTTTTCGGTCGAATGCCATCCTGAAAATGGAATTGAACAACAATTATACAATTGCTGAATATAGTGTTCCACAGAAAATGGAAACTACAGTAGTCAAATTAAGTAAACAATCTATATTTATGTTGCATTATTTTATTTGCAGTGCTCCCTGGTTGAGGGGTGAAGAAAGAAGAGAACTGTCAGCAATTTTAGAAAATATCTACAGGTAATTATGTAAATGATTGAACAATTTGTTACAGCAGCATTTCTCAAATGATGGGTGACGACTGCCAGGAGTGTTGTGGATGGGTGGCCAGCGTGTCTTGAGACTTGAGTCTGTATACAGGGTCTGGAGACTCACACTTGACAGGCCGTCCTGTAGCTGTGGGCCTAGGTCAGAATACAAGACCTATAATAAAACAACGCAGTATATTAAAGTTCCTCATCAGTAATCTGAGAAATGTGTGAATGGTGGTGACTACAGATCGTGATGTAAGGTCATTAGGTCAATCTCCTCTGGTTGAGATAGCCCTCTTTGTGCATTCATAAAATCAGATTAGATTGAGTGAGTAAGTTGACAGTTGTGTATTACTTAGAACAGGAACATTGACGTCCACCAACAGACAGTCTACAAATTAACACACAGTGCATTTGTACTACTCATGGGTTATATCTAGGTTATAAGAATTTTTACTCAAAAATAATTAAATATGTGCTGAAGGTTGGTGTAATAAAATATTACAGTTATTTCATTTGGTACAAATGAATACTTCAAATTAGGCCATCATTTCCTCTGGGATACTTACTTATATCTGTTTCCTCGCTGGGAGCATAGGCCATCGACCAAAGAACGTCACTGTTTTCTGTCTAGCTGTCCTCTCCATCTCTCTCCTGGTGTAACCCATCTCTTTTGTTTCCCTTTCTGTGTCTCTTTGCCAGGAGTGTCATGGCCTACCTCTGGGATAACTCACCCTTTATTCTGTTCTATTTGTGCTGCTGACAACTCAAGCCCAGTGCCAGTTTTGATTAGGTCACCCCAACCCTTCAGTGATCTTCCTCTTTTCCACTGTAGATGCCATTTGGCTTGCAGCAGTATTATTCATTGTAATGTTGAGAACACTGTATTATAACACAAAGAAGTGACACAGTTGGTAATAAAATATTTTGATACACGTGCTGTGTGAATGTGGTTGCAGTGAAAATATCGGTGAGAGCGTCATCTACTTGTGGGTGGAGGGGGTCAGAGAGTTTGTCCAGTCAAGGCAAGACGGAAACAGTGAGACAAGCGGAGTTGACAAAATGGCGGCTCGACAACAGGAGGAGAGTGTGACAGCAGACGTGGGTGGAGGGGAGCTGACAGTGTCCACAAGGGAGACGGAGACTGAGGAAGGAGGGGAGAGGGAGGAGGAGGGGGAAGTGGAGGATTGGAAGTGCTACGAGTACAAGAAGAACAACGAAGGGAAAGTCGCAGGTGAGATATATTCAGTGAGGTTACTGCACATGCGTCTTGACGTTTCGTGCTGTTATAACAAAAACCTGACTAAATCATGAGATCATGAGTTGTACAATGTATATCCTTTTTAAGGACAATAAAGTGATTGATTGATTGATTGATTAAATTCTTCACTATGATATCTGTATTTATTTACGAATGTGTTTTAATGATGCATCAGTATCACCTACATATATTGCTTTGCTTCCAGTGGACACCTGCCCTGTGATTTATCACGGTGAATACCTCCATGACAGGAAAAGTAAATTTCAAGGCCACATAGCGGCAGTCACAAGTGAAGCTGAGGTAACTAAGTCATTGGGGTGGTTCTATTTTATATGAAGTAATTATTCTCAGATGTCAATGGGACATGTATCCATTGGTGTAAGTCACAGCAATGTTGTTATGTGATGGGAAAGCGCCCTACGTGTGACGTGATATCTGGACAAGATGTAATTTCCATGGAAAGACTTTATGGGGATTGACTATCTGTGGACAAAACGCAATTTCATTCCCCTCCCTGTTCCCTGTTGTATAGAGGTGAGGATCAGGTTCAGTAAAGCCGAACCAGTCACTGTGTTTATTTTTCCTAACTTTTCTATCCATAGCCCTCTCTCGCCATCTTTCACCCTCTCGCAATGTTCCCATGTCCCTCCTCATGTAGTCTGTCTCAGCTGTGGCCCTCCCTTCTCATGCGTCCTTGGTGCTCATCTGCCTCTGGCCTGTGCTAGTTTCCCTACATCTGTCTTTACCAAATGTCCAGACCATATCATCCTGCATCTCAATAATTCCCATTTGGCTACATTTCAATATCTGTTCTCAGGTCGGTCACCCTTCTCCTGTCTAACATTCTTGTTATTCTTCGAAACCAATCAGTCTGGACAAATTAGGAAGATGTAATATCTGTGCGTGCAATATAACGAGATGGAATAGTTGTGGACATACAAGAATTTTTTTTACCTGGTAGTTGGGATTGAGTGATAAGTGGGGAAATTACTATCAGTAGTATTATTTTCATTTAGCAATAACACCAGTACAAATTAATTAATTAATACTAACACAGATTGGTGCATAAAGTTAGAATATCTAGCCCCTTGATGAAATAATTGTTGCATAATGTGTGTACTCTGCTACTTCAGGTGGCACAAGTCATGGAGAAGATTCTGTCTGACAGGCGATGTGCAGCAGCCACACACAACATTCAGGCCTACAGGTACAACATAACATAATTGTCTTTTCATTCCTGCGTTCGATATATAGAAGCAGGAATCTCAGTATTTCTTCAGCATACAAGAATATGTAGAGCTTTATGCAGAGACCCGTCCACCCATCATTTGAAAGGTAAAACCATTGTGGATGGGTAAAAAATGATGCAGCAAAAAAGGTCTTCGAAAATCATAGATATTTTCAGTTACACCTTGAATATACTGTAGATGTCACGTGTATGTTTGTAGTTTATTTGACATCATAACTAGCTTGTATGTATATGAGTTAACATGTGTGTCAACCCAAAAAGTGTCACTGTCAAACTTTTTTTATCCTGTATAAGGCCCTGCGAGTATACAATACATTAGAAAAACAACGAGAGTTATAATGTGTTTATTTAAGAATGTCTTGAGCAATTACAACTTTTGACAAGCGGAAACAATTCTTCAAAACAGATGTTGGCCGTAAGACAGGTCAAATAAAATTAACAATTGGGTAAGGAGGTTAAAGACAGCAGGAGTACATGACAGAGGACAACAGTTGTGAAAGTAAATGTTACTAAGATGCTCGTACAGTTCATCGTAAGTTTAGGAGCAAAGTTTTTAACTTTTGTGTCAGTGTCACAGTGGAAACAAGTTGTGACAAGTTGGCCTATTAGATTGACAATACACCCAGTGACCACATTTGAACCACCTACGACTAAGTCTTCTTTGTACGAAGTACTGAAAAGTGATATTATAAGATGCCACCAGGTTACGATGTTTTCAAGACAATTTAGTATAAGATCGATTATGTGACCCAAGTTGACACCCAACAAATGTTATTGAAATGTTATCATGCTCTATGGCAGAATTAGATTCATTGTGTCCTATTTATATGGAGTTTTCCTTTCAGAGTTTTACAAAAAGCAGCTGATGAGACTCATGTCGCTACTTACGTGACCAACTACGTGGATGACGGGGAGAAAGGAGCCAGTATTCAGATGCTGCGACTGCTCGAAGTAAGATACCTGGTGCTTCATTAGTGCACTGTTGTCATGGCTGTTACAGGTGTATCCACAAATCAGTTGTTTTGCTCATCTCACTTCAATATTTGTGTGTGAAAAAATGAACATTTGTAACATCCACCTTTGTTGCCTTTGAAATTAAAGTGAGGTAGCCTGTTCCTGGTTTCTTGTTTATTAATCAATATTATATTCTTAAGACCTATGCTTAAACCTATGCTAAATGTACACTGCCAACCAACTTTTGTTGTGTAAGAGCATAAAAGAGTTTGTACTTTAGAAAACACAACCCCGGAGAATGTTCAAATGGCAAACAACACATCCGGTTTCTATTGTAGTATAATTAACTTATTTTGGAGCTTAATGCTGAAGATGAGTACAGCGTTTCGATCCGTCAGCTATGGACCTTGTTCAGTACGTGAACAAGGTCCATAGCTGATGGATCGAAACATCGTACTCATCTTTGACATTAAGCTCCAAAGTTAATTATACTACAATAAACCATTATTGGAGCCATGAACAATATATTCACTATCATCCGATTTCTAAACGAGCTCTACTGGCAGCATTGCAGAGGTGGGTTGAGTTAAAAGCAAGACTGTTTGGTGTTCAACAAGGCCACATCCTCATATACAATAGAACAGCACACTTCCTGTTACATATTATTGCTTGGCTATTTATGGACCGAGTAACTGACTTGTCCCTTTATGTATGTGGTTTGTATATGGACATTCACAGCAAATACACATGTTTAAACTGTTGGTATTGCTTTGTATTTTACCTTGAATATGTTTACATAGATAATAACTGTGGGAAAAATGTGATACATGTAGTGACGAGCCTGATACTATCATGCATAGAATTGAACCACTTCTGGATAAAACAATAGTATCATGCAACTTTCCACAGCGGCAAAACTTTGTTTTATCTGCGTTTGTAGAGTATGGATGCAACAAATGTCATTGTGATCGTGACACGGTGGTATGGTGGTATTCATCTTGGGCCCGATCGGTTCAGACACATCAATGCCATTTCAAGGAAACTACTTGAAGAGCACGGATATCTTCAACACAGGGTCAGTACTATTGCATTTTCTGGGGTTATGTTATTTTCGTAATTATTTGTTAACACCGAATTCTAACAATTGCAAACAATTTACTTGAAATATTTTTTTTATGTCAGAACATACATTATAACTGTTCACTTAAAAAGTGTTTATGGCAACCATTACCAGTAATATTAGGAAGGTAATTGGGTCAAACAAATGTAGAGATAGTCTCTAGATCTGATCCGGGAACCCTTCAACTGTTATCTCATATTTGGTGATATCCTACAGTCATGATGTAAATAATTATGTTAGTAAGCATCTTGATTCATAATAATAATAATCATAGTTGATTAAAATTTTGCTTATCATGGTACTTATCACACTTAACACAGTTCATTTCACTTTGTTTTTGGATTTTTTATTATCTCCATTTGAATTAAAAGTAGAGTAGATATGATGCATGAACACTGTGTAGTACAAATTTAGAACTTTAATTAATAATACTGGTACAGTTTTGATTTACTGTGTAATTGCAACACATATATTAGTAATATAATTTAACAAGATATTTGCAGTTCTGCATTAAAAGATAGACTTTCCATGTATAGAATTATCGTATTCGTTCTAGTAAGCATACAGAATATCTTAAAATATTTGGGAAGTGAAAATATATACAAAAATGCATTTGATAAAAGCGTACACCCCCTAAATCACTGTATTTCGTTTGGTTACCCAAATTATGTCAATGTACCACACTAGGTGGCGACACCACTGACCATTCACTAGGTGGCGCCTCACAACAACATACATGTAGGGAAGTAAAAGATGCCACACAGGGGGTAAATGTGTAACCTGTAGTGGACTCACTAATTCTAGAGAAGGACAACTCTAAAAACCAGTGACAATAATGGTCTGCAAGTTGACTGAGGTCATTTAATGGAAGACGTATGGCATGTATGCTTAATAGAACGAATATGGCAATTGTGTTGATGGATGTGTTTACATACTTGTGGTTGTGTTGTTTCAGGAGGGGAAGAAGGGCCCAAAAAGCTCCACTAAGAAACACAAAGGCAAATGACAGAGATTCAGATACCAGTCTAACCAGGAACAAGGGTTACAAGGAACCAAACTGTATATTCCTGTACACTGCCTGACATCATGTTATTTGGTAACATGAACGCTATGTGATACATTTTCATATAATATACCCGGACGGTACATCTGATTATAATGTTGGTGGTTGCAGATTCTTTAGCCCATAATAAAGCATGACTAATAGCTGAGCTTTGTAAAATAATGTAACTTAAATTCTTCTATTGTATCTGCATACTGCTGGTGTAAGCTACAGATTTGTGGACCCATTGTTTTTTATTATTCATGTTGAAATAGGGCTTGTATTGATGCTGATTTATTGTTATATTATGTTTCTTTCTTGGCGTTATAATTGTTTGTGTAATATATACTCAAGTGCTTTACGTTGTGTGTGTGCTCCAAACAGCAGCATACACAGACTAAATATAGATGAGACCACCTTAGGCAAACCACGAAACCTGTACGCTTAGTTTTTACCCCTAGATAATACCTTTCATTTAAATTGCACACTGCTGATATAGCAATACACCTCTGGCTGAAACCGTTGGACGTACGGCAAATCGTCGATATTCTGATGAACATAATTATTTCTGCACTCATATATGGCCATCTTGGGGTGCACGTATTCTCTAGCATATCACAATAAAGTGTCTTTGTGGGTTCTAGTTATGTAAATGTGTAGCATGTTGTTATTAATAGATGACGTTTTTAGCAGAATAACGTCACAAAAAATCTCTGATTACAGATTATATCAATAATATTTTAAACCCAAACAATATATATTTTTATTTTGAGAGCATTGGTTTCGGAGGCAATGCACCCTGCCTCTCGTGATGGAGCTGTCTCCTGCGTGTGCTGTCTAGAGGGTGATATGTATGCTGGTGAAACTAAACAGTTAACCGTATGTGCATTATGTGATAATTATATTTTAAAGATATTGATGTCACTTTTATGAAGAAGAAAAAACGTGTAACAAGGTTATTTTGTTGATAGCGTTGTGTAAATAAATAAGTCGCATAATATTGTATAGTCGAGTTAATCTGTATGCCTAATATCTTAATTAACACTGTAAACTGTTGTAGTGGTTCATTACTGGGCAAGACGTACGGCACACAGTGTCGACGTCATAAGAACGTGTTGCCTACGTCATATGTATCTACGGTGTACGTCGATCATTGTTAATGTACATTAGTAAATACCCCTACAGCGTTATTGGAGTGTCGTATTTTGTTGAATCATTCGGGAAGATCATTCATGATTAGCAGTGACAGTCTTACACAATGAGGCAAGTAATACGTCTCACTGTTTATATGAACTGAACGTTTGCTACTTGTACAATGAAACGTTGCTTCTTGTGTAATATAATACTAACCTAATGCTACATAAGTACTTTAGTACACTACTTACAAATACTTTAAGCATCGCATTCATTCTACAAACTGTCAAGATAATACGAAGATTGTCAACATTTTGATTAGCGTATATCATACATTCGGATGTCATCGACTGTTTCCTAGAACAGATCGCTGATGTAGAGCGCAGTGGCTGAGGGGTAGAGCTTCGGACTCTCGACTACGAAAACCCGGGTTCGAATCCTGGCTGCGGTGTTAAAACCTTGGGCAAGGTTTTTCACTCGACATTGCTCCAGTTCACTCAGCTGAATAAATGAGTACCTGGCTATAGACAGTGGAGGATATGTGTACGAGCAGCCAGGGAGGTAAAGTGTAAAGCGCTTTGAGCGGTCCTGAGGACTGGATACTGCGCTATATAAGAACTTGCCTTTTTTGGTAGAAGCAAACCAGCTTTCATCATCACCATCACGTGACTGACATTTCCTTCAACCTACGTCCTTCCTGTGTCATGCAAGTCTAGTCGCTGTCGTCATCTCAGACGGCGTTATTTTCTGTCCAAGCAGCCCCTGGACGTTATTCACCGACGAATTGGCCGTGTTGTCATTTAGTTCGTCCACTTACGTAGGTCCCGTTATTTCCGCAACTCTCCCTCCAACCTCCGCCGGAAGGACGCCCACTGCACTGCACATTTGGGTGCCAGAATGACACAACCTGTCACCTGGGTGATATCAAAGTCACTTAACTCACTTACCATTGGAAGATATTATACCGTTACGGAGCTCTTAAAACAATCTGTCCACGTATTTCCGGTTTGGGGAATTAATAACGACCTACAACCTCTTATATAAATGGCATAGCTAAAGAACTACATTATGTAAAATTTGTGTTACCATGATGTCTTTGAAGAGATGATCGAGGCATTGACGATGACAATGAAGGTCTATGTTAATTTCTAACACACCGCGGCAGTCAAAGGTTGAGACCTTCACTGTTAGTTGCACCACTGTTTCCTAGAAAGCTACAGCAGTGACATCTTTTTGGTTCCACCTCTGATGAATAATGTTATTCGACTATGCGCCAATGGAAAAAAATTAGACGAAAATAGGAGTTTAAAAGTATGTTTTTTATGCCTAACGAAAGTTGTGTATGGTTTGATTATTATCTGCCAGTATGTAAATTATCAACGAACGTCACTGTACTTTATTGTTCTTACAAATTCAAATGTTGTGACTACGCATTGATAAAAAGATTTTCATCATATTAATAAGAAATTAATTATAAAATACGTAATGTCTAAATGGGGCTAGTTTACCATACAACGGGGTATTGTTAGCCTACTTTAGATAATGAATGGATATTTTTGCTTTACTGCGAAACACACCATAGAGGACATGTTTTATATTCATTCTTACTTTATTTATAAATGATGTCTACTGATTTATCAGCGATTTGTGTGTTCACAATTTGGGTAGATACCTGGGTTATTGTGAAGTCTTAGTACAAGACCTAAAATAAAACATCTCAAGTATCTCTGCCTTCTTCTAAGCGTACGAAAAGTGTTGTTGCAATAACCTGAATGTTAAAGTTCAATTAAATCTAATAAAAATTCATTTAAATACAATCATCCATTGGTTTGTTGGTTAGTTTACTATTTTCACGAATGTTTTTAAACAGTCCAGAATACACCAATTGAATTTGTTTTAGCATATTGTGTACTTAAACTGCCCTCCTAAAATACCGAAACAAGATATGGTAGCTTTCCAATGCAAACTGTAAACAGTGTGACACCGTATATCGATGCCCTCAGTTAAATATTGGAAATCATTCAGCCTTCGCAGTGTTTGATGACTAACTTGTACCATTCTGCTCACATGAACCGTGAAGCATTAAACCGACCAACGGGAAAGTGTACATTGACAAAGTAGGGCTATTAAGCCCATGTTTACGTAGTATGACTGTTGCAGTAACTAACTTCGTAATCTATAGGTTGATTGATAATACCCTTCCGAATAGGTAAAGGTCACTTAAGTGTATTACATATCAAGGCTAGTACAGACTGAAAATTATACATTACTTGATGTCGATATGGTTTAATACAGTATTGCGTTGACAAATGTTTTTGTCTGGCCATCTTTGTTATTGATCTGATTGCACTTTGATCAGTGGCGTCTTTCAGACTCACATATGAAACATATTCTACTCATGGATAAACCTACGTATAGCGATGTTCTTCGTGTTAACTCATCACTAAGTAGATGCCGCATAGTTTAAAACGATGTAAGCTGTAGGATCAAGTTTTGGAAATGCTTCCATCGCAAGGAGTTTCGTTTAACTTTCCAAACGTTATAGGAACAGTATTAAAGAGAACAAGTACTACACAGATAATATTTGCGCTATTTTGTAACTGGATTTGTAACTATAGTCTTGGAAGCCGTTAAACTAATTATAAAAACATCAAGACGATCCCTTGGGGTCGTTGTGGCCGGGCGCCATCACAAAATGACTGTTGACGCAGTGAGGCATATTTCATGATGGAGGCCGTAATACTAATAATGTAATGGCTGGACTTCATTGCAATGCACTTAGCTCGACAGTAGCTGTGGTGCCGTCTTTTTGAGCGGCATTTCTCACCGTTTAGCAGAGGTTGTGAAAACACAGCGCCCTAGCAAACGGCATCGACACGCAGACGACAGCGACGCTCCACCGGTCGCATCGCTCAACGAGCTCCGCGGCGCTCTCTCGCGCTCCCGCGGCCAACTGATTTATCATCCGCAAAAAGCGGCGCGGCGACAGTAACCGACACCGTTGCCATCGCAATGGCGCCGGACCTCTCCTATCAGTAGGGCACACTGGATGTCCTGCGCTTCCTCTCGAGTAGGAAACATTGTTAGCGGGTGTGACGTATGGACATATCCACGTCACGTTTGACGAGACAGTTTTACGTGTCACTTCTGACGATGTAGAACTGTAGATGTATTCGCACAATCGTTGAAGCCTCTCCGTGTTATCGGGGCTGTGTTATGGTGGAATACACCAGTAACAATGTTAAATAACTATGATGAACAAATAGATGCCGACCTCGTGTATTACTGTATGTCTACATTACTGTATGTCTTTCGGCCGCAACAAACATGCAGACTGTCTGTCTGTCTGTCTGTCTGTCTGTCTGTCTGTATGTATGTATGTATGTATGTATGTATGTATGTATGTATGTATGTATGTATGTATGTATGTATATATGTATGTATGTATGTATATAAGTATGTATGTATGTATGTATATATATATATATATATATATATATATATATATATATATATATATATTGCTAGTTTGTGACACTAAATCTCCTACCCCAACACAATGCGTATACAATTATAACTAATTGTCGTAACTTGTTGAAACATCTGTAAAATAACAATAATAAGTCACCGTTGTGTAATAGTAAGTAAGTAAGTAAAAGCTTTATTTCCTGACGGTAACCACATCACGTGGTAAGTAATAATAACATGTTTTTCATTTAGAACTTTATCAGTGATTCAAGTCCTATATCTTGTCACGTTGCACTGAAACAATTCCCTGGAGTCGCACAGCGTAATGGCTGAACAATATCTTACTTCACCTGCCTGAGTTAACATCAAGACCAAAGCGGCAGTGTCGCATTAGAGTGTTCCTTCGTCAACAAGTGACTTGAGACTGATACGACAGTCCTGTTTTAGGGGCACTGCTCATGAATACACCTACGTTCGGTTGTCACAATCAGACATAATTTATCCGCTTTCAGTCACTGATTGAGAATCACTGTGCCACGATGGTGCAGTAAAATACACACGATCCGTGGGTCAGCCGAGCGTGACGCACTCGCCGTGCATTAACGACGCATGGCAAAGTGTTCAGCGTACAGTTTAAATAATGTCACTCCGTTTATATTACAGCCGCGTCTGTGATGGCGGGTAGGCGGCGGTAATGATATCAATCGATCGTATTACACAGATTCCATCGATGTGTCAGACAGATTGCTTTATTTCCTTTTGTTTTAGTATTGCATGCCGGCACTTGTTGAATTACGTCCACTTCCGGTGGGCTCGTTATGGGGAAGACAAATGCGCTTTGACGAAATGTCCCGCAGTTTTACGTGGGAACACCGTTTGCATAAATCTTGAAATGTTTAATAGAATAGTACCCCCACGCTCAAATTACGGGAAGATACACACAATTGTGTTTGATTTGTATTGCCTCTATCGAAGTTGTTGTTCTCGTCTTGGGGTCACTGTCCTCACGGGTGACATGGCCGTGGTCACCATCGTCTTTTATTCGTCTTTTTCGCCTTTTCTGTCGTCCTCACTTTTAATTCACTACGTTCTCTATCAACGGTCTCCAACTCTTTTGCTGTTGTTTCCTCCCACCTATTCCAGGTCTCTCATCGCATACTCGGACTTCCTCGTTTCCTTTTCACTCCATTTTCTGGGCAACTGATATATTTGCTAGTTTTTAGTCTCCTATTCTTTCCACATGACTGGTTCGTTTCAATCTACTCCTCGCCAATTTCATCTTAAAATGTTCTTCACTCCAACCTCAACTCTCAATTCGTCTATTATTCTCTTATCCGCTATCTTCACTCTCACTTATCCAGTTGTTTTCGCAAACATGGACCTTATTCCCGTGTTGTCTCTGTTAATGCATATCCAAAAGCAAACATTTACCTCGTTTGTTAATACTGTATTTATCCGCATGTTGCTTATGTCCATGAGATAGCCATCCTAAGAATTTTACAACGTTTGCAGTGGCTGTTAGGAAACTTACAATATATACATCGGTAATTCCTAAGTCTGCCCACAGGCCGCTTCCTGAGGTAACGAGTTCATGACGAAAATCCATCATTAAATTGTCAAATTGGAGGAGCGTTTTAAAAATTCCAACAAACCCTTTCGTAACACGGCAAACTGTATTTTCGCGACACCCAGGCGGAACTTGCTGCTGACCGAAGACACTGTTGATGGCGAGATTGAATGACACAAAGTAGCGGTGTCACGAGTACTTGGTGGAACTCATGAAACAACTGCCACAGCGCCTACCTAGTGACGTCGAGCGACAAGAGAACCTGATATCCCAATCAACGACAAACATTAGGAGTAGAAGTCCACACAAGCCACGACTCACCGATTTCTCGTTCCCCAAACTCCAGAGCAACGGCCTGGTAGGATATCTTTCAAGAGAAACCGTGTCAGGTGGCGCGGGTCGGTCCGGCCAAGTAGAACAACTAACAGGCAACTGATATGAGTATAGTTCTGGATATAAATGGTCAGGCTCACGGACGTCTCTGTAGAGCAGGATTTCCAGCATCTATGTGAATAATATTGCCCTTCTTTTAATTAGTATGATATCACTAATGGTGGCCTGGATATAAATTATATATTATTATGGGCACTGTCCTTTTCTCGTTCGCATAAAATGCGTTTGCCCTTTACTCAGTGCAATTGTACCGAGGCCGCCCGATACATCTATATAAGCCGCTAATACTATTAAGCTAATACTATTTAATACAGATTCCTGTTGTAGGCCTATTATATAAATATCTCATTATGTTGACGTTTGCATTACAGCACAGAGTGGAGAATTGTTTTAGTTGTATTTTACAAATTTGTCTATGAATATATATTTATTTTGCTTATCCGGGAAGCTTCACACAGTCGACTGTCGTTCAGCAACGCCCCTGTAGAGCGCGTCTTCTCGACAATGAATGTCGTCGATAACTGCGGAACAGGATGCAGAAGGATTCCCTGGGGAAGACTGTGGTGTTAGAGGTTACATGTCGCAGCACAATAGCCGCTGTAACAAGTTTCAGCCTGACCAGAAGGTGCTGACTCTTCACGGCCGACGTGTACCGCCAGGAGGATTTAGGACGAGTCTTTGTTGGCCATCTAGGACACCCACACCTAGACTACTGTGCTGTCATTAAAATGCTGTTTTCTATTTGTGATGCGTCTGCTCCAGTATATATATATATATATATATATATATATATATATATATATATATATATATATATATATATATATATATATATATATACATACACGTACGCACACGCACACGCACACACGCACGCGCGCACACACACACACGCACGCACAGACGCACGCACGCAAACACACACACACACACACACACACACACACATTACGTGTGGGTGTGCGTGTGCGTGCGCGTGCGCGTGCGCGTGCGCGTGCGCGTGTGTGTAATTAAACAATCAGGTGGGACCGCACATGCATGGTATCAAATGTCAGATATTTAGGCAACGCAGCATTGTCTTTCCATATATATATTTCGTGAATGTGAACTGAAAACCAGTCGAACCTTAGTTGTACAATATGTATTAATTTACACGGAATAACCGATAATAACACTCTCGGGGTTTGTCGTTAACAGTAATGGCTTGCAGTAACAATTTGATGAGGTCATCGTGAAAGGAACAGTTTTTGAAGATTGTCATAAACGGGTTTATGAAGTTGAACCATCGCGTAGAACCCATTTGTTTCTGTCAGTTACATCCTTTTTCATGGCGTTTTTCTTCACATTAATTAGCCGTACTTTCCAGCGTGTGCTACATCACCGAAAGCATCCAAGCCGCACGGTTGGTTTGTCTCTTACAAAGGTATGATGTACCCGGCCTGTACAGTTATGTCTGGACACATCAGACATTGATGTTTCTGAATATATTATTGAAAAGACATCACTTAATTCGAGAATGAAATGTTATCTTGTTCTTGAATTATATCGGCTAATGTAGACATCGCACGTGAAGTAGTTATCATGTTAATAAACCATATGTAACTTACTGTTTCTATTTCTAACAACAAACTAGCATAATGTATGTGAATTATATATATAAATAGTTATTCGTTATATTCAAAGTATTGTAACGTTCCCATTTCACCAGATGGGGATACACTTTTGTTTTGATTTACTGACAACAAAATTAATCAGTATGAACATCTGAAATGTAGCCTGTTTAATATAGTTTCATAGAAAATAATCAATTACTAATTTATATCATTACAATATACAAAACTGTAAGTTAAATATTTTAAGGGAGAATACATAGCATTTTTCTTTGCATTTTCCTACATCTTTGACAATAATGACCGCACACAACAGTATTTCAGTATTGTTGTACTCGTATGTTTATTGTGAACAACGTTTATTCAGAACATTTTAAAATCCGATCACTAGATTTGGCTTCAGGACACTAATTTTGAATAGTTTGGTTTCCGCTTTGAAACGGCAACAATGTGTAAAGATGACTTCCAAAATAGAATAAGCTGCGCTGCTGAAATGTCCATGACCAATTTTAGAAGAGCTCAGTTATCGATGTAACTAAAACTCATAGCGGTAATTCGTCCCTCAATTTGAAAATCGACCTCAATATTTGCATGCCTGGCTGATGGACTCGAACACGGAAGACATGCATATGTGCCATCACCAAACCAGAGCTAATCCATCAGAGCTGAGGCCCTCACACGGATCATAAAAAATATTAACCAGATACCGAACTAAACGACGAGACGTCCGAGATTGAACGAGATCTGTGCGCGTTTGGTTCCACAGGAGGAGTGCCCCAGCTGCTATCTACTAGGTCTGACCAAACTAGCCTCGGTTACCCATGCGCTGTGCGTGGCTGCCATTTTGAAGCCCCACACATCAGGTTGGGGAATTAGAATGTTTTGTCATCCTCGTCGTTTTGACACGAAAACGACATATCCACTTTCGTTGCCTTTGAGAAAACCCCTTTCCTCCTCATAACGTGTCTTCTCCTCGTTAACCGGTGAAATAGTTCTCCCCGTTATCAGCAGATACTTTGTCAGGCAGTCATTTATTTACGGTGAAATAGTTATGTCATACTCTCATAGACACAATGACACAGAAACTATGGCCAGTGTGCAAATATCCTGGCTCTCCAGCGACACATTGGCTCCTTCCCTTTCATTTCTCTGTTTGGGACATTGCAATTATCGGCCATTGACACCTAATTCAAATTAACGTATAGGCAATTTCAATTCCTTGACACCTAAAACTAATATTTGTGACACGGAAATCATGGCTTTATGTGACGTAGTAATGTTATCAATACATGCGATATTTGCATGTTTAAACATGACTGCTATTTCTGAACGCAAACAAATCTGGATTGCCTACATTTTTCAAAATGTTTCCATTGCCATTGGCATTGCACAATTTCGTCTTTTTTCTCAAATATCCTCTGAACAAATTATTGTGACATTTCCGCTCGTTTTGCGCGACATATCTTTACATATAAATTGGCTTTAAAAAGCAAAATAAACTAGTGGATGAAATTATGCGCAGTTCAGGCAAAAACGTACCTAACAACCAAGAAGGTTAGACTAGTGGGTAGTGATGCATCGGTAGGAATCAAAGGCAGGAGAGCAATCAGTCCCAACACAGCCGAGTCGTCTCGTGTCCTTCTGCACAGTCGAGATAGCCGCCTCGGAGTAACTCATTTGTCGACTGTTTTTTCTTAAGCAGTTTGCCGCTATCGTAACTAGGCAGAAGTAATCCAAGGTCCTACATCATTAATATCGGACTTGTTCACGCCAGTGTGTGAATCCAGCCCTCCAGTAAACTGCTGTTTGTTGACATGACGCAGACAACCGTGTTTTTCTGAAATGGTGCGACTGAACACGTCATCGCCAAACCGTGGAACGAAATCGTTAATTCGAATTCTGATAATCATGAAAGATTGGCATCTGGGTATCATTTCACAAGAACGAAGTTACGTTATGGTGCAATTGGTAGTCCGGACACACAATTGAGAACAAAATGCATCCAAGTGATCGACGTTAGTTCTAAAGAATAGTGAGGCGTAGAATGCAGTAGTAATATTGTGATAATAATGTAAAATATTAGGGACATTCAGTCGTGTCAAGTTAATTGTAAATGTAATCACGGTTACTATGTCGCACCATTTCATGAAATGCAGTCATGCCGGTGATAAACTCGAATTACAATGCAATTACCTCCAATACAGCTGTGGTTTCACCTCGAAGTTAGTTCTCTTGCTTAGGTGTCTACAATGTTCACATATGACACACATATAAGGACAGAACGGTAGAAATAACCTGTGCCATCTATATTCTGAATTGATCCACAATTCAATGCTAGACAGTTGGTTCTGCATCTGTCTCGGATGTCAGTTATATGCGTGGATTAATAGCCTAATATGCGTACGTACACGATATAGTAATTAACAACAAAACATACCAAATAACCTGCTTACTTACATTACTAAAGGCCAATACAAAAACACCCTAGTTGGCACTCTAACATTGTCATAATGAATTATGTATACTGTGACGTTGACCCGCTTCAATTATTGCTACTAGATACAGTATGTGCCAGGTAAACCTTCCATTTTACAACCGTACGCGCCTAAGGCCCAAAAAAGAATACGTAATGTAATAAATTAATATGTTATGTACCCATACTATGAGAACAACGTCAAGTAACACAGGCTGATTTAAACTTATGTATACATAATATCTATGAAATAAATGCAATTTAATCCATGACTCCATAACTCTTGTATTCTATCGACGTATGCATATCGGTAAACATGCATCGTTTTTCATGTATAGTGATATTAATATGCTAACACGATTGTGAAGCAGATGACTTAGATATCAGAAAGCTGACGATCAGGAAATATGCAATGTTTTAGGCCAGAACAAACTGATGGATAGCGACGCTAAAACAAAACGACGATGGTAAAAGAAAACAATAAAAAAAAGCTCGTGGAGTTTAGAAATGATTGGATGATATATATATATATATATATATATATATATATATATATAATATGTAGTTCTACATTGGAAAGCGACTGAAAAAGTATGTAACAACAACAACTAATTGTTAAATTACGAATGTAATTTACGTATAAGTGTCATGAATATAATATGGTATATAATATGCATGCGCAATTACCTTTATTGTGTTACACATAGACATCGGTTGCCTAAATGTCAGGGTAAGGAAAAGAACATAACGATAGCGGTAAATATATACGTTATCGTGGGTTCGCATACGTGATGTGTGTATATAATATCGACATGAACTACACCAGACAAATATAAACGTGGTATGAATTGCAAAGTAAATACATCTAGAACAACATGTAAATATCTCTCTATAATGAGGTATGATAAAATAAATTTATCACAGTAATATACTCAGCCAGGTAACGATATCCGTGAACTTTGCTAACGTCGGCGAGTAGATGAATTGAAGACATATTGATTTGTTGGCTTAGCTATAGCAAACATCGTGATCTGAGCATGTACAAGGGTGCATGAATCGGGTCCAGCCACTCCGCAGAAAATGAAACACAATATGTCAACTTCGCAAAACGTGTTGTCACTGTCGTGCCGTTGACGGTTGCGTGACGCGACGGGTGCGTCTGGGACATATCGAGTTGAGTTTAATCGAGTTCTACCATCAGCACTCGTTCATGGTACCTTCCGTGACGTCAGAACGCGAGGACGTCGCAGTAACCGTCACGCCTAGATTACAACGACTGTGACAGTCGTCAAGAGACGACGTCGCCGATTTGGCATTGTCGACGCGACAATTCGACGCACTCGTCGCGCCATCGTCATCGTCGTCTGTCGTGAGTCCGTCGGACAGACTGACGGCCACGTAACTGGCCATTGGCGGCGGTCGGTCGTCACTCGACTTCACGTCGTGGTTGCTAATATGGCGCATGATGATGTAATCAACCACGGCCGTCTCCGTCTCGTCGTAGATCCCACTCGCCTTCTCGGCTGAGTCTTCAGCGTCGTCGTCGTCCGCCTGCTGCAGAAGTTGTCGCCCGACCTTGTCGTTGTCCAGCTTCTCGTAGGTGGGCGGCACGTCGCCCGCCAGGCGGCGCTCCGGGTGGATGTTGTTGAGCGTCAACTTGAGGCGACTGTCGCTGTCGCTCATGTCCAGGTACTCCGTGCTGCGGCGCCGGAAGTCGCGGCGTCGCTCCACCTGCACCATGACGAGTCGGTAGAGCAGGAGCGAGATGACGAGCGTGTTCTTGCACGTGAAGAACAGGTTCGTGTAGCTGAGCACACCGTACCTGCAGCACACGGTGGGTAGTGGTGGTTAGGAAAGAGGATAATCGATCAAAAGTCAACAGTGAGCAATAGGAGTGAGCAACATGAACACGGGTCAACATATAGGTAAGGTAATTTCGTGCAATATCCCATCTTCAAGGTTGCTCAAAGGCCTTTATGTTTTACTCCTTGGCAGACCTGTTCAGTCGTATACCGTATTGACTTATCTTCAATTAATGCGCAAAGACTATTCGTACACAAACATCCACCACTGCCTACAGCCAGGCCTGAGCGAACAGGAGCAATTTAGAGAGAATGGTTGGATACCGTAGCACAGGACTCGAACTCGGGTTCACTTAATCGAAACTCCGAACCTCTAGCCATTGCGCCACTGCATACAAGGGTGAATGAGTTTACACAAGGTTGCCATGCTGACATCGCTCATGTCGTGACAGTGCTATGCGTGCATGAAGTATACTGGCGATGCGGCCTTTGGCACAGCAGCACCCCGACTACGGAATGAACTGTTTGTGAACATTCATGCATCTGTGACACTTTCAAATTTTGATAAGATATACCTTTTTTATTGTTACTGTTATTATTGCTTTATAATTTATTATTTTAGTGTGATACATTTTAAAATCAGTGTTTATTTTTTATATAAATTTATATAATTTACATACAACGTTTTAGTATTGTACGTCGTAAAACCAGTGTTTAATTTGTTATATTTTAATTTATATAATTTATATACCTCTCTTTAGTAATTCATGTCTTAAAACAAGTGTACACATACATACGTACGTACGTACGTACGTACGTACGTACGTACGTACATACATACATACATACATACATACATACACACACACACACACACACACACACACACACACACACACACACACACACACACACACACACACACACATACACATACACATACACATACACATACACATACACATACACATACACATACACATACACATACACATACACATACACATACACATACACATACACATACACATACACATACACATACATATATATGTGGAAGTAGCTCTAGAGAACAATTGCATTGCTATGTTATTACATGATGATGGGGCGTGTCAATGCGGCCGTACCTGAAGATAAGCAGCATCCGTAGGACGAGGAAGGGCGCGTCTTGCATGATGATGGAGATGATGATGCCGTACACGTCGGGCGTGCAGCACGTGTTGTCGTTGAGCTCGTCGAGACTCCGAGACAGCACGCACGAGTGGTCCTTGCGAGCCTTCGTCGCCGTCAGCACCATGGTGAACTGGAGCAGACTCCACGACCAGATGGCGAGCACGACCTTGCACAGCAGCGGGTTGTAGCGCACCTGGGAGATACAACACTCGTAGACAGGTCTGGTTGGATGACCATTGCAGGTAACATATTATTAGTAAGGATAAGGCGCGAAGCCTCAACGCGAATAGTTTAGGAGTTTTGTGTGTGTGATCATGCGTACATTCAGTATTCTCAATCAAGCGTGTCCAAATTTCAAAATGGTTTGCATGAGTGAACGGGATGTTAAACTGTTTTCGGTAACATTCAACATTTGTCTGCATCTCGAGGAGTTCTCCGAAAACCTCCACCTTCACACCAACATCAGTTTCGCCAGGAATATGTTCATACTCGCAAAACCCCTAAAATTAACCCAGAAATGCATCCATTTCCATTTAACATTGGGGAATAGTTCTGCCTTCAGTTAAGTCTCAAGCATTACATAACGTTTGTATTGCATATTATTCGACGTGTTTAGGTGAACATGATTGACAAATACACAGTGGCACGCAAGGCAACGACCGATATTACGTTGAGTAACGGACTTGGTCAGACCCGGTCAGTTGGTTCAGTGGCCGAGGAACCGAGGATCGGTATCGAGACCGGGTTCATCCCTGATAGACAGGGACACGAGTGAAGAACAGCAACGAGTTGCAAGACTTAGTACACACTATTTGCCTCATCTACGATACACAAGTCTAGTTTATACCAAGTAGTTGGCATTCGTCCGACTGCGCCGCGTCGACAACTGACCTGGATTTCTTTGAAGGCGTCGAAGAACTCGACGATGTCGGCCGCCGTGCCGATGTAGACGAGCAGGAGCTGCGACAGCTGGTTGTGGGTCAGCTTCCCCTTCGGCAGCATCCAGCGGCCAATGATGAGGATGAGCAGCAAGATCTGCTCCAAGATCTGCACGAGCCGGGGGAACCTGAACAACTTGATGTTGATCTCCAGCTGTAAACAAAACGAAATACGTTGTTTTTGTTAGCAAGAAGTCATGAGTTTTCATTTTTCAAATCAAAATCATTATGTTTCTTTTTAGCTTTAGAGATACCAATGAACAAAGACGAGGGCAATGGGCTTCCACAAATCCACGTTAGTCGCTAGAGGCGCCAGTACGCAACTAGACCCTAGTTGTGTATCAGCGCCTCCAGCGACTAACGTAGATTTGTTTGCGTTTTGCTGATCATCCTCAATTAGCTATTTACCGTGCAGGCGCGTAGCCAGCGATAGTTTGTATGTGGGCATGCGTGGTCAATAGACAGAACAGCCTGCCGTATGTTCAATAGGGCGTGTAAGTCTCGCGCGCGAAAACGAGGCTGGGGGCAGTTGGGGGCAGAAAGTCCATATTCTCCATGTTAACGTATAGGACTTCGTTTTGTTTTTGGTTGTAATAATCGAACTGTTCCAGTCTAATTATTTCAGTTACACTGTCCGAATGATTATTAAAAGCAGAAGCAGTTGAACACTTTGCCGGTGACAATGCTCACAGAAATCATGAATTATAATCGATTATAATGATGGTTGCCATGGCAACGCCGGCTTGTACTTGTGACAAGTTGTGTTTGGCGATCTTGACTAATACTGAAAAGTGCCATTTTTCGCGCAGTACAACCTGTTTGAGGCAAACGCATACATGTGTTATGATTATGTGCATTTAGACTACTTGTCAGATATAAGTGCCTATCGAAACCACAACGTACAGCTATGTAAAATGCAAAACTCGTAAAAAAAACACATACGGCTTACATTTTTGGGGAGTGTCTATTATCTGCACTACATAAATCGCTATGTCTATGATAGTGTGGTAAACTCAATATTAAATCGGACATTTAAGATAAGAAAGGTATAACACAAGATATTTATGTCCTGATTTTCCTAATATTCATCAGTCGGAAGTTACAACTGTTATCCATCGAATATTATTCTAATGACCAGTCCCCAAATCAGCTCCAATCGCGCGGAGTCTCGCCATATAGCGTGACTCACTTACGGGCCATATAGACAGAACAGCCAAAACAACGCCATCTTAGCACTGAATTCAATCGAACGTCCCGCGACGTTTCATCGACTGTAAGTGTACATTAATGTAGACATTATGCTTTCACATTGACGGACATGTTATACGATATCAATGTTTAACTATGTGTGAAGACGTAGCAGTCTCGTGTGATGCATACGGCGAGCTGTAGATGATTTTAAACATCCTTTCTGGCATCGAGCCAGCAAACCTGTCGTCGTGCCACCAGTCGACGTTTCATCGGTTGTAAATGTTCATTAATATACATATTATACCTTCACATTGACGGACAGGTCAGACTGTATCCATATTTAGCTATGTGTGAGGCTTCGGGGTCATGCGAGTTCAACAGCTGATTGTAGGATGATTTAAACAAGCGTTCCACAAAATGTTCTGGAAAACGGTGCCGCATTTTACACACGTCAAAGACTCAAGAATACGTAAAAGACGGCACAAAGACCCTAGTTGTGTCAGAGCGCCCTCTGTCCGATTAGTTATTGTGGTACCTCATTACGAGCTGCGCCACGTGTACGAGGACGTCATTCATCATTACTACTGAAGGTCGACGTGTAACGTCAGACGAAAGCCTCTACGTGGAAAAAGAAACATTTTGATTTGGATAAAATAAATTAGCTTTTGATTTGGGAAAGAACTATCCTGAGACATGTTCAGTAATGTTAGCAAGAAGTGTTGGAGGAACGAAAGGACGTGTTCAAGAAGCATGGAAAGACGGTGAACCGTGAAAGGACAGCAGTGATGTGCGACATGAGAGTGGGAGTTAACCATCAGATTGGATGTGAATGAGACCGACCAAGTGGGTGGACATGTGTAACTTGAATGGTTACCAATGATGGGTATTCAGAGGAAGAGATGCAACGGCACATGAGTTGATGGGGCTTCATAATGGACAGGAGAAAATAAATATAAAGTTGGACGTTCTTTCTGAAGGACGTTTGTAACCCGGGCTGTATGTCTGCCCCGGAGGACATGGCGCTGACGGAACAACGTTTGATCTTCTTGACATTCATATGACAGACTTGGTCATCTGACAAGACTGGCTGCATGCAGAGAGCTAAAGAACACGGGAAAACAGAAGACCTCACGTGATGACATAGGACTGTGTGTAATGGGATTTTAGAAAGGAGGAAAACCAATAATATTTTGATTATAGAGGAGACTGCTGGCAGACTATATTTGAGGAATTCCAACAAAAATAGTACTACACCATTACAAAGCCTAAATATCACATACGTAGACGGGAACAAGTATGAATTTTTTTTTTTCAACTAAGTGGTCTGCGCTGTTAGTAATATTACGAATGTTTATGAAATAGTATCAGACATGTTAAAAATAGTATCAATCCAGACCGTGACGTATGCAGTATGTCCTCCAGCCACGTTTACGAAAACAAGACGGGAAAGGGAGGAAAATTAATTCATTAGAAATGTTGAAAAACATTAAAGGTTGACAATCATTTCGTTTTGCCCATCGCCAATCCTTTTCTTTTATGTCCTGATGTGTAATGTTTCAATAGTTTAACTAGTATGCGCAATCAGTTTAATTTTAAAATGCGTACTTATCTTTTTTTATTCGGCAAAAAAGAATCGTCGTTACACCGGGTATAACTGACGAAACCATTAGCCGGTGTAGACGTCCTGCCCTTTTTGGGTCACGTGTTTTATACGAGATCGGCATCCTACGGCACAATAACAAACCGCATGTGCTTTTGCGTGTCGTGACGAACGTTCCGAAGTGTTTCTTCTGTGAAGGTATGTATTAAGTGTTTTATTGCAGTTAGCAACCAGGGCGAGTAGTCGTGGGCTAATTCAACAAGAACTGCAACTTGTGAACTTCATTATAGGCCTACTCGACGTGGATTCTCTAACTTGTTAGATTATTTTTAAAGTTTGACAGTCGGCATCGGCATCGCTTAGACTCCTTAGACTTAGTCTCAGCCAGATACACTCATACAGCCTTTATTTATAAGTTTATATGTATTGTATTTGATAACGCAGGATCTTGTTCATAAGCTGTGTAATTGCAAAAGTACATATCTAGAGAGTGTAGATGACGTTAGGGACGAAATGATATCTCATTGGCTTCGGAACATTGGCAGTAGCTAGGCTCCGGGTGATGGTCACCGTGGGGAGCATCCGTTATCTCGTGCAACAGAACGTCAAACGAAGAATTATGTTGGTTATCACAATTATTTAAACAGTGTTTTGTGACTCACATTTTACTATGATTGCTGGATGTTGCTGATTTGCATTATATTTTATATAATAATAATATTATAATTATATAATAATTAAAAAATGTATGACAACCATGATGGTGATGAATTTATTCAATATACAAAAAGGTAAACATGAATATAAAATGCTTGTATAGCTACTAGCCAGTGTACACCATATGCAAGTATTACACATAACATTCTTGCACTTGTTTCCATTGTGGTCAGTGATGCCTGGCTGTAGTCTATGTAATACCTGATACCTTTCAACTCACATATGCCAGCTGTTCTAATCTTTATCTTTTCATCACAGCAATATATGAATGCATAATACAACTCAAATTATGATATATTAGTATGGGCCACACTACAATGCAAGTGAGACGAGGCAGAGGAGGGACTAAGATTAATGCAATCACTTGTGTCGGGCAAATGCATGGAGGATACATAGTTTGCAAGAGGCCAACGTCTGATCACTCCAAGTGAATTAAACATTTTAACAATCAACAATGTATACATTTTATAAATATTTTAATATGCCCATTTCAATACTCATTTGCTTTCATTAGCATTTTCATAATATCTCGGATATGGAAAACTAGGATAACCTTTGCAGTTGTGTAATGCATGTTATACTAAGTGTGTCCAGTCCAATGTCCACACAGACTTCGGTCAACACCTTTAAAAAACTATTCAGCATACAACAATAACTCAGAAATAAATTTATAAAATCAATTATTATTCATTCTGAAGAAGGTAGACATGTTTGAATATTCAGTGAAGGAAATATACTGTTGGCATCACAACAACACCTTATTTTGTCACTTCCAACATTTACTTTGACATCCAGCTGAGCCATAAAATGTCAAATATAACATGCAGTAGTTATTACATGACATACCCTGACACAAAATTGTATATTGAAAATAAAACAGAAAATATGAATGCGCTATGCTTGGGAGTAAATATAATTCTATAATAATATATAAGATAAGGCATCCCTACATTTAAAAATAGCATGGTAATTTTACTTTCATGTAATGACAATACAGACCTAATAAATTACAACCCTGCTTAGATATGAACCTGTACATGCTGCTGTAGCCAAATATTTCTTGCTGCCTTTTTTGTGGAATGCTTTAGGTCATACATAAAATATTATGTTATACAGCTGTAGATTTATTGATTATGGCAAAGAACACTCCATAATGACAACTCTAATACCATGATGCCAGTTTTTGTTTACTGAGTTTGAATATTATGCTTTTCTTTTCAGGTCAACACTCAACAGGAAACTGAACACCACCACTAGGTCAACAAGTTAATAAGCTATATACCATCCAAGATCCCGGACAAGATTCCACAACCATGGGCTGTGCAAGACGCTGCAGATCAAATGTCATGTGAATATCAACCGAGTGATCTCAGTCGTGTGTTGCATCCATAACAGACTCCCCTGTACTGATGGTGTGTGCACTGACTTCCAGGCCAGTCAGTTACCCAAACTGACTAGAGACCCATATAGAATGCAGGTTGCTTGACATGCGAATATGGTGATATCTGACTAGCTTTGCAGTTTGTGGTAGAACAGTGGGTACCATGGTCTGGCAAATATGGCATGAGCCTTCGGTCAACCTCTCTCAACACAATAAGATAGGTTCGGCATTCTTTGGTGAACTTCATCGGCTTGGATATCGATGGCATTACTGTGTTACTTAGTTCACTCTCTTTAATGGTACTGCATGCCAGGTACCTGACATTTTCTGTGCATCCACATCTACCTGTGCAAGAAACAAAGTGACAATTAACATGGCTGTGACATTTATGATATCATATGTGATGATACATTTAGCAAAAGTCAATTATAGAATTGTTTGGTATTTGGTATTCATATCGTAAACTCTACATGCCAGATATGTTACACTTTATTAAGATCTGTTAAATCAAACAACATATCTACTAATGTAGGAAGCATTCAGCCACACTTATGTTATTATGCAAAGACTAACTATATAAAGTAATAATATCTACCACTATCTGTAGCCGGTACTCTTCATACAGGTGAGTAAACACATACCCGGGGTAGTGATTGCACATGTAACTCTCAGCCACATGGCGAGGACCATGACTAGTGTAATCATCATAATTATAGTTAACTTAGTGTAATTTATTTGTTATTATTGTTATTTAATATGTACACATTACATGTATATAGTATGTATATGTACTTTGTATCTAGAAAGTCAAAACTTTCTAAGACAATTACTTCAGGAGTTAACCAGTTAAACTTTGTCACATTGTAAATATTTTGGACAAGTCATTTATAAAATCTTGTCAGATGAGTCTGCCATTCAAGCCAAAGTGAAACTTGTATGCAAACTTGTCAAGAGAAATATGTTTAATAAAACATCAATTTATGTTCTACTGCTGTAAAAAATAAGCTATTTACAGCATGTTTCAGTAATATCCATAATGCATGCATTATGAGTAAACTTTACAATTTTAGGTAAATTGCCAGGATTTTGTTCTTGTGTAACAATTGTTTCAGGATTTTGAACAATTTGCCCATGGGTGTAGTGTTAGGCACACATTTGCAGTAGGTAATGTCATTTCGGGTAAAGGCATCATTTTAAAGCCTAATAAATGGGATTAATGTTTTGTAACTAACCAGCATTTGACATACTATGTATTTGTGCTGGATATTTTTGTGAATGAATGAATCGTGATAAAAGTAACTGTTTGTTTATATATATATATATATATATATATATATATATATATATATATATATATATATATATATATATACCATACATGTTTTCAACCTTTTCCTAATTTTATATTTTACTGATTGTTTTTTTTTATCTGATGTGCATGTGATATTAAAAATAAATACATATATCATGTGCAGTGCTTGCCATTATGTTGTAGTCAATCTTGTCAAAAGTTTCAATAAAATGTTTTTACTTTATGTTGTCTTTACTTTAGTCCACATGTGATTCCAACAATATACAATCTATCCAGGACACCCATTACTGCAAAAACCTCATGCAGACAAATAAACTGTCATACGCAGGAGCAGGTTCAGAAATTAATTCTAGGGGGCACAAAAACTTCCACTGGCAGATGAATAAAATTCATATACCTAAGCTGACAATTTAGATGCATATTAACATATATAATGCTCTACTGGTTAAGCCGTTTAATTTTTTTAAACGTTACAACCGTGCATAGCTGTGTATGTGACAACAATTGTAATAATTGTTTTACCAGCAGAACTGATTAGTATAAAGAATTTGTGTTACTCAATGACAGAAGTACCGCACATTTGAAACTCGTTTTATTTTCAGGTCGTAGGGAAGCCTGCACCCTTTGACTTTGCATAATCTATCCATCTACACAAATAGGCAAATAGACGACTGTGACAAATACTTATTACACATAATTTCATGGGGCTAATAATGAATAATTTTGAATATGTTGTAAGTTTGTAATTATGAATTAAATGTTTCTTCACCATAATCACCTAGTTGGCATATTTTTCTCTGGTTATTCATATGAGATGACCACAAACACAGAACAATTGTGTGAATGCAGTGACATAGGTGGGCATTAATTAGTGCTTTCTGTAAAGATAGTTATGTATTCCACTCTACTCAGCCTGCCCAATCAGAATGCAGTTGATACCAATTATAGTGCATGATGTAATGGTATTTCAATGTATAATTTCCATAATATTAATTTCTATGTTTGTAACATAAATATGGCAACATATAATTAACCAATATACACCACACTTTCATCAATTTAAACATAATCAAAACAAACATAACATCTTTCTTGCCATATACAAAATGAATAGTTTTTAAGAAACATCTTTAAAATGCAGTTACTTGTGTCATGATGATATTTTATGAATATCAAATACCAATGATTACCTCCATTCTGGCAAGCTCCAAAAGGCATTCTTTGTACACAATGCAGAATGGTTTGCCAGTGACGTCTTCCGCTCTTGTCATCAGTGTCATGTCTTCATCGTCTGTACTCATCAGTCACAATTTCTTCAATGTCATGCACAAAAGTTCACATATAGTAACAGGCTGCAGAGTGGCAACGTCTTTGCGACATCTGAAATAAAACATAACCAAACCAGTGAGCATTACTGTAAACACCTCAAAATGGACATTTAATCATCATCACTGGCCCAAGAGGTCCTCAGGTCCTTTGGACTATACAGCCCTGAATAGTTAATTTGTAATATTGAATGAAATATATTTTTGTTAATCTTAATCACTGCTGAGTTTTTCACCACAAAACACAGCAAATTGTGTTTGTTAACTTGCACAGGACCATAACATGTCATTAGTGGTTTTAGGCAAAATAATATTACAATAAACTTACTAAAATCAGTTAATTTTAATGCCATGAAGACTAAGTGAGCTGAAAACCTGCTTAGTGTTCCTCACAACTGCACTGCAGGCATACTACTGAAACTTCATCATGACGAAATGTACCAGTCTGTGAGACTAACAGTTTTTCTTTAATATTGGTCATAAACAACGGTTGCTAGTATTAGCGCAGTGGTTCAGGGGTAGAGCATCAGACTCTAAAATAAGAGGACCCAGGTTCAAATTTTGTGCTGCCATGTGAAACCTTGGGCAAGTTGTTTTCACACTACATTGCTCCATTTCACCCAGCTGTATGAATGAGTACCTGGCTATAAACAGTGATGACTATTTGTGTACAAGCAGTCTTCGCAAAATTGCTACATGGCTGAATGCTTCCCAGAGAAGCCGAGATGGTCTTCGATTGAACTACCAGGGAGTAAAGTGTAAAAAGCGCTTTGAGCAATCCTTACCTTTACCTTTAAATCATGACAAAAGTTACAATTTTGTGTCATAGTATATCACGAGCAATTTATTTTAAAAATTGTGGCACCCAGGCGTATGCCATTTTTGTTGTGAAGGAAGCTCGGAAGGATATTGAGACTTATTTTACTAGTTATTTGAGTTATAGGAATGAGCTTACACATAGAAAAGGTTTTGTGACAATACAAGCTATGCCTCATCGAAATGTTTGGGTCGGAAGTTGGTCATATTTTAAGAAATATAATAACATACCATCTTTGCATATACATGTATAGATTCATAATTAAGGCAACCAGACCTGCCATATTCCTCCGATTTGCACATTTATATACCAAATATGTACAATTTATCAATTTATGTCTAAGGTATGTGTATTCTGCTCACAATCAGGGTCTGAAAACCCTATCGCGAGTGATATTTTGAATAAATCTTAATCATGATTTGTATCACCTAGCTGTACATTAACCGTACACTGTATTTAAATGTCAAAGTGCCATAACTTGAAACCTATTTAAGCTACAACGCTCAAATTTTGGATTCTTGCTAATCTTAGCAAATGCAAAACTGGAAAGGCTCTCATCATACTGTATTAGTACTGATCTATTCAAAAATAATCTAAGACTAAGTCCAAGACGTCGATGACAGCAACCAATTTATGGAATTTTATTTGCGTTCACTCGGAATGACCCTAAATGGCCTAATACCGTCGACTAATTTAATAGCAAAACTATTTTGTCAGCTGGCACACGCAATATTAAAACAATGTGAAATGGTTGAAGCCGAGTAATAACAGAGTACTAACCTGTCGTACATGTCATTTGATTCCACAACTTGCACAAGTCTATAACTTTTTCCAAATACACGTGTGCGCACGGCCGCTGTTTCTGTCTTTCTGCGGCTCTTTGTGCACTTCCCTGTTTCCTTGCCGATTCGGTCGCAAACATACGCGGGCGTCCCATCGTTGAACAAAAAACAGCAAAAGAACGGGAATATTGCGACTCTATAAATTATAGTAAACAGTCTATCGAAGGACTGACAGCATGGACGGGTCAAAGGTCGATCTCACTGCTCGTTTTCGCTCACGCGAGATTTTCAAGCTACAGTCTTTTCCGGATGTCACGGTAACACAGGGTGTCCGGTTCGAGTTTCGGCTATGATAGCAAATACTCTTTTTCTGAGTTTTCTGTTTATTTAATAAAAACGAAGCCACACATTTGCACAAACGAGTTAGCATGTCACAGGGGATACTTCGTACGTTTGCTTTTTCGTGAAATTAGTCTGAAACGCGAGGAGCAAAAACAATCGAACTGATTGTACATTTTTAATCTTACACAAATGCCCACCACAGCTACTCATTCAAATTTCTGAATGAACTACAGCAACGTGGTGTGGACGAAAAAACTGGTTCGAAACGGCATTAAGAGGATTCGATCAGAAAATATTTCGACTGATAGTCTGATGCTCTTGACACGTGCTACTGAGCTACACGGGAGAGAGGGGAGAGAGAGAGCGAGCGAGCGAGCGAGCGAGCGAGAGAGAGACAGAGAGACAGAGAGAGAGAGAAAGAGAGAAAGAGAGGCAGACTGAGAGAAAAGTGCGGCGAATGAAATTAACGCAAGATTAGTGTAATAAAATATTCTCCTGTTCGTGACTACTGTTGTTAAGTTATCGTAAACTACAGTATTTTATCAAGAACACATTCGCCGTATTTCCGGTGCATACTGGGCAGATATGCATCGCTCGTAACATGTATCTAAGTATTTATGTTCATATCACGTGCGATTTATTCACAAGTAAATGTCTCTATTGTGTGTCAATGCCTGTCACGATGACAATAAATACACCGTCGTTGACACGTATGTCTAGTTGATAACTATCTATCAGGTCGTTCACGCGATACTTTCAAGGCCAGTGTATAACATCTTAATATTTCCTGGCAGTTACTGCCAGCAAACAGTATTATTCACAAACGCGAAATGTGTTGATTTGTAGCGTATGGATTACATTAGTACACAGTTGGTACGTTTCTTGTACTGTGCGTGTGTTATCGGTAGCTGTAAACTCGTTGCCACTGTTATTTAGAACACGCGCAAGTAGAACTGTGCGTGGCCTGTTTACGAGTGTGTGTAATGGCATTTGTTTCGGCAAAACACGACATAGGCGTTCACGTGTATAGCAAAAAATAACCGTTAGTTAAATGTCTCTTTAATCCGTGTTTATTATTATCACCGGATATTTACTTTTTCCACGTGTAAATATTTTTTTGAACGATGCTTATAATATAGACGTAGGTTTACATATAACTAACGGAACTAGCCTGCTATTTGGCTAATAGTAATTACTTATAATTATCAAAATGTTCATAATTTATTTATTTCTTACGTGTTTACTTTGATATAACCATTAGGAGCAGCGTGTAACTCTGACCATTCCGTTTAAATATAATCCCACGGAAACGTCTATCTCAGTAGTGCTTCCAAGGCACCATGATGTTCACAGCGGTCGAAATGACAGCGGATATTATTTAATGTGACATGCGGGTAACTTGTCATACGTCTGACACAGACACTACCCATCGGTCGCGAGGCAGCATTTTATGGGAAGATAATGCACGTAGAAAGATTGTTCAGACACTCGGCGTGACGTCTAAGTTACTAAATATTCCCGGAACATAAGCATCGCTGAGCTACGATATCACGAACGGAGCTACAAACAAATATAAGGCATTTCAGGTCAGAAATTAGTTTTTATGTTTTGGTATTGTATACGGTACTTTATGGTTATGTCGTTCTCTTTATATGTTTGCTGTATCAGCGGTGGGTCTGGTTTTATACTGATCGTTGACGTCTTGTCGGTGTTCCTTAGGTTTCATATACTGTTGTCTCCATAAGCCGCCTCCAATGGAACTCAACCCTACCTTAGCTCTGAATTGACAAGTCAACAACACACACCGCAGGCACTAACAGTTTACGGAACCATTGTCGTCATGTCCACCCGGACTTGACACTAATGTCGGGCGGTCCTACCCGGCATACCCGGCATCACCACGGCATTCTTCCCGGCATCTTCACGGCATTCTCCCCGGCATCTGCTCAAGATCGCCTCGCACCAACCCAAACATCGACTGCAATGTATTCCGAAAGCAAGGCGACAGTCGGTCCGGGTTTGACGAGGAAGGAGACGGAGGCCACGCTACCCGCCGTCACAGAGTGGCCGACAAGATATCACTTTGTTCGACGTATTTGTCGATTTAAACCCCCTACACCAAAGTGGTGAATTCTGAATGTGTCTACAAACCAAAATATATTTAAAATAAATGTTGTTTTATAGAGAAACAATCCGAACTACCGTGGATCACTACCACGTTAAATAGTATGCAATTCCAAGAAGACAACTTGAATATTAGATTTGCATGGTGAATTCTAATAACAGTAAAATTCAAAATATTCTTTGGTATAGTAATTTGTTTGTTTACTTTCCCATTATATTATTAATTATACTAGAAGTCATCCAACCGTTAACGGTGAACGCGACCTGCTGCACTTCCATAGCGCAAGTATTATACTTAAACGTCCACTGACATACAACCCTAAACATCTTCTTCTTTAAGTGAGAAAATAACAGCGGCCCGCATATGACCATCGGCACGATAAATCCGTCGGACGGCCGAAAAAACAGACTGGTGGATTTACGCCCCTTTTGTACGTAAAATAGCACGGCAACAGTCAGACGTTTGATCATGTGGGTGACGGCAAATGGATACTCCAGTCAGCGAGAGGTTCACAGCATCTACATACATATGCATAATATTTTGGTCGTGCATAGTAATTGTGCATAAAGATAGTTAATAAACAATTAATCACAGTATAATTGTACCATAAAATGCTATGTTGGATTCAGAGCGCTGCCATCTTGAGGCACAGAACGTGCATGCGGCAGTGGCGTAAGCGGTTTACGTCACTGGCGCAAGCGCGTTCGAACATCCTACGTTTGTTCAATGGGTTTGCTTACATCACTATCACAATTAAGCGCGAGACTTCCGCCAAGCTTTGCCTTTTCCAACAATGCGCCAGTGACGTAAACGACTGGGGTTACGTCATTGGTTCAGTGCTTCTAGATGTCAGCGCCCTGAATGGAAGATAGCATGATTTTTGGTACAATTATACCATAATTAACGATCGTTGTTCATAATTTATCTGCACAACCAATATGTTATACATATGAATCACTCACTGACTGGAGTATCCCTTTAAGAACCGACAGTAAATGAAGCCGAAGAACGTATCGCGTACTCTCAAACTGTGAGGCTTTTCACTGAGCCGGGTATCAAAGGTAACCAAGTCACTGTGTGAATTGGCTGCACTGCAGATCGACACAAAAAGAAACGGTGAGTGATTAGAGCGACCCACTAGCGGCAAATGTAAAATCGATGATAATGAAAATACGACTGATTGCAAAACTACTACAGGCCTATTGTGTCATACATTATTCGTACTTAATTTAGACTCGTCACGTGACTATTGAGACGCGTGTTTGACAGGAGAGGAAGGTTGTTCCTCTTATACGAGATGTTGTCCCCAAAATTGACGGGGTGGAAAGTTGGTCCCCAAAACATGTAGGTCAGGAGAAGTGCCGACATAATATTTACTTTTAGTAGTTGTCGTAAATACCGAACTTTTACAGGAACTATTCCACACAGTATTTAAATTTCACAAAATTCAACTGCTTCCCCACTGCACCAATGCCGACGTTTACGACTGCGCATACGTGACAGTTGTGTGTCATAAAAGTGCTACATAATAGTTTTGCCACACTGATATAAGGTGGCAATAATATAGCATATCGCACAAACAAAGTCGTGAATCTGTCGGATTTCATCACGAATCTTGCTCACAAACTCAGTGGTGGTAAGTTATTTAGCATGCCCACAAGCGAAAGTGGCGCAATTTCCATTGTAACGGTGAGACCCGTGCACAAATGGCCGTCGTTTGTTGCATACCGATCCACTTTTATTGTTCGCATGACTTTTTTATCACATTTTTATAGCATCAGACCTAGTGACGTAATAAAATACAATAGCTGTCCGCCGAAACCCGTCATTTCTGCTCTGTTTGGTGCGTGACGGCTGCTACATCGACGATCTTCTACACACCCAAAATGCCCAGTTGCTCTATGAGCAAAATCTAAATCCAAACAAAACGTTGTCTACAATCTTGGGCGGGCGACACAAATCATCTCCCCGCGCAAATGACAGTATGTGCGCTATTTCACACCTGCATGTCAACGTTTTGCTTCTGGTCCGTTTGCAAGTCGGCATCATGCGTTCTGCGAAAGATCTACGACCATTCGGAAAACGAAACGTCCTCGACATTTGCCGTTGGTTAAAGGTTCGTATCCATTTGTTGGAGGTTGTGCCGTATGCCGGACGGGTGTAAACTGGTTATTGACCGATATTTACAGCGATTGTTTCGAGACAATGGATAAGTGGATCAATTGGAAGTTTAGTTTTAACGCAACACAACTGTTCAATGGTGCCCAGCAATCTCGACGTCATGTGACCACTCATGGAAACCGTTGAT
>OZ024862.1:1922669-1925169 GCA_964017155.1 Oasisia sp. SBJ-2009
AAAGTGGGTTGTTGTATTGTATTATGTTGCTGAAGTGTTTGGTGAAGTGGGCAGGTGAACAAGGATTCTAGAGCGTTTTAAGTGTAGGTGACATCATACTAATAATTAATAATTATTGTTTGCACATCTACTTGCAGGTATAACAGAAAGTAGCGTTGGTCTTTCTGTATACCATGAACGTACTGCGTGTACCACGGCGTGCTGTCGTAGTCTGCGTTAACACAGAAAGACTTCGTTTGCATCGTAGAAGTGGGCGGTAGTGGCGCTTTGCTACAGCTGAGCCTACGACACTTCCGCGGCAACTCGCGAGTTTCCTGTTTACTGTTCGCTACGCGTCGCCACCACTCGGTGCCATTATTAAGGACGTTCCCACTCAAAACCAACAGTCCTGGCATGATTAACTAACAGCCATTTGATGCTGGACGGTCCGATGGACTGACCGGTCTATTTTCGACAAGTATGTTTCGGAATTTAAGTTTTAATAAAACATGTTACTATAATCATTACATGTAATTCTAAGCGTTTATATAATTATAATTATGTTTTATTACTCATTAATGGCCCTCATTATATATCAAATACGCACGGAGTTTTTAGTTTTAGTTTTCTTCCGTCAGACTTCGGATTGTATGGTTAAATAAATGCGTGTACCACGTCATCAACAAGTGGGTGGGTGTTCCTTGCGTTTGTGAAATCGTGGCGGCAAGCTTAGATGATTCGTAAACACAATTATTTATCGGCTTTTTTCAGCAAGACATAACGTTTCGATGTATTACATGGCGAATGTAATATATCGAAACGTCATACTTACAAAGAATCCATTGAAGTCGGAGCTTCAGCAAGACTCCACTGTCGTCGGATCTTGACACCAGAGATGGGGGAAGGTATTTGAAGATGTATCGCGGCCACTTTCACAACTCCATCACAAATAGCGCCAGAATAGCGAGGTCAAATTACAAAGGGTTTAGGTGACATGTGCACCTAGGTTAATTGTCATGCTAAATGATAATTTCTTATAAGCCAGCAAACTGGGTAGCCAAGCAATTCTAGGTACTGTTGCAGTTTAGGCCCGCACCTCGAAAAAAACAACAAAATGATCACCTACGATGACCAAACTTCGCAGGGCGTATCTACTACACCTGTACTACGCGTATGCACTTGTCATGTGATCAAAAAATAATAATTAATGTCTGAAATCGATCAAAATGTGTAAGTAAATAACGCGCTTTCCAGGCGCCACCTGACGGAGTTCACTGTGGCAGTAGGGACTCGACGAGGAAAGCGCGTTATTAACTTACACATTTGGATCGATTTCAGGCATTAATTATTTTTGATCACGTGACGAATGCATACGCGTAGTACAGGTGTAGTAGATAAACCATACGAAGTTTGGTCATCGTAGGTGAACATTTTGATGGTGTTTTCGAGGTGCGGGCCTAAACTGCAAAAGTACCCAATTCTACAGGTAGGCAAGATGTTCTACAAACGTTCCTTTATAATTGTCTCGTTTGCCAATACCAGACGCATGTGAAACGAATAGTTTATGCCAAATGTTAAATGTTGGATAAACTCTCAAATTCAAGCGACATCTGTCATCAATGGATTGGTTCGCTTGTATTTGGTACGGTTTAGTCATTATTCTGCGTGACGTCACCAAAAAGGAATGCGCGTATTGGGTGAACATCGCTGTCATTGTCGATTCACCTTAACTTAGGCAGCTTCCCAGTATTTCTTTATTGCCACACTCAGTAGCATGTGTTCGTATTGCACACTCTAGCACAACGTGAGAGCCAGCAATATTTCTAATGTGTTGAAAAACTGTTAAACAGTCTGTGGTCATGACATTGACCTATTTTTACCGTTTTTAACATGCAACATTACTAGGCCTACTAATCACAAATAACAAGAGGTCGACTCTAAAGAACCTTCATGTATAAATATAAACTTTAACTGCCCTACATATTTCGTGTCTTGTCTCGGGTGCAGAACAGAAATGCAATAATATTAATGGTATAGGTTAAGATAATTTGTTATATTGATCGCATTTTTAACAGCCATTATGTGACGAATGGTAATAATAATGTCACTTCAAAAAAATGTTATATTGTCTAATAAAATGAAAATATATTATAAGCCTAATACCATACTGAAATAATTAAACATGCAATACGTTTTATAATGATAGTATTTATATCAGGTATAGAGAGATGATTATGTTACCTCTAACTGTAGAATAAACATAATGTTGGTCAAATTATTTCCATGAGCCACAGAGTTGGAGCTCATTGAAGCGTTCCGTGAAATCGAAAGTTTTAAAAACATTGATGTGAAGTGACGGAAACTAATGACGGTTTTTTACATAATTTAATGACATTCGTTTCGTCGATTGTTTACATTTAAACGACACGCAACAGATCAATATATCAACGGCGAGTGACGGGACCACCAGACTGTCGTGATCAGAACACATTTACTATTCTGAGAGCACAATAAAGGCCAC
>OZ024862.1:1927669-1945169 GCA_964017155.1 Oasisia sp. SBJ-2009
CTGTTTGATAACTTATCTACACTTTCACGTCACACAGATGTTATTTTGGCTAATGTTTTCACTTATTTCAATGACATGTTATCTAAGTGTAGAACTTTGTATAGCATTGTATGGAAAGAGCTGCTCGTGTATGGAAGATTCACAATGTAATAGTTACCCATCATTGCAACAGTAATGACTAGTAACAAAGTCCAAAACACAACTGCTAAATCCACGATGATAACGGAAGGACCCTTAGATGAGGAAAAGTGACTTATTTCATATTCCCGTATGACAAGCCATAGGACTGCTCGATAGGCTTTGCATCACACACCCAAAGGGTAACTGTGAAACCGAACACCACCTCGACGTACTCGACATATCTGAGACTGCCCAGCCACGCTCCAATTACTGCGATAACGTAATTCGTCCACAAACATACAACATTGTATATGGCCATGTACTCGTGCAAACATCCGAGTGGTGAAACGGAGGAATGTGGAGTCGTCAGTCAATTTTCGAAACAGCAGCTATTATATCCGAAACCCGGAGGCGCTGCTTTGAGACTCGACTGCTTTGATAGGTTCTTTACCATGGTTCATAGAACGGGACGAACACAAAGAGTTAACTCTCAGCAGATACTGAAGATGAGTGTTGGCCAGAGTGGAGACTTTGAAGCCAGATGACATGTGGCCTTCAAAACACGTCGACAAGTTACTTTTATATCATGGAACAGTATCTGTCCGTCCGTCCGCCCAGCGTGACGTGTCCTGCACGGTAAACAATAGGTCGCTAATCCCTTCAGTTAGCCAAGTTAACAAATAATAGCAGGGCTTAATTCAATCAAATATTGTGTTGCCTGGACAATGGAGACCTGTTTGACCTATTGTTAACAAAAATTACAAGTTTGATACGAGTACAACGCCGCGCTTGACAGGTTCCATACTATCGCTCAGTACAGGTGAAGACACGTGGCGTTAATTGATGTGTCATATGGTAAATATTCAACCCAATGCCAACATAGGTTTGATGTAATTCATGTATATTTGAAAAGTCTCGTCAGCAGAACATATTACAGATAAAAAGATGCATGTCTAAAAAATATTTTAGTAATTATAGCCTGCATCATCTAGGCTAGGATTACAGTAGATCTATTTAGTAGAGCTAAATAAAACATATTGGGAGAATGATTCTATTCGATTAATCAGTTGCTGAGCAGCCAATTACTATTTTAAAATGGGTAGACAGATTATGTTCAATTCAATTCAATTAAATAACTTTATTCCAGACTCAACAGAGCACATACAGCAAGTACATGTGACTCTGAGGTCCATATGTTACATTAGGCAGACAATATGTACAATATATAAAAGTACAGAACAGTGTATAAAAGAAACATGCATACAGTTATTTCAATCAAGTGTGCACATACAAAAGCTTGTTCCAATGTTTACGGATCCTGGAAGTGAATCTTAAGCTAGAAGTTAGTATGTCATTTAAAATATAGTTAACAGAGCTATCGCGTCTACACATAAATCTATACACCATATTCCTAATAACTGATTGGCAGCATTGTACATCAAACACAGTGCATAGCAGGCTAGTACTTTCAAATTTTGACATACCAATAAATAACTTAAAAATATTATGATATGCAATATGCAACCTATTAAATGTGGATTTCTTATAATTCCACCAGAGTTGCACTCCATGCATGGGTGAGCAATATGAACGAACCAGTGTGAGTTTAACCGCTAGGAAGCACATACTAAATGTTCGCAATATAATATTTCCTTGTACATGCAGAGTGCTGCGTTGTCTATTAATAGCATCATCATCTGAAAGATCATCTGAAATATAGCTACCAAGATATTTATATGTAGCTACAACATGCAGAGTAACCTCTTTTAGCTTAAATTCAGGGATAGAACATCCTTTTAAGGTCGCAGATCTAGATATCATAACTGCACTCTTCTTAGCATTGTATTTCACATCATGGCTCATCCCAAATTTCTCACATTCACGTAGTAGCTGGCATAGTCCTGCCGATGAAGGTGAGATCAAGTATATGGTGTATATGTTAATGCAATGTTTGAATGTTTGAATCTTTGCAGAGCAACAAGAGTAGGATAGATTGTTCTGAATAATTTTGCCTTGTTATAAACGTTTCTCTTTCAACTTTTGCTAAATTGTTAATTATATTTTTAATAGTAGATGTTGTTTGGCTTTTAATAACTGAAAGATGTCCCATTAATTATTTTTGAGTGTTTGCAAAATTCTCAGCACTTGTTCAGATTTATTTTTATGGTTACACAATGTTTCTATTAAATTATATCGGTTGTATATTTGCATTATATGTTGTATTCACGTGTGGTTATGGTATGCGCGGCAAATTTGTATACGAGTTATCTTATATAAATTGATACAGATTCTTACACAATTTTAGATCTAAAATCACGATTGCCATCCCCAAAATGTGGCAGCGCAGTAAGCCAACCAACTGAGCTACACTATTTATCCAGGGCAGTGTTGACTGAACCCTCGGGGGTCACAATTGTCAAACATTTTAGCGCGCGTGACAGGACTGAGTGACTGGCCAGTAGGTTATTAAGTAGACTGGGGCCTCTGTTGAGGCACCATTGGTTTTTTCCATGATACGAGTACACATTACGAACCTCGTATTGTCAGAATTACGGTTTCTATAAAAATAACATTTACTGATAAGATACAAATTGGCCTTTTAGCGTCATCCTGCGCAACTATATTACACGGAGTTGACTTTACATAAATCCAACGGGCGATTACTGCCAGATAAATCTACTGTCACCAAAGCATTGCTAGCTGTTCGAACAAACGCCGTTGTCTACATTGTGTATACAGTCGGGCTTGAGCAATCGTGACCTCCAGGGTGCGAAATAATGCCGGTTCGATCGTCCGCGACGAGTAGTTTTAGAGCTCGGACTAGTAAGAGATGTCCTTTTAAATAGTAAAAACATACGCAGGACTAATCGTTTATAATGACGGACTACCAGCTAGCTAGAAGTGTCATGCACCCTGCAAATTACCCATATTAATATTACATGGAATTGAAAATTAGTTGTACGTTTTAATTGTTGTTTAATTAAAATGATACATCAAATGTGAATCCAGCTTTTACTAATATGAATGTTCGTGGCGTATCTGCTAGTATATACCTAGCCATTCCAGAGGAATGAGAATATAAAACAAATTAAATGCACAATTTTGTATGTGAATTAAAATGTTACTGTTTATCTTGGTCTGAGTCTCTCAAACTACTGTTGAGGTCACCAAGTGCACAATCAATGTCTGCGGTTTACGTAATGCACTTGCGTGTTGTGCGGTAGGTAGACATAACGTACATATGTACGGTTCGGACAGATTTTAATTTTGCATAATTTGTTTTTGCTATAACATGTAGTACAGCAATAAACCACTTATAACCCACTTGACGCATTGAAGTATTTTTTTACAAGGGTCTATTATGAACATCGTGATAGATGGACCCCCGGTTCATGTAGGATTGAGGCTTATTTACAATATCTCACTAACGAATGCATAAGCCACTTCCGTTTTTGATTCGTGTGGAATGACTGGTTCAAAACTGGTTCAAAACTTAAATGTAAGCCAATGTATTAGGAGAGTAGCAAAAATGCCCGTCACCTGATGCCTTAACAGTTGACAGTCGTTACATTAACGCTTACCAACCGTTTCAAAACACCTAGCACAGTAATAATATAAACACCCTGTAGAATTCGATAAAACAAACTCATTCTTTGTTCAAAATGACGGACAGAACGTAAAGTCCACGTACGTCGTTAGACGCTAATCGTGATTGTGTACACTTGTCAAATAATACTCGTATTGTTATGCAATGGGCATGATAGTAGACACAAGCATTATACTGGGTCAACGTTTACTATTATGCTATCAAGGTCGTTTCCCGGAAGTATTTACCGCCAGCGCATCATTTTTGCGATCGTCAAGTTAGCTGTATTTACTCATTACGTTTTACGTTCCGAGCGACTGGTTTTTGCCGTAAAACTTCTTATGGCAATTCAAAACCATTCCGAAAACACTTGTTTAGTTGTCTGTCACTCCCAGTATCAGTCCAGCGACCAATAAACTAGATTTAGATGGTTAGCAATAGTAGCTATCTCGAGGATATTTAAATATGTGAGTACTTCGAAAAGATATATGTCTTACTAAAAATATAAATCAAATTGACTGATTGATTGATTGGTTGGTTGATTGATTGATTGATTGAATGATTGATGAGTTGATAGATAGATAGATAGATAGACAGACAGGCAGGCAGGCAGGCAGGCAGGCAGGCAGGCAGGCAGGCAGGCAGGCAGGCAGGCAGGCAGGCAGGCAGGCAGGCAGGCAGGCAGGCAGGCAGACAGACAGACAGACAGACAGACAGACAGATAGATAAGAATTTGCTTAAAATAGTTTGAAATTGCCGTTAGGAGACATGTTTTTTCTGCGCGATAGAAAACTCACAAATAACAGTGATCCGTATTAGTTACGTATAATTGTCCACCAGATCATGTGACCTGTTTCATAACGAAAGGTCTGTCCAGCAATGCCGACCAACTAGCGTGGTCGCGGACAGTCCGCCGAATGTTATTTTATTCAGTCTGACATCAACATTTTTTCTTTATAACCTTCAACATGTTGTAATCATACGAACGTAATAGTAATTTTGTTTAATTAAACCTAGCATCTGACACACCTTGTTTTAAGCAAAGTTGTTAAGACAACAACTCCTTGTAGACTGACTAGGTCTGTAAGATAAGTTACGAATTGAATCACTGCGTAAGTCCATTAATTGGCATAACTTTTCACTGTTCAAAAAAGCTTGATATAACTCGCAGGAGCCGTCAACAGACACTCTAAGGAGGCGATACATCTCAACAGAACACTCACCACTTCCACTCGTGGCCGCGATGTATCCAGATGGTGATGGTGCCCTCGAACAGTAACACGACCAGACCGAGGGCCGCGTACCAGAAGCGGGGGTCGTTGGTGACGGAGTTGAGCAGCCACACGGCCGTGAAGCCGTGCGCGGCGAACATCATCCGAACGAAGATGGCGCGCCCGACGACAAACCACCGCATGACGACCGTCGCTTCAGCTGGGCGGCGTCGTCATCTACTACACCTCGACGGAAAACTCGTGTCACAGCTGCGGCTTACTCCTTCACAGTGAAGATCGCGTCGTGTCGAGTCGCGTGCAGCGGCCGGGGACACATTGATTGCACTGCGCCTGCGTTGGCAGATGCCGCGGCGGGCACTATTACGTGCGACACACGCGTGTTGTGATTGGTCGACGGATGCAGACACGTGTCTCGTAAGCGGCGGTTTTGCAGTTGGTGGAGTTCGTGTTTTGGAGTAACCTACCTGTACTTCCGCTCGTTAATTCGACCAGTGACACATTTGAGAGAAATCCTTAGTGCGACCATTCGTCTTCGTCCACCTACGACCCGTGTTGAGGTTTCACAATATTTACGTAGTTGTTCTCCGCAGTGGTAGGCTGCCTGTAGATTTAGGGTTATGTGCGCAATAGCGTGCTTTTTCTATGTTTACAAAAAGCCGTGCTTACGATTTCCTTTTCATTAGGCTTAACAACATTCTCCCACTTGGAAGCAGTGGTTGAACAAATCGAAATGAAGCAACGAAAACGCTTTTCTGATTACATGTTGGAATGGTAGCTAGACAGCCATTGTCGAATAGCAGCCTGTCAACACATTTTCACCACGGTTCCAACGATTCAAGGATGACGAATTGACGCAGAACTTGCGGATCGTTTGAGCATGATGAAACTAAGAAGTCTAGTCGATCTTTGGAGGGGAAATGTAACATTCTCCAATTTGTCTAACAGGAGCGATACAAACGAACAGCACCTTTCCACTTTCTCTTTCACCCTTTATTATCGACGCCCTGCCAACGTCGAAGGACGATTAGCTCGTGAACTTACCATGAAGGTGAGATTATGTAACGACTACGGTCATGTGTGTAAAGACTACAGCAATGTATATAGTAAAAACTATGTAGGGCGACTTATTGACGTGTACACACGTATGTAATAATAATTATTAAATAATAGTTGACACAATTCAATATATTCTAAAACACACTTCGCCATGTATCATTGGAATCGCGTGAACAGTGATGCCCCAGCCTCAGGAGGTTGAGCATCCTCAGAAATAGTATACACTCTACAGAGCGAATGTCGTTAACAGATAATATTTCCGTTTTTACAAAGGGCCTGCTATATAGTGACTCGCTATCGACCGCGGCCATAATCCGAGATGCGTTTGTTTCTCCTCAGGCGTGACGCTACTGCCAATGCACCATCGTGTCCGATAAACGTTTGTACTTATCGAATTACACCCGCATACATTCATTTCGTTCCTTTTTATGCGTCTATTACTTCGTTGTTTCGTGATGTTGTCGATCCATTCCTGATTGATACGCTGCTCTGGCTGCGACCAACGCCTCCCAGCAATATAACACCACCGAATGCTGCCAGGATCTGGTGCACTAATAACTGTGAAAGTAAAAGCAAGTGAATAATTTTTAAATCGATATGCGTAAGAAAGATCACTATCGCAGCTGTCTTTCATTACTCATTCCGATGCTACGTAACCCGCCACGTTACTGTCCTCGTGCGGATGTTATGGTGTCTACCGCCATAATACTATTTCCATCTTCATTTATGGCACAGTCGCGCTATCGTAAAGTTTCACTGATCTGCCGTCTACTGTGTGGCACGATCTAGTCACTGGCGACAGGTGAATGTCGGTGTTGTCGCAAACCTTACACATTCTGTTAACCGAAATTACACTTAATTTTACTTTATACTAAATACTCCAGTAACACGCAATGTAACACGCAGTGTGAATATTCTTGTCAAAATATACCACAGGCAAGTGCTGGAGTAACATGAACTTGCATGCCGACTTTGTTTTGTGTGTCGTGATGTTCCACTGCTTCGACTAAACGAATTTGCAAGAAGGCGACGGGTTGTGTTTATGATTGCGCAACTTATTTTATGTGGACATCTGTTGACAGGATTGTTGTTTTTCTTGCGCGATTTCTGGGAGTAGCTCTACAAATGTGCCACGTCTGACGATCTCTGCTACAGGGCGTTGAACTAAAATTCAAATTATATCGTCTTTATTCGAAATGGATGTTATCACCATCAAGTCATGTTTCTAGTGCAGCAATCGTTCGTAGCTTTCTTCTACTGATTTCAAATGTAGTTATCTATTCCACTGGCAACACTTTATCGGAAATCCTTGATATGATGCGCCATACATTTTCCTTTGGTCGGGTGTGTTTAATGAGCGCCCCGTGCCTGCCACTCCTCGCTCAATGAACTCCGCTCAATGGTTAGTGCTGCCGTGTATTGATTATGGATACATTTCTGCACACGTTCGCGTTAATAAATCTTATTTTTAACCGCACATGTTGATTACGATTTATTTAGTGTAAATACACCGTTGCCAATCGATCCCACAATGCAAATTGCGCTTCCGCGTTGGTTTAACTGTGGTTTAAAGCCATTTGTATGTTCTATCGCTAATGTCGACCTATTACACCGGTCTCGTCGAACAGCTTCTGTCTCTCTCGTATTTTTTGCTTATGACCCGCCTCCGGTCCACCTCGGAACCGTATTGCAAGGCTTCTAAACTAAAAATGTCCCCAAATGTTATGCCATATTTTCCTTCGTTTTTCTCCATCGTTGTTTCTATTAACACTAGTAGCCTAACTAATACAAACAAGTCATACTGGTTTCCCCTTTCCCCTGCGTAAATTGCGCCGGCCTTCTACACAGTGTTCACTGTAAAACCTACAGGTAAGGTAACAAGTGATAGGTCTGTAACTGGATCAGCAGAACATTTTACGAGCGCTTAAGAGAATACATTCGTATTAGGAGAAGGCGGTGGTAAAAAGTATTTTCATGACAGGAATCGACTATGCACTGGCCAAATATCTTTCCCCTCATATTGGTAAACAACGTCGCTCGTATGAAACACGTGACTTAACTGAACAACGATCCGTACTATGGTTAGCGAGAAGAGTAAGATGATCCTAAATTGTGACTGGAGGTTATATTATTATTATTTTATATGAAACTTAACTGCCCAAGTAGAACTATTTGTCCAAATGAAGAAGCATTTAAGAAGAAGAATTTGTTTTTATTTGACCATTTTGTCAACACAATACATACATACACGTTATCCATGTCATACATATATAATCTGAATAATACAAACATGAAAATTCTAGCAAACATGGTAATAATGCGTATAAATAATAATAAAAGTAGGGTCAGGAGACTCCTCTAAGACCTGGCTGGTCGCTATCGAGGAGCCACCTTTCAGAAAATTTAACTTACAGAATAATTTCTTCATTTAGAACAAATTCTTCAGAAACAGACCAAGATAAAAAGAAAAATCAAGAAAAGAGAAAAATCACCAAACACGCATAATATGAAGATGCTTTTGCGCAGCTGACAAGATTTTTGTATCTCAAGTAAAAGGCTCTGTTTTTAAGTTTTAATACTGAATGAAGTGTTTTAGGTGGTTTTAGATACTTAATTATGCATACATATATAGCAGTTTTGTCTAGTGCATATTACTTCATAACTTTGTAAAAAATACAGTTTAACATAATTTACAAATCCCTGTGTACTATGTGACCTAAGTTTTTCTTTCACTATCTCAGGAAGGTTATTTAAAAACAGTGGCAAATTATGTCTGAGACATTTCTTTGCAAATTCATGTTTAATTTTATAAGTGTATATTTTATTTTTGTATCTTGTGTCATGACCATGTACCTCACATTTAAACACAAACCTCCAATTTTGTAAATAGCGAGGTAGGTCATTGTGTAGATATTTATAGTAGAATTTTAATTGTTGTAATTTAAGAATGTCATCTACTTTTAATAAGCTAAGTTGTTTGTACAGTGGTTCAGTGTGGGAAATGTAGTTACTCAAAGTAATAATTCTCAGGGCTTTTTTTGTAATTTTATTATTCTATTTGATTCAAAGCCCCATGCCATGATGCAGTAATTAATGTGTGGCACTATTAATGAATTATATAATATTTTTTTAATATCTAGAGGTAAGATATGTGTCAGTTTGTTTAAGATTCCAATTTTCTTAGAACATGCATTTGATATTTTTTCAGCGTGCTTTTTCCAGTTTAAATTTGTATCTATAATTAAACCCAAGAAATTAAATTCCTTAACTTGATCAATGTTTACATTGTCTATCTTCAGGTTTAATATCTGTATATTTTTCTTTTTCTTTTGAAATATCATAAATTTTGATTTTACTACATTTAGTGATAATTGATTGATTTTGAGCCAATCATTTATCTTAACAAGTTCTTCGTTTATTAAAGATTCAACATTTTGGTCATGTGTGTTATCACTGAACACATTTAGTGTACTTGACAAAGTTGTGTCGTCTGCATAAATGAGAAAGTTAAACATTTTACTTGCTTGTGCAAAATCATTTATGTATATGATGAATAATAGTGGTCCTAAAATTGAACCTTGTGGTACACCTGTTGTTATTTGTAACATATTTGATTTGATATTGTCAATTTCCGTGTATTGTTTACGATTTTCTAGGTAGCTGCTGAATAAGTTGAGATTAGTTCCATGTACACCGTAATATTTTAATTTATCAATTAATATTATATGATCAATGGTATCAAAAGCCTTGGAGAGATCTAAATATATATTAATTGGTATTTCATCTTTATCCAGTTGTGTTATTATTCTATCTATTAACTCTAATGCCGCATATTCTGTTGAATGTTTCGGTCTGAAACCATATTGATGATCAAACAAAAGCCTAGAGTCTCTTAAATAAGATGATAATTGTTCAAATATATTTTTTTCAAGTATTTTTGAAATAGCTGGTAGAAGTGATATAGGCCTATAATTACTGAAAACTGTTTTTTCACCTTTTTTATAAACAGGAATTACCTTTGCAATTTTTAGTTTATCGGGGAATATTCCTGTTGTTAATACTTGATTTATTAATAATGTTAAAGATTTGGTTAGTGCTGGTTCAAGAATTTTTAGTAATTTAGTGGAGAGACCATCATATCCACAGCTACTTTTGTTAGGTAAATTTATTATTGTCCGCTTTATAATATCTTCTTCAACGTAGCTAAATGTAAAGTTTCTGTCTACTATTTTATTTAGATAATATGTATGTTCACGAGTGCCTTTATATTTAATTTTTTTTACTTGCCAGATTACTACCAATATTAGTGAAAAAATCATTAAATTTGTTTACAATTTCTGATTTATCTCTCACAATAGAATCAGAGTCTTTAAAATATTTGGGAAAGGATTTGTTAGTTTTATTTTTAGAAATGATTTCATTTATAGTTTTCCATGTGTTTTTTATATCAAATTTAAAATTATTAAAACATTTATCATAGTAGAGTTGTTTTGCTTTACGAAAACTTGTTTTTAAAATGCTATTGTACGTTTTTAAATTGACCAATAATATGGCATATTTGGAAGATTCAGGATTAGTGAGTTTTATTTGTTTGTAAAGTTTATCTCTGTATCTTATTGAGGTTAGCAGTCCTTGAGTTATCCACGTAGACTTCTTATGCTTGTATTTGTTAAATTTAACTAATTTGCTAGTCATATATTTATCTTTAGCTTGGTTTATTTCATCTATGATAATATTATAATTATAGTTTGGATCAGTATTTGGGTTGGTGTCTAATTTTGTGTATATATCAGAGGAGTGAAGTTCATTTTTTACCTTTAACATAGCCTCTTTATTTTGTACATTAACTTGTATAAATTTTGTAGTATGATCCTCTTTAAGAGTGGTATTCACAAACATAAAGTATGGCTGATGATCAGAAAATGTCTTAATTAGTATTCCTGCTGTACTTTGTAAAATACGTTTTGTTAAATTACAGAAGAAGTTGTCAATAAGAGTACCAGCCCTTGTTGTGAACCTTGTAGGAAGTGTAATTTGGGGGAAGAGACTAAATGATATATCCAAAATCACTACGGGCGCTCCTACTTGTAGCGATGCTCCCTGTTGTTCTTGATTTAAGGTTCAGACTACTAAGACATAATAAACATAATGATAATCTAAACATAGAATTATACTTAACTAGCACACAACGAACACAAATATCTCACGAGCATAAATCAACACGCGAATGTGTATTTTGTTGACACTCATTTCAACTCGATTCACATTCGATTGACAGGCAGTTGTCGTGGTTTTCGTATAGAAAGTGTGTCTCGGCTATGAATGATAGACGCGTGTACATTCACTTAGCCTGCGTTTTATTCTAAGATGTCCCAATTATGCTTCATTAAACCTATATTGGACACCAAGGTACATACAGATCTTTGCTCTTGCAATGTAGTTAATATAATTTTAGATATCTAAAATAATTATTCCCTCGACAATGGCAATATACGAACAGCGCGTATAAACAATCACAATATCATTAGATCTTCGCGACTTTCAGTAAGATCGAATTTGAAGCGATGCACATGCGTAAAATACAACTTATTTATGATTGCGTGCGTAGAAAATTCAAGTATATCTTAGTTTCTTCTCTGTGCTAAACATTCCAAATAATACATTCTCGGGAAGACGTTTATTTAGATAAATGTCCCACACCGTGTTTCTAAATAATCACACATGCTTCTGCGATACGTGATTGGATAATATGATGCTGAATATTTTAATAGCAGTCATATATTCGTGAGCATTGCGACTGCATGTGAGTGTAGGATTAACAAACATTTACAAAAAACACCAGGATGAATAAGGAGAATGGTAAATAGGAGATTTGTTGGTAATACTGATCATCTCTTTTGATAAATAAGATACTTGAATATATCATGTTTTATTTTGTGATTTTCATAAAGGTGATTTGCCTTCATTTAACGTTACCTTGTCTCGGGGTGAATTAGATACAAAGATACTTCATTTCTTGCATCATGTCTAAGGCCTGCCCATTGAGTTGAAGTAAATGAAATAAACGCATGACAACTATTGAATGATCGCTGACTTGATGTTGCTAGTCCCGATCTAATAGTTGTAGCTGAAGCTCAGTCACATGATAAGTTCTATTATCCAAATATATTTAGCAATGTTTCAAAAGAGATAGGTTTTTTTCCTAATCAGTATTGGTGTGTGTGTGTGTGTGTGTGTGTGTGTGTGTGTGTGTGTGTGTGTGTGTGTGTGTGTGTGCGCGCCGCATGCATGCGTGTGCGCGTATGTGGTATATCGATGTAGCAACAGGACGTGTCTTGCAAATCGAAGTAACCAAAGATGGCGGATGGAGACTCTAGAAAAGCGTACGAATTTTACAGTAGTCAAAAGATGGCTCTAATTTACTTCGCAGCTGTCGAAATAAATGGCCGACAGTTTTGATAAAGTGTCCTAATTAAGGCGTTGGTTTGTTTTATATGAAACTGTTTTGACACATAAGCATATGTTTGTATATCGAATAAATCGAAAATCTATCACCGACGGTCCGTAATGCGCGTGTAACGCATTTTTGGTTGTTATTGTCGACCTATTCAGAACGACTTGACTGAATTTTAAGCGACAGCGCAGGGAAAGAACTGCTGTATAATTTCATAGCCACGTTCCTTGTTTTGACGCACACGTTAGAGTTGCACTAGCACTTGAAAAATTGGCTTCAATCAACCAGTTGGAAGGCTGTGCTGACGATACGGCATCAAAGGCACAACCATTACAACATTTGTTGACGTTAAATAAATCAAACGCTTCGCTAATGTAGTTGTTAATCATAGAGCGAGCTCGACGCTAGAAATGTAAATACAGATGCAGACTGGTGCTCGGCGCTTCAAGCGCCGTCGGTCGAATACGTCACGATGAGCCAAGAATATAGACGCACTCGGCAATAGTCGCAGCGTGTGATACGTTACACATTTGTCTACCGACATCATGGTCTATGTTACAATTACAATTAGTTTACATAAATTGGTTGCACTTATATGAAATATATATGAACTGGATGGGTCATTATTGTGGGGTAATAATATTCAGTAAGCGCATTAGGCCCCGACATGTGTAATTACCCGGGCGTATCTGTGGCCGTAACCAGAAACAACCTTTGTACGCCATCGATAAAAATGAATGTTGAAGCAGTGAAGACTAGCCATCACATCGATGTCCATCGGATGAGGTAACGTATGCTGCCTCTTGCGCACGATTTCTTGTGTGTGTTTTGCTGTCTGAAAAAGGCTCTGTGAGAGGCGATGACTTCTTGTTCATTGAAGCGCCTATCAGTGCTACTCGCGGAGATGTATTCTGAGCTATCAGTGCTACCCGCGGAGATGTATTCTGAGCTATCAGTGCTACCCGCGGAGATGTATTCTGAGCTATCAGTGCTACCCGCGGAGATGTATTCTGAGCTATCAGTGCTACCCGCGGAGATGTATTCTGAGCTATCAGTGCTACCCGCGGAGATGTATTCTGAGCTATCAGTGCTACCCGCGGAGATGTATTCTGAGCTATCAGTGCTACCCGCGGAGATGTATCCTGAGCTATCAGTGCTACCCGCGGAGATGTATCCTGAGCTATCAGTGCTACCCGCGGAGATGTATTCTGAGCTATCAGTGCTACCCGCGGAGATGTATTCTGAGCTATCAGTGCTACCCGCGGAGATATATCCTGAGCTATCAGTGCTACCCGCGGAGATGTATTCTGAGCTATCAGTGCTACCCGCGGAGATGTATTCTGAGGTATCAGTGCTACCAGCGGAGATGTATTCTGAGCGTTGGATAATTCCGTTGTCGACCTGGAGCTAGATAAGGTGAAGTCAATAGACATATGTGACGCACTGTTGATGGTCAACATACGTTTTTATTGCACACACCACAAACTCTATGTTTCACACACATCGGTGGCAACACATGTGTTATCAATTTTTTTTCAAGAGATTTGGAGCCGAGTTCTGTGATTCTGTTCCGTGTGGAGGTTTCCCGGTCATCCCGGATTCAGTCTCGCCGCGTACTAGAACTGAGACGAGACGTTATCATATTCCTACACATGAAGTTCCAATTTCAACATCGATGTAAATGTATTCTCCGAACCGATAGCGTTGTGGTCAATAATGCAGATTGTTCTTCCTATGGAAGATTCCGCGGGTGGATTTTCAGCGGTCTGGACCACCGTGAGTTGACTGCCTGGCGAGTTATTCCCTTTAAACCCACAATGTTATCACTGCAAACTGCGAGCCCCTTCACCTGCGAGCAGTGTCTGCTGAAAGCAATTTTCCGGCGCATAACCAAGCGAAAGACGAAAAGCAAGGTGTACCATATATGTATCTTGTTCAGTGTTTGCTCAATGGTCAGTCCCCATTTTCTTCTCTCAAATACATATTTTGTGTATGTGCCGGTATTTCAACTTTTGTTAATGGTTTATGTTTACTATTTTCGTTACGTTTGATTCGATGTTCTGTTCGTAGCTAGTGACGAATGATTGCGTCTTTAATGTTGCGGGAACTGTTTTTACTAAAAACCACGTCGTTGGTTTAGCTGCTTTCGCGTTATCATTACTTAGATGCGTTCACTGAAGCAACAACACCTTCAAGGCATCAAACGGTTGACGGTGGTTGGTGACAAGGAAGAAGATTATTGGAAGACAGCGCTGCTAATGTCGCGCCGAGTGTCACGAAAGTACACGCTGACGTCTTCCCCTTCCTGATCGTATTATTTGTGAGTGGGAACGATAAGGTAATGATGCACAAAGAAATGTAGGATCACATTTCACAATGTTACAATTTATACAACAATGGGTCACCTAATGAGAGCCAACCACAGACATGCACTAGTGTCATTTACCCAAAAATCTGCTAATTCCAGGTTATAAACTGTACCGACGCTGCGTTTACTCGCGGGGAAATGTGAATGCTAAATGTCCCAGACTGTCTAGTTTTCATGCGACTCCTATACGTATACGCTAACATGTGCCATAATATTGACGCCATGATACAACAGAGCACGCGTGTCTCGTCAGTCGCCATATCGTTGTTATGTTATTTTGCCATTTTCACTCATGATCTGGTTTCCATCTACTCGAACGAGCTATATATTCTTTCGCAAACTGCCACAGCAGAGACATGCTGTGTACATGTGATATAGGTTTCCACCAAACAAAACTTGACCTATAAGGAGGGAACTATTTTGCAGATAGGTTATTATCTTCAAATTGTTTGCGTATTGCAGAATGTTGACTCTGAATACGTTTACGGACAACGAGGCAGGGACCAGTTGTGCGTGGTCTCGTTAAATCTCGCTCACAACGGACCGGAAACGAGAATCACGTGCGTGCCCTGTTGTACCAAATGTAAGCTCTCTGTTACGTATTCAGTCGTTGCCTTTACGTGTGCAACGGTTTATCAGTGTTCCACCAGAGACGGAGGCGACTCGTGTTTCGATGCGGACTACTGGTGCCGCGGCCGACGGTTCTGGCCAGCTCCGTCTCGACCATTGTATGACCACCGACACGTCGGGACGTTTCGCTCTGGCAGACGGACAGCTGATCGATGACTTCCGGTCGCGGACGTTTCCCGATCGCTGGGCAGCATCCATGCACGTGGTCCGTCAGATAACGTCGCGCTATATGTGTGTTTAATTCTCGTCGCAAGGCTGAGGCCTGGGCCAGTCCGACATAACCAACTCACGTTCCGCCAACGTTCTGTCAAACCCGCAGACGGGGACAGAATCTATCTAGGATCGTTACGTCGCGTCCATTTACACGTGACGTCGCGTCCATTTGGCTCAACTTCAACGAGTGGCGTTATTTTACACACAGTGCACGTCACTGGTAAATATGCGCGATACAAGACGAGATAACGTCGTCTGATGCGCTAGATCTACGACAGCGCACTACTAACTGACAAATCACGAGGCGCGTCAACGGGATTTCGTCGCTACGAACGAACATTCATTCATTGCTAATTGTATAGACACAGTTTAGCCAAGAACGGTGTCATCCAATGAATTCATTCAAAACGTGCGAACCAGGTCAAGAACACGATATAAGTCTAGTCAACAATTATTAATTTTTTACACACACACACACACACACACACACACACACACACACACACACACACACACACACACACACACACACAAACGCACGCACGCACGCACGCACGCACGCATGCACGCACGCACGCACCCGCACACAAACAATTATATATATATATATATATAATTTATATATATATATATATATATATATATATATATAATTGTTTGTGTGCGGGTGCGCGTGCGCGTGCGCATGCGCGTGCGCGTGCGCGCGTGTGTGTAACAAATAAATAATTGTTGACAAGACTTATATCGTGTTCATATATATATATATATATATAATATATATATATATATATATATATATATATATATATATATATATATATATATAAAGTATAAACACTTTAATTATAAGCTTTTAATAATCATAATAGGTAATTTGTAGTTATAGTTAGCATAACAGCTTATAGGGGTATAATATAAGCGGTGTTGTTGAAATCAATCTGCATTAAGTAACACTGCTACTGCACCATATATATATATATATATATATATATATATATATATATATATATATATATATATATATTATGTATATATATATATACATAATATAAATATATATATTATGTATATATATATATGTATATATATATATATATATGTATATATATATATATATATATATATATATATATATATATATATATATATATACATATATATACATACATATCTATTCATAATATATATATATATTATGTATATATATATATACTATGTATATATACATATATACTATATATATATATATATATATATATATATATATATATATATATATATATATATATATATATATATATATATATATAAGATAAACGTCATACTAGTCCCCGACGTATCGTTGATCGTATATATATATATATATATATATATATATATATATATATATATATATAAGATAAACGTCATACTAGTCCCCGACGTATCGTTGATCGTTGATTGCTTTCTATTGTGCCAAGAATACATTATTTATTATCAGAAAGACGTGCCTAATTTAGATTCAACTGAAAAGTCGTACAATCAAAAATGATTAATGAATCGCTATCGTCAAATAGTCACACTAGCTGACTAGGCGCATGCAGTAATTGATTGTCGCCCATCCGCATCTAGACTGTGGCTTGCGGACAACAGGCAACGTTTGCTGGGCTGACGACCATTATTGTGAACGACACAAGACTCGAGGGCTTGCTTAAATCGAATTACCTCAACGGAAATCGTTCCAACGCGTTCTGCTCTTAATGACCCACGCGCACTCATTGCCTGTCCAAACAAGACAGGGCGAGTAAACAAAACTAACGATAATTTCTTGTTTTGTTGACGGATCTACGGCAATTCTCCGC